>CM044015.1:58561247-59094985 GCA_024085815.1 Flaveria linearis | reverse complement strand
ACTTCTTCTCTCTTCTTTCAATTAAATAATATATTTTTATACCTTTTTCATTACTTTTCTCTCTCCTTCACTCACAACCACTTTCAAAAATATTAAAAAATTTATAAGGGTTGAACAGTGAAATCTTATAAATTTACAGATGAACAGTAACATTTTCTCTATCCTCCACTCACAACTACTCAAACTATCTCACATAATTTAAGGACTTACACTTACATAGTTATAAGGCATGGGTTGTGAATGCTCTAAGAAAATATATAAATATATCTTAGATTTATTTTTAACCCTTAGCATTAGCCTTGCCTACATTATTTGTCTTGACGTATAGACTTTTTTAGGGATGTGAATATGTACTGTCAAGGGGGTTAGCGTGACAACATTTTTCATCTACTCTCTTTGCTTTTTTCTTTTTTTGTTGCTATTATAATTCGCTTACCACATTATTCAAGATTTTTGATGGAGTGTTTTCGGATGTTCATTTCACTATAAAAAGAGATAAACGGGATGAGCATCACGGGTTCTAAGAACTCTTTCATGAACATGATTTCTCGAGTGAGATAAAGTGGCGAGTCAGATAAGATTTTATACTATTATCAAATCGTCAAAACACAAAGCTAATGAGAATTGTAAATTACCATAAAAACAACTATTTTAATTCGTGACGTTTACATCGTTGGCGTCAAATGCGTAACACAGCATGGTTTATTGTGAAGAGACTATGATGATATAGATGCTAGATTAATGAAATAAAATATTAGTTTTATATATGGTATTAGTAACTTTTGTCTTGACTTCTATACATAAAGAAATGTATATGTGGCTATATTAGAAGATAAAAATTATAATAATGGAGCAATTTTTGAAAAAACAAACAATAAACATACGTAATAAACTTAGATGATGATGAAATCATTTTTACTAGTGTAGTAAAAGTGTACAACTTAACAAAAGTGCAACTGAAATTTAAAATCTCCTTTTCTCATACTCGACAAAAATTAAGTCAAGAATGATGGGTTTCACGTGGGATAATAATTGATACATCCACTTTGTGAAATACGCTATAATCATGTTCCATTCCATGCATTTTCTAATAGAAATTCAATTCTACTCATAAAAAGATTCCGGTCGTAAGTGGTGTGTTACATATATACCGGTTGTTAGAGGTGTATAAATCAGCTTTTTTCTTAACCGTGGATCATTTTTCTTGAATACGTACAAATCGGTTTTTTCTCAAAGCGATTTTTCATCAAGAATCCTCAAACCGTTCAAATTGGTTTGGACCGGTTTGAAACCGATTTTTTTAGAAAAACTGTGTTCTTAGAAAAACCGGGTTTGTAGAAAAACCGATTTTTATCCTGGTTTAACCGTTTTTTTAATTGAAACCGGTTTACAACCGGTTTTGTTTGCAGGGTTACAAACCAGTATAAAAACCGTCGGTTCAGTTCGGGTCGGACTAGGAACCCGTTTCGCTAAAACGTACTGTTTTTTTACACCTCTATTGGTTGTAGATTTTAGTCATATAAGATATAGATCTAATGATCTTATTCTTAAAAGACGATCGAACCCCATATTGTTTTTCAAGATGTGTAAGTGTTGTTTATTATATAGAGAATAAAATTCGAACACAAAAATGAAAAGTTCACGTTACATGCAAAATGTGATATATAACTGTTAATCGCATTATGATCAATGTTTAAGATTGTGTCAGTGGAAGTTATAGCAAATGCAGATCTTTTACTCATACTAATTGAAAGATAAGAGAGACAAGATTCTAAATGATACGAAGTTACAAATGAGAATTGAAGTGACAAGGTTTTAAATAATATTATGTAGATAACTAAATGGTTGAAATAAAAAAACAAGCAACCTTCAATATTGTTGGTTTTTGTTATGAGCTTTATGGATACTTTAAAATTTTCGAATATATAATCATATCATGAAATTATTTTTTTTTATTCTTTTTAATTAATTACAATATTTATATATTTCTTAAGAAACATTTAAAAATGTTGATACATTATGTATTTTAATGGAACATCTAAAGGATTATAACTACACATCTTAAAAAACATTTAAAAAATGTTGATACACAACTTAAATCAACTAACTGTAACAATAATGTGTATAATGTACAACGGTGTAATCAGGTTGTCGAGGTTTTGACACAACAAATCGTATGATTATAGTGTTTTGTGTCAGATCATTACAACCGTGCGTCTAAACCCAAATCCCATCTTTATTTTAACCAACGCTTATAACTTCGCTTTAAAATAAATGTCCCACGACCTAGACACTTCATACGGACCCCGAAATTACCAAACAGGATATATATACAACACATATATACATACCTACAAGTACAGATTTTGTACTATCATTGGTTCACTCTAGGCTTTTTGATATCTTGTCTACTATGAGTAAATCAAAAGACTAACTTATGATCAAGGCAATAACTGCAAGGGTAGTTATATTACTAATTAAAAAACCGAACATAATTAAACCTCCATATGTAAACATATGATGCAAATGACTAGGGTTTCATATTACAAAACAACTAAACAATAGATGGATCGAAGAATTTGAACATGAGACCAACACATGCACTTAAATCGAAATCGGTGCGCCTCTCTTGATGCTATGGGTTCTTTCATAAACAGGTAAACCACTGGAACAATGACCCAAATCACAATTCGCCAACTCGAAAAGATCAGAACTTGAATCACTATCTGCACCATCATCATCAGTAAACTTCTTGAATTCTTTGATATCTTCTCTTAAAACATGCTTATAAGGATGGTGTTCTTCTTGTTTGTCGTTAAAACTCTTAACTTTCTCCACAAACCCATTTTAAAACTCATGTTTTCGTCAAGAAAATCACTCTTTATAATGAAATTTTCAATCTTGTTTAGGTTTTCAGTAGTTTGAGGAGGCTTGAGATAGCTTGAAGTCTTTGTGGGTGTGTGTGCTACATGATAAGGAGGTTGTGTTTTAAAGCCTGAGCTTGTTGAGGTTGAAAAGGAAAATTTATCATCTCTCGTAACAATGGCGGTTCCTGTGGCGGCAGTGGCGGCGGTGGCGGTGGTGGCAGTGGTTCCACTCCTGAAATGGCTAATGCTGCTCCTCCTCTTCCTCTTCCAACCACCAGGACTCTCATCTTCATCCTTTGTTGACTTTTTCTTTGACTTTGACTTCTTTAAAGATGTTTGGTTGAAAAGTGAGTTCAAGAAATGAGCCAATTTCCCTCCTGGTGAGCTTGGTTGTTTGAACTTCTTCTCTTTGGTTATCATGGTGGGATTCTCTATCAACATGGATTGTAAGGGAGTGGAATTACCTCTATTGTTTGGCATGTCAAGACTCATTCTTCGGATAGGCCTTGCGTTATACTTTTGCATAATGTTGCTAAAGTTATTGGCTTCGCTGATATTTCTATAGGTGCCACTGAAGTTTTCAGTGGCACCCGAGAAATAACCAGTGGCTTCAAACACATCAAGCTCGTCTGAACCTTTCCTATGATGGAACGGCTTCTTTTGTTGGGATGAAAGTAGCATGGTCTCGGTCATTCTTGGAGTAAAACGACAAACTTCTCTTGAAAGAGTGTATAAAACCAAGATCGAAAAGCCACCCACGAATCCAAATTATGTTACAAATGGTTAATATAGGCTTCTTTGGGAGTATCTTGAGTTGGGAAGGAGTGAATGAAATAGATGGAATGATTTAGGGTTTAGTAGATAAAAATGAGTACAAACCCTACCTTTTATAGTAATGTTTGTCAGTCTATGTGTGCAAGATATGTGAATAGTGACTACAAAATTACAACTAATTAATGCATGAAGTACAAATTTGAATACGGATTGTAGTGGAAATGGTTTAATTGGGTGTAGGGTATTGATTGTTGTGGCTATAGTGTTTCGTATTTGAGTTAAGGGCTCCAATAGAAGTGGAACAACCGTGATTTGAGTGTATAGGGACAAGTAGGGTATAACTTCAAGAATGGAGAGCAAATGGATCTTTATACATTCTATCTTTGTGGTTTTAAAGCCACAAGTTCCCTTAGATTTTTATTATTTTTTAACTTACACTTTAAAGATAAGGTTTAGATTTCAAATGTGGTGTTTGTGCCAATCCTTTACTAAAGAGTAAAGAGGGGAGGTTACAAGTAAAGAGCAATATTTATATTATCATATATTTGAATTCACCTAATTAATAGAGAGAAAGTCGTATTAATAGTTAAGTTCACTAATAAAATTGTTTTTAATTACTCAATTCAATAATAACTCATGTATCCAACACTATGTCACAAGACTTGATTTCCTAACATTTACACACTCGGTGCAGAAGACTCATGTATAGGGGTGTTCAAATTCGGATATCCGAAAACTTCGGATAGTGAATTTCACAATCCGAACCGAAATTCCGGATTAGGATATCTATTCGGATATCTGTTCGGATATGCGAATTAAAAAAAATTATATGATTTAATAAATTTAATAAAAATATAATAATTTGTGTTGATTTTTTTTAGATATTCAAAGTTTTTATTAAAATATACGAAATATCTAAAAATATCCGAAACATTTAATTAATGTATAATATTTTTAAATTTTTCTAAATATATTTTGGATATTTCGGATATCCAAAATATCCGAAAATTCTCGAAATCACTGTCCAAATCCGAAATTTCGGATATTTGAATTTCAGATTTTCGAATATTTCGGATTCGGTTTCGAATTCTAATATTTTTAAACACCCATATGCATCCGTATGCGTCTGTTGAGTAAATATCTTTTGAAAGGAGTTAAATTTTGTTATTTAGTCAAGCAAATCGCATAAGGTTGTTTGTCACAACGCTTGCTCACTTTAAGTTATGCTCTTTTCTAGTCCATTTCTCTTTACTTATTACTACAAATACGAGTGTATCATTTCTTATCATTTCTTAACCCAACTGATTAAGGTGAGATAGTCATGACATGTAAATAAATGAGAGATCATGGGTTCAAGTCTCACTCTGAGTAAAAAATGCTTAGATGAGTCAGGGGGTTTTCTCAACAATGAGTTTCCTCCTGAGGGGGTTGGGGGTGCGGTACCGGCTGGAAAACGAATAGGTGAGCCCGATAATAACACGTATCATCCAAAGAATGATCGTACATTTGCCGTTCAAAAAGAAAAACTATATGTGACATTGTTTTTCTAAAAACCGTATGTGCATATTCATGATATGATTATCTACGTTAACTAATTAACACCATTCAATAATGTATTGGAAATAGTTGCGCCTTAATCAATAATGTTGCATGTGTTTATGATGGTTGCATATTATTCGAGAGTAGTGATCAATGTTGTTAGGACCGGATCGGACCGGCCGGTCCGACCGGTCGGACCGCGATTCGGCCCATGGTCCGGTCCGGTCGATAGTGGATCGTTTTTGTGCAGTTGAACCGGCCGGTTCAAACCGAGTCACCGGTTGGACCGGCGAACCGGGCCGGTTCCGACCGGTTTTTGAATTTTTTTTTTTTTTGATTTTAGTGGGTAAAAACGGGGTGTTAAACCATAAATTAGTACTTCGGATATACAAATATAGTTAAGTTTTATATATAACTATAAAATATATGTATAAATCATATATAAATTACTTATATTTAATTACATATATAAATATAATTAAAATATAGTAAAATCCGGTCCATCCGGTCCGACCGGTCCGACCACCAAACCAGTAAGGCGTCCGGTTCGACGTCCGATCCGGTTCTGAGAACATTGGTAGTGATGGAAATTGATCCAACTTTGTCTAAACTTTCTTATGGCTTTTGTCTCAAGAGTGATCACTTAAGATTGCTCATATAAAGTTATAAACACAATTTCACACTCACCATTCACCTATTTTCGGTGCAAATGCACGTATAGTGGTCATGAATTGATAATAGACATACGAAGTATACGCGTACGTATCCTCCTCGTAGCTTTTCCCACGTAAAACAAAATTAAACGCTACAAAACCGTTTAGTTCCACCCAGGGCCGACTCAACGTTTTATGGGCTCTCAATCGAACTAAAAAATATAAGGCCTTATTCAGTAAATCAAAGCAAAATTAATAAATAAAAAGCCACAAAGGTCGATTCAAAGTAGACTAAATCAAAATCAAACATTCATATGCTACTAATCAAAAAGCAATTTAGCAACATATGAGGCTATGAGCCTAATCAATTTTGTTTGAGCAAAAATATAAAACTACAAATTTACAAAAAACAGTATATGACTAAATCAAAGGCTCAAAAACTATAATTCAATAAAGGTTGATCAAAGTCCGAAGAGGCAAAATACTAACCTTTGTGGTTCACTTGTCGTCTGCTAGACTGCAATTTGGGTGGTAGGGCCCCTTGTTGTGAAATCCCAAGAACAGAGCCATAGAGGTCGGTCATATGCCAATAATAGAACATAGACCCTTTGAGTTTAGGTTATGATTTGTGGAATTATTGGTCGATGAGTCGATTAAAGAGGCCTTAAAGGCAAGAAGTGAAGAACAATAGACATGTAGAACAATGGTCGATGCATACTGGCTAGGTACCACTTCCTTGCAACCCTGGTGTTGTCTTTAATGTGTTTTTTACAGGTGTGCAGCCTGTAGTTTTTCGACTCGTCATCTTCTATGCCATATTAACGACTCTTGGGAAACCGATAAAAACATCAGATATGTGAGAAACCCTCCAAGAACACGCTTCATTATCGTTTCATATTTTTTAATATGTAGGCCCAATGCCTATTGTTTAATATAAACCTTTAAAAAAATTTGAGGGCCCTTAATTTTAAGAGGCCCCAAGCCCAAAGCATTATTTCTAGTTTCGGTTATAACTTTGATAGAAACAAGTTCCATAATAATTCAAAGATTCAATGCGTAATAACATGTGATGTGTTTCATGGGGTAATCATGAGTTATCTCCAAAATTGACGTTTCACTTATTTACGTGTAAATATCAAATTTCGGTTATAACTTTGATAGAACAAGTTCCATAATAATTCAAAGATTAAGGATGTTAACTTGATGCAAAATAAAAGATGAATATTAGCTAGTGTATTGTCATGACCACCTATGAGCTTAACTCGTGTTTTTATCCATATCATTTACATTCACATCTTTATCTTCACTAGCATTTTCATGAATCTAACACTCAGTTAACAGAAGTCGCTAATAGGCACTACAAAGAAGTTGAGATAGTCAAGTGTGGTTTTTTGGGACTTTCGGGAGAAATCAATTTATATTAACTTGTGTCTCATCTCCTATGCGTATTTGAAAGAAAAATTCATATAACTGGTTATGATATCAATTAGAAACTTTAGGGATGTGATCATGTGAATCATGTTAGAGTAAAAAAAGAGTCGTCTTTTATAAGTTTTCTTGTAATTCTGTATATTTTATAAAATATTAATAAACTACACATAGATAAAAAAAAATTGACTGGAAAACAGTTTCTAATAATTCAAATTATACATGTAATATTCATATACTAGTTTAAAAAATCCGTATATCATACGGGTTAAATAATAATATTAAATTAGTTGTTATTAATTAATATTTAGAAATTATAAAAATCTAAGATAATATATTAATAAAATTGTATGCAATTAACTACCTTAAGTAATAACAATAATAATAATATTCTTTTAAACTTTTATTTTTTAAAAATACTTTGTTGTAAAAAATTCTTTTTTAAACATGCTATTTTTTTTAAAAGAAAGTTATTTTTAGACAACGCCATTTTTAAAAACTTTTATATTAAAAATCTTCATACATTTCTTTAATAAAAAAACTTAAAATTTATTTATTATTTTAAAAAAATACACAACATAATTAACATTTAATATTATCATTAATAAGTTGACTTTCTATGATAATTACACGTGTCAAAATGATTGTAAGAGAATGACATGTGTCAAAGTAGTTTGTGAGAGGATGCCATATGTTAGAAACTATTTTGCTTTATTAGTATAGATAATAATTTATTTTATTTATATACACTATATAAAATTAGTTTATTAAAATAAATAACACAATAAAATAAATAATTATGTATATTAAAAAAATAGATAACTAATATATTTTGATTCCTTATATGTTGCCACAATAATTTTGTCTTAAAATGTTACCATAAACTTAAATGTTTTAGTTTTTTTTTCTTTCTCATTTTCACCATTCATATATATAATATAGTTTATGATACCCGTTTTATTTTCTAATAATTTCGTTTTTGTGTAATAAATTACATTCATTAAATTTTTAAAGAAACATAATGAAAGGTGTTTTATGTTTTTTTTGTCAATGTTCCTATATTGTTTCAAATAGATATGTACTGAAATCAAATACCTTTCCTTGCTATAGTAAGCTCTAGTAAGTGCAGTTATCGTTGTGGTACCGTGGCAAACCTTACCTGTTATAAGCGAAAAACATCGTTGTTAGTATTTGTATTATCGGAACGGGTTTTGGTAGGCACTTTAATGGTTTTTTACGAGCCGAGACGATGACAACCGAAGTCATTCCACATAACTTGGGGGGGGGAGGGGAACGATCAAACTCCCGTCATGTCACGTAGTGGGATAACTTTTATTCATGATTTTTCTAAAAAAACAAAATATGCGGTTGTCTTTAGTTTTATTGTTTTCAATGTTCGGATATGATATAACTTTTTATAAAACAAAGTTGTATTTCAAATTGAATACATTTTTGTATCATACGCCATAGCGAGTGCAGATAAAATTGCGGTACCGTGACGGACCGAATCGATCGCGATTATGAGCGGAAAAAATGTTGCCAGTATTGGTATTATCAGGAGCAATTTCAGCATTCACTTTTATGGTTTTTTGGCAAATCGAGGAGATGATGATCAAACTCACTCCGCGTAGTGCGGGGTAAAACGATCAAATTATCATCACGTCGGATGGGGCAAATAACTTTCGCTTGTTCACTTATAATAAAAAACAGAGTTGTATTCAAAATCAAGTAACTTTTTTTTGCTATCGTAGACTATATTGCGTGCAATTATTGTTGTGGCACTGTGGCAAACTGAATCGATTATACGCACACATCATTGTTTCCGGTATTGGTATTACCAGAACTGGTGTTGCTATTTGATTTTGTATTTTACTATAAACGAACCGATTACAATCAAAATCACGCCGCATAATGCAAGAAAAAAAAAGATAAAAATTCATCCCGGGGAAAAAACTTAGTTATGATGTTATAGTAGAAAAATGGGACCCAATTAAAAACTTAAAGGATAATTACAAAAATATATATATTTCTGAGTTAGTTATTGAAAATGATAGATATTTAAATACTTAAGTGGAGTGCTATATATGGATAAAGTTTTGTCCTTAACATTACAAATGCAGTAATGGAGATCAATTATCCTTAAGAAAAGTAAATTCACATGTCCTTAATATGCTACGGGTTGTAACGCTATATTAATTAGTTCTCATTATGCAAAAACAAGCATACAACAGACAACTATTGCATACTTTATCACAGATAAAGATGGATCAAAACACATCCATCTTTTTAAGGCATATCAATCAAATCCTACACCATATCCCGCATACAAGGATAGTCGAATAATCCACTCGTCATCTGACACGTGTCATGGGCGTCCACATCGCTACCCTAGTATCATGCCTATCGGCTCATGCTAGCATTTAGATGCATCTTAACATGGTTGGTCTTGTTTGTTTTACCGAACCAAACAAAAATGTTTGGTTGCTTTCTTTTTCTGCTCACCATATATGCTAAAGTCACAATTTATGGCCATTATTTGTTCATGAGTCTACCTCCATATATAGGGTTTGCTCTTGGCTTATGTCTTGTACACTTCTCATTCATTGATGCTAGCTAGGGTGCCCCTTTGTTAAGTTTAAGGACAAAAAAGGATACATGATTATACATATAAACTTTTGCGCTCGATCTAGTTATGAAACACTGGTCGATGAACTTAAGGTTTAAATTGTAACTTTAAGAAATTTATGTGATTAAACATTCGTGTATGACTCTTTCAGATTATATTACATTAAATGTGACATCTACTAGTTGACATGTAACTTTTAAAGGAAGAGTGATATAATATTCCAAAAAAAGAAAAGAAAAAAAGAAATGCCTTGGTTCATGTGTATATATCGTGATACTTATTAACGGCATATACATGCAAAATCTAGTATCATATACATGCAAAATATATATTACAATCAACTCAATATTAATCTTACAAAATTGCTTTAGTTAGAAATAATATACGTACTATAGTGACATCAGCTTCCACTACAAGAAAACTCTGTTTTTTGCAACTATATTTTGTGACAAATTTTTTTTGTCGCAAATAGAGACAAAATTATGACAAGTTTGTGACAAACTGTGAAACTCTGAAGAAAGCGACAACACTGTGACAAAACTGTGACAATTACCTCTTTTGTCGCAAAATTGTCGCAATCACAAACAACTTTTGCGACAAATTTATGACAACAAATTGGAAACCCGTAAAAATTTAGAGGGAAACTAAATTTTGTTGCAAAATTGTCGCAACTTACGACAAAATTGCGACAACCTGGAGTACTTTGTGGCAAATTTGTCGCAATTTGTGACAAATTTGTGACAAACTTGAATTTTTTAAAATTAAATATCAATTTGTTTTAATAATATATTAATAATAAGACATATTTTTTAAAAACTTTTCTTATAATATTCGGAATATAAAAGTTAAATTATTTTGTTTTTATGATATTAATAATTAGTAGTAATTAAATTATAAAAAAATATTTATTTTTCTATCAGTATTATTTTGTATTTTATTTGAATTATATATATGTGTATTCATATGTATGTGATTCATGTGCGTACATGTATGCATGTATATTAGGGATCATTATGTTTTTCTTTAAACAAATATCAAAAAGATCAAATATAGAACAACGAGCGTTAGTAATGACCAGTATATAAAATTAAAGCCAAGATTGTTTAGTTAACAACATTTAGGAACACTTAAGCTGGTTAGTTTTAGTACTTTTAGTACTAGTCAATGATTGTTAACATTAATTAGCCGATTAGGGATGGCTAGGTGATTCTACGTTTTTATGTGCATGTGTGGATTTATAATGTATACATCACATGTGAATTTATGTATGTGTATATATGTATATTATTGTGTGTGTTTATGGATGTGTATCATTATGCATGTGTGTATACATTTATGCTCATATATATACACACGACAAGATAACATGTGTCTTTATTGAGTATCTCCATATCATTGTGTATCGGCGTTTATGTATGCGTTCCAATATAAAATTTGGAGGAATAAGAGTTTGACATGTATATTAAAGACGACAAAAAAGTTAGAGCGGAAAACACTACGTTTAGTACTCAAAAAACAAAAAAAAATTAATATACTTGTTGGAAAATTGTCGCGAAAATGCAACAACTTTGTGACAAAATTTCTTCTTATGTCACAAATTTGTCGTAACTTTTGACAAACTCCAACAACTTTGCAACAACATTTATTTAAAATTAATTACAATATAATTAAGAAAACCTTATAGTGAATAAAAGCCCTAGCTAAACTAAAAAAACCCTAAATTGAAAAACCAACCCTCATTCATCACCATCATCATCAAACACACCGGACACCACCGTCGTCTTCGTCCAACCGTCGCACATCATCCACCGGACACCACCGTTGTCTTCGTCCAGCCGTCGCACACCCCTTCGTCACCCCGTCGGACCGCCGTCTTCAGCCCGTCGGACCGCCGTCTTCACTGCACCGTCGCGCACCTTCGTCGCACTCCAGCCGTCGCGCCCCGTCTTCACATGCGGTGGTGGCTTCAAGGTTGGTTAATTCTTCAAAGTCACACACTGTTTGTTTATTTACTTATGGGTTTTGTTATCAATTGGAGATTTCATATTTTGGGGGAACAATTTGAACTTGCCAATGATTATTGCTTGTTAGTAAAGGTGATTTCTGTTTGTTACATTGGTCCTTTCCCTTGACAACCACCTTATCAGTCAAATAGAGGAGAATAAGATTCAATAACAACCAAGCTATGTGTAGTTGTTGGTGCTCCATGTGTTTCGATGATGGTTACAGGGCAGAAACCTTCGGGTTGAAGGTGTCTACCTTTTATGTCATGACATCTGAAACGAAGTGGGGCGAAATCGGCTCTAATCCAACATTTGTTTCAACCATTATCATTGAGAAATGGTGTTAAGTCAAAGTCCATTGATAATATCCCATGGTAGCATGCTTCTTGTAATATGATCTATTTTTTTTTGGTAAGAGTATGGTTAGGGCTAGTAAGCAGTTTAACTCAACTTGATTAAAGTAGAAGGGACAATAGGACAAGCTTCATGATGTATACATGAACTACAACTCATATGCTTTACTTTTAGAGTTTTCGTGGGTGTTTCTTTCTATATACAATTTTATGATTTCTATTTGATTGTTGAACATGCTTGGATAGTAACTATTTGGTGCTATTATCTAATTTTAATATACTAAATACAATGTTGTGTGAATAGTAGGTTACACTTACAAGGTATATTTTGAGATTAGTGTTATACAATGATATGTTTGTTTGTTTGTTTGTTAACGAGTCGGGGGTCTCTTCGGAAGCGGTCTCTCTATCTCTCAGGATAGAGGAAAGACTTGCCACCACATACCCCTCCCAGACCCTGCTTTTCAGTGGGATACACTGGGTATGTTTGTTTGTTTGTTTAAATGTGTGGGTTATTGATTGTTTATGGGCTTTAATTATCTAAAGATAAAATGTGATGTTTATATTATAACCATGAAGGAGAGCCTGTGGTAAGTTACAAAGGGGTTGTCACCCAAAATTGGGTTATTATTTCAAAATAGATTGTGCAGTCATACATAGCATATTAATTACTTATGGAATCAAAAAGAGAAAAAAGATTGGATTCCATACGAATCAGTAGCTTTGTATTGTGTTATAAATACTAGGTCTTGATATGTTTGAATTAATAATCATTTTTACTTATAAATACTAGGTCTTGATATTTTGTAGTTGATGAAATTGGGTTGTTAGAAACCTAAAGTTTGCTTATTTTAATTAGTTGTTTTTTATGTTATCTAGTGTTTTTTCTTATCTTCTGTTGTTACTGGGATGATTATGTGTTAGTTAATTTTTTAGTTTCTAACCATTATGGTTTTTTAGTTATAGATCTCTAAGCATGTCGTTTAATCGAGAATGGATGTATACGATGAGAACCACTAGTAATGGTGTTTTCAATCCTGCATTTCAACAAATTGTTACTTATTTCTTGGATTTTGCATACGCTAATGCAACTAATATTAGAAGCACGACTATCGAAGGGATGGAGGTCTTTGTAATTAGATGTCCGTGTGCAAAATACAAAAATCGTTATTACGATACGAGAGACTCTATTGAGTATCAACTATACGACAAAGGATTCATGAAGAATTATTTGATATGGGATAGGCATGGTGAATTATTCACAACACAAGATATGGGTCAATGCTCAAACCCAGGACCGTCTCAACATATGGGTCATCACATAAATCGTGTAATCCTTGAAGAAGCTGATGAAGATCTTGGTGAATTTACCGGATATGATCAAATGATTATGGAAAGCATGCATCAAAATCAACATCCTTATTTTCAGCAGGGACCACAACCTGCAAATCAAACAACCCATGCATACTATAATATGTTAGAACAAGCGAATAAGCCTTTGTGGGATGGGTGCAAAAATGCTAGCACATTTTCCACCACCACCAGATTGTTGCACTGGAAATTAGAATGTAATGTTTCTGACTCAACTTTTGATAAATTACTTTTGATATACAAAGACAGTCTACCTATTGGTGATACTCTACCTAGAAACTATTACGAGACTAAGAAGATGTTAAAGCCATTAGAGTTGCCATCACAACAGATTCATGTATGCAAAAACCATTGCATGTTATTTTATGGGCAGTTTTCTGAGGATGATTGTTGTAAAGTATGTAAAGAAAATAGATACAAGGAAAAAGGGAACAAGGTGCTTGAGTTAGTAATGAACTACATGCCTATTGGACCAAGACTTCAAAGATTGTTTTATTCAAAGAAAACGGCTGAATATATGAGTTGGCATGCAGTTCATCGTAGACAACCAGAAAAAATGTGTCATCCTAGTGATGGTCAGGCCTGGAACTATTTTAACTCACTTTTTCCTGATTTTGCACAAGAGACACGCAATGTTCGTATCGGGCTATGTACCGATGGGTTCAGTCCAAATAATTCAAACGGGACCCCATATTCATGTTGGCCGGTGTTTATTACAGTTTACAACCTACCCCCTTGGCTTGCATTAAAAAAAGAATACATACAAATGCCTTTGCAGGTACATTATGTCAGGTACTCGTGGTCGTGTCCCATATTCTCGTGGGACTTCACCGTCTACTCATGGTCGTGGGCGTCATTCAAAGGCCAGTCCTCGGTTAAGTGGAACGTTAGGCTGTGGATACGGCGGCAGTACTAGTCGTGCAGGTGATGGTGATGTTATGGCTGATATGGATGGGGTATATCGACGTATGGAGGAATCAGAAGGATATAATAGATCTCAATCTATGGGACATGAGGACTTTGATGATGAGCAAGACACAAACACGCCTTCTCGCCCTTCTCATGGTGGCTCGAATACAGATTATGCGACCCAACATACCTCTCAAAGGCTTCCTATTAGACGAGTTAGGAAGAAGTATGTATGTTTAAAACTAAAATTTATATTATTAATTTATTCTATAAATATATTTATTTGTTTATAAAATATTGTAGGTTTGCTAATGGTAAGGCTCATAGGGCGATTACAAAAATACTGGAACAACATCTTGAGGGGCCTTGGCCACGTTACTCACTTGTCCCTAAAGAAGTAAAAAATAGTATGTTTGAGAAATACAAGGTAACATATAAAAATTATTTTTTTCTGCTATTTATTAATAAGCTTGAAGAATAATCATCAAACATTAACTTTTAAGGAAATTTGTGGATGGGATCGAGCTGACAACTTTGCTATTAAAGAAGGATTCAACAACGCGGCATCCGATCTATATCGAGGCATTATTTATAGATCAAAAGCAGAATCTAGAGATTTAGCAAAAAAAGCCGGTCATTTATACCACCTAATAAATTTAACTACACCATCATGCGTGATTTTCCACCACGATTATGGCACAATGACTTATGGGTTCCGTTATGTGAGGTAAGTGAGTTAAGACATTATTGTTCTTTTGTTATAATTTATTGTAGTTGTATTATCATAATTATATTTTTACTATTTGTAGTATTTTAACACTTCCGAGTTTGCTAAAGCATCAGAAAGAAGGAGTAAGAATAGGAATAGTGCTGATAGCTCGGGTGTTACGTCCAGGCACACTGGCGGATCCATCGGATATGACGAGCATCGTCTTCGCTTAGTAATCTAATTATATTTAAAAAGTATAGTAATTGTGTGCTTTTACTATTAACATATATGTTAAACTTTATGTTTTATATTGTAGGAAAAGAAATTAGGTCGGCCTGTTACAATGAGCGAATTGTTTCTAGAAACACATCTAGATAAAGAGTCAAAAAAGCTATATCGGACCGGACAATTTGATGAGAATCCAGAAGGGATGCAGTTTTGCACCGCTCGATCAAGTGAAATATATGTGAGTTATCTTTATTATTGTTATATCATTGTCATAAAATTTTTTATTGTTTTAACAATCTGTTTTGTCAAATTGTAGGACACGTATTGTAGAAAGATGATTGAGAAACATGGTATTGACAAAAATCAACATCCATTGGGTGATGTTGATTGTTGGCGTGATAGTACGGGAGAGGGCATAGAGTTATATGGGATAGGATCATCAGATCCTTATTTCGTCGTGACCGGGACTCCGTCTACATCTCTCACGTCCAGCCTAACACAAGCTGCACTCCAACAATCACAGGAGGAGGTAATTTACTTAAAACAACCTTTTACTATTATATTTAGTCATGAATATGTGCTAGATTCTCATATATTACCAGATTGTTAAGATGTTTTAGGTTATAGATGTTGATATATGATTTTTATCATTTATATTTAATAAAATTTATTTGGATTTTTATTTGTATCACCCGTAAACATAATTTTATTTCATGGTATAATGAACTATGGTTATATGTTGTTCACGCATGTATATATGTGTGTTAGGCTAACCTAATTTATATTTGTATGCACATGTAGTTCCGACAACAAATGCGGAATGAAATGCAACAACAGGTTGATGAGATCAGAAGAAACATGCGTGAGGAGATGCAACAACAAATGCGAGCGGAGATGCAACAACAAATGACCTCTTTTTTGAAAGAATTTAGTAAAAATTCAGACAATCATTCACCATAGTGTAGTTTAATTTAGTTAGTTAAATTATCATATTGTTCTTGGATTATGTAAACAATATTTGTTTGGATTGGTGTAATTGGACTTAGATTGTGGTTGAATGGTTATTTGAATTGTATTAAGTTGCAAACAGGTTAAAAAAACTGGATTATTTTAATTTAAAATTAAATTTTCAGTTCAAAGAAAAGTTGTCGAAAGTTTGTTGCAAAAGGACAAAACAGATATTGTTGCAACTTTGTCGCAAAAATTTGTCACCAATTTGTTGCAAACACTTGTCGGAAATTTGTTGCAAACCTTTGTCGCAAACTTGTTGCAAACTTTTGTCGCAAATTTGTTGCAAAAGTTTGACGCAAAGTTATCGCAATCATTTGTCAGAAGATTGTTGGTACTGTGCCGCAAAATACTTGTCGTAAACCTGTCGTAAAAGCTGTCAGAAAGTTGTCGCAAAATTTTTGCAACAAGGGTTTTTGCGACAAAGTCATTTTTGACGCAAACTTGTTGCAAAACATGTTTTGTGACAAATTTGCAACAACCTCGTTTGTCGCAAAAAGCAGAGTTTTCTAGTAGTGAATTCCTCGTAATTGTATATTGTATATGCAATGAAATTATGTGTTTATAGATTTGTTCATATTACATTTGGGTATAGTAGCTTTTTATATTTTTATTTTAATTTTGTAAAAAGCATTGTTCATTCATTTCACGTAATGATCACTTCGTGTGCAATGACAATGTGTATGTGAAAATGGAAGACGAAATAATTTTGGTGTTCAATCACTTCGTAACGTATAACACTATCAATTTGATAAGGTATTTCAAGTAATATTGAAGGCTTATATGTACTAGAAGGGTGCACGCATAATACGACGGGACGACATTTTACATTTTGGATACGTGTTTCTAATATTTTGTTGTTCTTGTATTATTTTTATAAAAGTCTATTATGTTTTTTGTAAGTTAAAATTTAAAACACCAAATAAATGAGTTTTGAATGCCTACTTATACATTTGTGCATTACCTTATTGTATCTCACAAGATACAGATTGGTTTAACAAAAAATTTACACCAAAACATTTAAAAAAATACACGTTACAATTGTAGTCTTAAAAGTTTTTAAGCGTGATATATTAAAAGATATAGTTGAAATCTTTGGTAACCATATCATATAATATAAGGAATACATTCAAAAAATTTAGAAAATAGGATGTGAATGCTTTTAATATAAATAGATAGTTTGTGTTGAATAAACTAGATCTTTCTCTCTCACTTGTCATGTTTTACAATTGTATATATTATTTTATTTTTAAACTTTTCAGAATTTCAGTTTAAGGTGTTTTTTTGAACGACTTGTTAATTATTAGTTGTTAGCATAATCAAATTAGTATTTATTAGTATCACCAGTTTAAGTCGTTAATAATATATTCTTTGAATTAATATGTTTGAATATGAATGAGTTAGTTATTTTTAACACTTTGAATCGCTTCTAAGTTCGCCAAATTTATAAAACAATTCGTGAAAGCAATTAAGCATGTCATTTGTAAAAAGAATATTCATTTTCATTTTAGATATGTTTTAAGATAGGGCTATATAAAAACTGGTTTAAACCACAAGCTAGCTAGCATGAGTTAGTTATCTATAACACTTTGACTCGCTACTAAGTTTGCCAAATTTATAAAACAGTTCGTGAAAGCAATTAAGCATGCTATTTGTAAAAAGAATATTCATTTGTATTTTAGATATGTTTTAAGACAGGGCTATATAAAAACTGGTTTAAACCACAAGCTAGCTAGCATGAGTTAGTTATCTGTAACACTTTGACTCCCTACTAAGTTTGCCAAATTTTTAAAATAGTTTGTGAAAGCAGTTAAGCTTGTTATTTGTAAAAAGAATATTCATTTTCATTTTAGATATGTTTTAATATAGGGCTATATGAAAACTGGTTTAAACCACAAGCTAGCTAGCATGAGTTAGTTATCTATAACACTTTGACTCGCTACTAAGTTTGCCAAATTTATAAAACAGTTCGTGAAAGCAAATAAGCATGTTATTTGTAAAAAGAATATTCATTTTCATTTTAGATATGTTTTAAGATAGGGCTATATAAAAACTGGTTTAAACCACAAGCTAGCTAGCATGAGTTAGTTATTTGTAACACTTTGACTCGCTACTAAGTTTGCCAAATTTATAAAACAGTTCGTGAAAGCAAATAAGCATGTTATTTGTAAAAAGAATATTCATTTTCATTTTAGATATGTTTTAAGATAGGGCTATATAAAACTGGTTTAAACCACAAGCTAGCTAGCATGAGTTAGTTATTTGTAACACTTTGACTCGCTACTAAGTTTGCCAAATTTATAAAACAGTTCGTGAAAGCAATTAAGCATGTTATTTGTAAAAAGAATATTCATTTTCACTTTAGATATGTTTTAATATAGGGCTATATAAAACTGGTTTAAACCACAAGCTAGCTAGCATGAGTTATGTAATAACAGTTGGATCATCAATTTTCGATAATACAATTCAATCTTTGGTAAAGTCCAAACCATCCAAGAATGTATATGAAACTTCAAAACTTGTGCTTCACACCCTCTCCTGTCATTGTTAAGTTGTGCAGGCCAAGAGTGGTTGCATCAATTGACAATAACCAGCATGATCAGCATGTGTCATTTTTATTTCGTTTAAAATGATATACATTATAAGTTTATAATGCACGTGAGATAAATACTAAACTGAAAATAACACATCACAATATACGAGTATGACCTATACATGCATATATAACTTACATCGTACAACTATGACCTATAGACATAGATCACACATACATAATTCTTAATATGTTTTCGTCTATAAAACCGTATTTAAAATAATTTTAAAAACCAATAGAAAGGAATGAGTCCACCACATACACACTGTGAGTTGTCTTAGATACATGATGTATGTATTCTGCCACTCATTAGAGAGACATGGTGAAACATACAACGAGCAACACGATCAGTAGTTGGAAAGGATAATATTTAAAGGGGTTATGTAAAACGTGGCAAAACTATTTTCACAAATAGTGCCTCCTTTAGTTTCCCTTTTGTATGTTGAATCCCAAAAGTAGAAAGATAAAAGAAAGTGGCTTCTTTCTGTATACACTTTAGGAAGGTCATTTAACACTATAACATATTATTATTATTATTATATCGAGAGAATTTCATATATATCCTTTTAAACTTGCATAATCTATCAATCTATCAATACTAACAAAATAAGGTTTTTGTATATCACAATTATAGATCTATTAAATTTTATTTTTTTGTTTCTCTCTCCTAATAAATATTAAATTAACTACAAATGATATTGTTTGATTCTTTTTATATTACAAATATAATTTTTTAAAAAGAGATCTTTTTACAAATGCAATTAGTAAAAAAATAATTTTTTTATAAAATAATTTTTTTTAAAAAAATATCAAACTTTTAAAAACACAATATATTTTAAAACCTGTGGCTTTTAAAATAAATATCTTATGAAAAGTAATTAAATTTCAAAGTTATAATAAATAAATTATTGAAAATGACACTTTTTTATAAATGGTTTGTTTTGAAACAATTTGTTTAAAAATCAATTTTTTTGAAAAAACCAAAAAATAAATAAAAAATAAAAAAAGTTTAAAAAATGATATCGTTCTTTTATCACTCGTACGTAATGTGACTAATACCTTATATTAAAAGATCATTTTATAATTCATTAATTTTTATTAATAATTATTTAATATTTTATTTATTCAATACGTATGGTACACGGAGTACTAACCTAGTATTATATATATCCAATCAAAAAGTAATACTATCAAATATAGTCAAATTAATTGATTTTCTTCTTTATGACCATTCTACCCCTACCAATTATATATCTTTTTTTCGCGATCCATCGTTTGAAGGCACCGATTGAACACTTGAAGAACCGATGTTAAATCACATTCTTTCACAATCGCAAATCCTGACATATCAATTGCAAGTGCTTTTAGAAACTATTTCATCGTTTTTGTTCCGTTAATTAATAGGTTGGATACGTTTTTTGTTCCATCGCAAATCCAACGTAATTTTTGTTTCATTGGATATTCTGTTTTCTTTTCTGTTAATCTATTTCAAGGTTTTGATGAGTAAGTTTTAACGTTTAGTGATCATGATTAGAGTTTGCGGTGAGTAAGTTTTAACGATCGATGATTGATGAGTAAGTTTTAACGATTAGTGTTTAAAATATATTATTTAATTGAAAGATTTCTTATCTTTATCTATATAGCTACATTAAAAATCATTACTTCTTCTCTCTTCTTTCAATGAAATAATATATTTTTTATACCTTTTTTCATTACCTTTTCTCTCTACTTCACTCACAACCACTTTATAAAATATTAAAAAATTTATAAGGGTTGAACAGTGAATCTTTAAATTTACAGATTAACAGTAACATTTTTTATCTCCTCCACTCACAAGTACTCAAAACTATCCCATATAATTTAAGGACTCACACTCACATAATTATAAGGCATGGATTGTGAATGCTCTAAGCTGTGCACGTAAATATGCTAATCAGAATTTTCACAACTTAATATTTTTTAAACCAATTTAATGTTTTAACTAATGGATTTGAAACTTTTAAGATTTCTTTGGATTGTTTCTTTAGTTTACAGTTCAATTGAGTATTAACTGTGAACCTGACATTCATTTTCATTTGTATTTTCTAGTTATGTTAATTTGAATAAATATTATTTTAATGAAATGGGTAAATTAAATATTTTGAGAAAACTATTGTTCATAAGAAAATATAAAAATTTTAAAACTAAAAGTGAACAAATATAAACTTTAGTGTTTTAGAAAATAAGGTTACAATAGTAATTTTTTCTATTGTTTTAATGAAAATAGATACATTTTATATTTTAACTAGTTTTCAAGGACATATATGATATTAATTTTGCATGGCTATATATGATATTTTTAAAATTTATAAGGATATATATATAAATTGACCCTATTATATTACATGTTTTCGATATATATCCATTTAATTTAAGTAAGAATCAGAATGGTGGGTGGGGTGGGGATAAACGTGGACGATGGTCAAGCAATCCCACACACACTTTACCGAACTTAGAGCATTCATATTTATTTCTTATCTTGTTATGAGTGTATTATGTGTATTATATGAAACGTTTGTGTATGTAGTGAAGAGAAAATATTACTGTTTATCCGTATATTTGGTAATACATCGTTTAACCCATATAAGTTTTTTAATGTTTTTGAAAATGACTGTCAGTGAAGGAAAAAAAAATGTAATGATAAAATTATATAAATATATTATTTAAGATTGCAAACAAGTGGAGAGGAGCCAAACTCGGTTGCGATCGGCTCGTTGACAAACTAAATTGAGCTGACTTGATTTGTTTATCTTAAAAGCCTGAAATGTTGAGTTTGATTGGTAAAAAGCTCAAGTAAGTTCGCGGCTTGTTGAGGCAACTAGCCAACTCATACATATTTAATTTTTTTGTTACTTTATTTTTTTACACGTATTGATAATAAAAATAGTGGTTGGTCTCACGAAGCCTTCTTTTAATTTTTTTAATTACTTAATTGAGCAAGTCAAGCAAGCCAATAAGCAAAACTTACCTTGACTCAGACTCGATTTGAATACAAATTTAACCAAACCTGCTCAATTTAGCCGACACATATAAGAGTTATTAAAAAAACAGTCTAGGATCGGAAGGCGAAAGGGGGTTTATTTATTAAGGAAGGAAAGCAAGTTAGTTACATCTATCTTAAAGTCTGATTTGAATTCTAATTTATATTCCCTAAATTGAATTAAATTGTTAGTGGTCCGTGAGTGATTTCAATTTAGCCGTTCAAAAAAAAAATTTAAATGTTAGTGGTTTAAACATTATTTGAAAAATTTTGTTTTTCTAGTCATCAAAGTTGACACATTGTGAAATTCTTATGAAACAAAAAAAGTAAATCAATAGATAAATATTAACTAAATAAAAAACGTTTAATAAAACATTATAATAATCCTACAAACGTAATCAAAAAGGGAGCTAGGTAGGATTGTTCATGAGCGAAACCTAGATCAGGGAGCTCGGTTTACAAATCAAGTGGCTTGGTTCAGTTAGAATTTACAAACTCAACCGAGATGTCAAGGCTTGAACTCAATTCAGTTTATAACCTAGCACTCAGTGCGTCTTGATTTTGCTCAGTTTCAACTTTCAAATTAAAGTTAAATACAAATCTTCAAATTGTCATTCATTCAAGAGTTTCAACTCAAACTCAATAATTTAACAAAAATACATACAAAGTAAGTTCCGCAACCAAATTATTTTCAGGCATCCTATACGACTTTGGAAACTTTGATTCTTGTTAAAATATATGTATGTTTTAATTTAACATCAAACATATACTTTATATGATTTGTCTTATATTTTCTAATTGTTGGCTCTTTGTTTTTTGCATGATAAACTCTTGTGGCTGCTTATATTTTGTTTGGAGTACTTATGGACTCAAAGGAGCTGATATATTGCTTGACTAGATTATTAGTTTTTGTTCCTGGGCTAATATGTAGTTGGGCTTGATGGACTTGGACTTTTCATATCTTTTTCATGTCTCAAGTATTCAAATCTGATCAGCATTATCACTCTCATCTTCTTCATTGTCTGAGTTTTGATTATCAACAAGCATAGCATTAGGCCATCATCTTACAGACATCTTCTATTCAGCCTTCATCTTCTGCAACATAACTGTTATTAAAATGCTACCTTTTAATGATTAATAGTCTTTTAATGATTAATCGGTAACTTTAACACTGAATAGTTAAAAATCATTTAGGGAAAGATATGATTATGATATAAATGAATCAAACGAGAATTTAGGAAAAAGATCTTTGAGTAAATTACAAATTTTGTCCTTTAAGAATGCTCAAAATTACGGAACTTGCCCTTAAACTTTAATAATTACACTGAGTATCCTTTATTTGAAAATTTGTAACGTTTTTTATCCTTTTTACTAACAGAAGTTAACTTTTTCTGTTATATTTTTGTAAATGCCCATTTTGCCCTTGACTCTCAAAAGGACAAAATGTGTAATTTTTATGAATCTTTTATATTTTTTTAGTGTGCTTATTTTAATAATTTTACTTTTTATTATTTTTTTATTTTTAACCAATTTTTATTTTAAATACTGATCTTAAATATTATGAACAAATTATTTTAATCATCCAAATATGAGTTATGATTAGTTTTTATTATATTAAAATATATAATAAATTACTATTATATTTAAAACATTTATCATATGGTTAATATTTATTTTATAAAAAAATATATTTTAAAAAATCTATTTTCAATAAGATTTATATAAAAATGTTTAGAAAAGATAAAAAGATTATGTATTAATTTTTTCTATAAAAGAAGTAAGCAGACCGGGAAAGAAATTCAAGCCTTAAGTATGCTAATAAAAAATTAAAAAAATATATTGTGAGGTGTTAAATTATTATTGGCTCAATAAATTTTAGAAAAATAGAAAATAGGGTGGCAACATGGGTCAGTGGGTTGTTCTACACGTCAGGTCGTGGCTTCGGTTTGACTTTTAACATTTCTCTCTCTCTCTCTCTTTTATATAAAATAGTGACCACCCATCTAAAAGTTCACCATAGTGACAAGTCCAAAACTACTCTGAAGTTTTAATTAAACAAAAACACGAGGTACTATTATTTTGAGTTTTTTAAACGGTTACTAATGGGTTTTAATTATTATAAATCAAACATAACCACTAAAAATTAAAACGGAAGCGAACTTTACAATAAGAAGAATTAAAGACTTTATATATATTAAGCAAAGCCTAATCATATATAATACCTAACATACAATAATTAAAACTAAGTAAAATAAAAAATCATCGCCCAATTTCATACAATATTCGATAGATTTATAATATAATACGTAAAACAAACTGTTTGATATAGTTGAAATTTTTATACCAAAAGGGTTAAAAAGCGACGGTGTAACTAACCGATTACTAGTTTAATTTTTATCTAATGTGAAATAACTAAAGTAAACAAATGAAAACATTAAATAATTTAATAATCTATAAATAAAATTTGAATTTAATAAAATATATAATTAATTAATTAATAATATTTAAGATAAGTTTATAAAATAAAAATGTTTATAAGAGAGAAAGAAAGAAAAGTTAAGTAAAAGGCTTGAATTTTTTTCCCTTACTGTTTGCTTCTTTTATAGAAAAATTTAATACATAATCTTTTTATTTTTTAAACATTTTTATACAAATCTTATTGAAAATAGATTTTAAAAAATATGTTTTTATTGTAAAATAAATATTAGCCATATGATGAATTTTTAAAATAGAATAGTAATTTATTATATATTTAATATAATAAAAACTAATCATAACTCATATTTTGATGATTAAAAATAACTAGTTAATAATATTTAATATAAGATTTTAAAATAAAAAGTGGTTAAAAATAAAGAATAATGAAAAGTAAAGTTAATAAAACAAGCACACAGAGAAATAAAATAAAAGACTCATAAAAATTACACATTTTGTCCTTTGAGGGGTCAGGGGTAAATTGGTCATTTGCAAAAATATTACAGAAAAAATTAACTGCTGTTAGTAAAAAGGATCAAAAGTGTTACAAATTTTCAAATAAAGGATACTCAGTGTAATTATTAAAGTTTAAGGACAAGATCCATAATTTTAAGCATAATTAAAGGACAAAATTTGTAATTTACTCAAGATCTTTGAGACCTCTTTCCCTTTTAATATTTTAATGGCAAGTTTTTAACAATTCAGCATTAAAATTACATATTACTATTCTTATTAATTCTTATTAATAGTATTGGTCGGTGGAGATCTCTGACTTTTTTTTTTATTTTTGGCTCGCCACGTGTCTCGGAGGTGTGCTGTGGTTTATAAGGGTTGTTGGCTTCTGTTTTTCGGCTTCCCGCTCTGTTGTTGCCTCTTACTGTTTTCCGGCAGCCGACGTCGGCGTTTTGGTGTTTGAAGGTTGGTTATCCGGTACGCTATCACGATTATTGTAATCTTCCTACGCTTTCTCTTCTTCCTGTCGCTCTTTGGCTTCTCTTTTACCTCACAGGCTTTTCCCTTTTGTTGTCCATGTTTACAACTTTGATAATTCTTAGTGTTCGCTTCGAATTTCCGCTGGATTTAAACTTTCATTTGGTTTTTGGGTGTTGCATGTGTTTGAGTTTTGTCGATTTGGGTGATTTCGTGTGTTTTTCGTTTCGATTGTTGTGGATTGCATTCTTCGGGTTTTGTTTTGGTACTATGGTTATGGGTGTCAATTTGGGGGTTTTCTATGTTTTTATTTGTATTTTGCAGGTTGCCTGTTACGGTTGTTGTTGGTTTGTTTTTTTGGGTTTTCCTCCTGTTTTGATCGGTAGTATGGTATATGTTGTCTTTCAGCGGTTAGATGTTCTAACACTTGGGTTTCTGTTGATAATTTATTTTGCTAGGTTGCTGCAGGATTTGGTTTCCTTCTGGGTTGTTCTTCAGGTATGTTGAATGCTTTTTTTGATGGAGTTTTGGTGTTTTTAAAGAGTTATGTGTTGGTAGATTTAAATGCATGTATATATTGGTTGTTAACTTTATGCTTAGAATTTTTTATTTATCCTGTTTAAGATCAATGCAACCTAAATCTGCCTGACCATATGCATTGGTAACTTGGGGTTAAAGGTGGTTTGCTGGGTGGTTTGGAATGTTGGACATCAGATTCGGGTAAAAAAGGTTTAGTTTTTAGTTTGGATTTGTTGAGCTATAAACACATGTTTGCCCACAATAGCCTTTGCATCCAATTTCTTCATTTTGACCCATATAAATTAGTTTGGGTATATTTGAACTTAATAGATAACGTTATGTGTGATCAAGACAGTTGAGTGCTATGGGTATGTATATATATACCATATAAATCAGTTTGGGTATATTTGAACTTAATAGATAACGTTATGTGTGATCAAGACAGTTGAGTGCTATGGGTATGTATATATATATTGGTGTGGGTGCGTGTTGTTAGTGTATATATATGTGTGTGTGGTATGTGTATGGTGGTGTTATCATGTGTTGTAGTATGTATATATGTTGTTGCACGGTTTGTATGTAGGTATATAAGCTGTGTGTATTATATATATATATATATATATATATACACTATGTATGTATGTATATATATGTGTGTGTGTGTTGTAACCCCTGTGTATGTATGTATCATGGTGTGTGTGTGTGTGTGAACTTTTGTGTGTTTTGGAAGGTACAGCAGTCGTGGGCTGCTGTGCATTTGTAATGCACTATAGTTGTTTTCTTAGTTCTATATCTTGATATAGCAGACCAACTTATTAATACATGTTTAGTGTAAAATTAATCATGCGACTGGTTGTGGATTTGTTGGTTTGATGGGGTAGGTTTGTTGCTTTTGAGGCTGTTGAAGTTAGGTTCATGAAATTAGCAGGTTTAGATTGTTGAATGTTTGATCTGTTAGGCTTATGTTTTGACGGTTTGTATGTACTGTAAGTTTTGCTGTGGTGTGTATTGATTTTGTTACAAGTTGGTTTGATCTGCTTCTGGTGATTTATATATAGTATGTATATACGTATGTATATGTGTGTGTGTGTTTGTAACCCCTGTGTATGTATGTATCATGGTGTGTGTGTGTGTGAACTTTTGTGTGTTTTTTAAGGTACAGCAGTCGTGGGCTGCTGTGCATTTGTAATGCACTATAGTTGTTTTGTAGTTCTGTATCTTGATATAGCAGACCAACTTTATTCCTAGGCATTAATACATGTTTAGTGTAAAATTAATCATGCGACTGGTTGTGGATTTGTTGGTTTGATAGGGTGGGTTTGTTGCTTTTGAGGTTGTTGAAGTTAAGTTCATGAAATTAGTAGGTTTAGATTTTTGAATGTTTGTTATGTGAGGCCTATGTTTTGACGGTTTGTATGTACTGTAAGTTTTGCTGTGGTGTGTGTTGATTTTTGTTACATTTTGGTTTGATATGCTTCTGGTGATTTTCTTCGTATGGAGGAGGATCGATGCGGTCTTGTAGACTTGGTTTGTCACTAAATATTGAAGTTAGTTTTGAGCTGATACCAAATTTAGCTTGGGTATGTCTGAACTTAATAGATAACGTTATGTGTGATCTAGATAGTTGAGTGCTATGGTTATGTATATATATATATATATATATATTGCTATGGTTATGTATATATATATATATTGTTTGTTGATGACCATGTAAGTAGCAGTTTTATAATCACTACTTCAACATGTTTAATCCTATAAAAACCATTCAGTATGACACAAATTCATATTGCAGGGCGATGCTATAGAGGCAACTACAGATGCGCACAACGCAACACATCTCAATGAAATTATCAGACCAAAGGCTTGCTATAAAATCACGGGGAACTACCTGCAGCAGTAACCTATTTTGAAAGACACGAGCCTTTTGCCTATTTTGCAAGACACCAACCTTTTGCAATGCATAGCATCGTTTGTTATTAGGCCCATCCTTCGCAGCGCCAAACCAGGCAATCATTATCAACTCCATCTTTTGCAAGGCCAAACCCATCAGGAAGAATGCTCGCAGCTATCAACTCCATCTTTTGCAACGCCAAACCCAGCAGGAAGAAGGCTCGCAGTAACCAAATCACACTCTATTGTACACTCCTAACAGATATATGATGTTCTTATGCAACTGACAAAACATTTGATGTCCAATATTTATGCTATAGCCAGTTTAGTAAAACTCGAAATGCTAAATTAGCAACGTAATGCTAAAACTCGATCAGCCGCAGCAACACGCGGCATATCTACCTAGTTAATATTAAAAAGTTATGAGCCATTACAATATAGTCTTTTAATAACCATTATTAAAAGGCTGGTTTGATCACCCCTTTGTTTCGATCGGCCGGTCTGATCCGATCTTCAAAACGTTATTTGTAAAACCTGAGGGTGGTTTTTGCCAAAGGGTGTATTCCTAAATATCCCCAAACCCCCTTTCTCACCCACACCAAGATAATTCAAAATCGGCCCCCAAATCACCAATGCTCAAAATCGCTATTGTTTTTACGAATGTCGAATTTGATGAATTCTACAACCACCAAGATAGTGTTAACGGCCACCAGAGACTACTGTTTAACCATAAACTCAAGAACCACCGGTGTTCTAACCTTCCACCGTCGTTTCACCTGCTCCGCCACCGCAACCCCACGGTTAGTCCCAAACCCACCTGACCTGATCAAATGGGTCCGAAGAGAAGGTGGTTTCGTGCACCCATCTGTTCGAATTGCAGAATCTGGTCCCTATGGGCTTGGATTGGTGGCTTGTGAAGAAATCCCCAAAGGGTCTGACCTAATTGGGCTGCCGGAGCATATTCCGTTGAGGTTTCCGGTGATTGAATCGGATAATGGAGATGAATCGTACGCCAATTTGCTGAATCTTGCTCGTCATGTTCCTGGTGAGTGATATTGTGATGGTTTTGTTATGGTGATTTTCTAGTTTGAGGTTTGTGATTTTGTTATATGTGTGATGTTAATGAGACTCTTAAAAGGGTGTTAAGATAGTTATGGTGATGAGTTTTTGATGCCAAGTGTAATCTTTTAAGGAAAAAAAATGTGAACTTTTGAAGAATAGAAGTCATGTACGATTCAACTATCAACTTCTGTAACTGAATTAATAGTATTGTTTTGACGATGGCTTCATGAATTTTAACTCGAATTAGGTTTCATATTCAACAGTTGGATTTAGGTTGAATGGTGTGATACGTTTAGGTTGAAATGGTTTATATAACATGTCAATGTGTGGTTTTGCTTTTGGATTATAAAGGACTATGAAAGAATGGATATAGAATTATCAATTATGGATATATGCTTATTGATTTGATGTAAAAATGTATGAATACTGATAAATTGCAGGAGATTTAGTGTGCATTCTTTGGTTTGCTAACCTGTTGGTAATTGATATTACCCTGGTTTTAAGTGATTTTCTCGCGGGACCAATTGTAGTACTTTGCAAATATAATCTGATGTTAGTTTGATTAGTAAATATCACCTTTCATGTGTAGCATTTTTATGTGGTATCAATCTTTTTTATAGAAAAGACAACAAACAAATAAACAAACAAACAAACAAACAAACAAACCCAGTATATCCCACTCAAGAGCAGGGTCTGGGAGGGGTAGGTGGTGGCAAGTCTTTCCTCTATCCAGATAGGTAGAGAGACCGCTTCCAAAGAGACCCCTGGCTCGATACAAAAGCTATAACGCTCGCGATTTAACATATAATCAAATAATCAAATAATCAATCATATAATCAAACGTACGATTTATGATATATGGTATATGGTACAGCACACATCATACAGCAAGCATTCAAAGCATTAAGATATCACCAAAAGGAAGTATAAAATGAACAAGCATGCATCAGGAAAGCCGCAAGTTTCCCCTAAGAAGGTCTACGCGTACTACATACACATCAAGCCCCGTAACAAGTAAACAAAGTCCTTTCCTAGCTACAGAAACCACTAAAAGTCCTTAATTTTAATTCTACGTCTCCAGTCACTCCTATCCTCGATCATGTGCTCAGAGAGGTGCAAGTGTTCCATATCTCGCCTAATTCTCTCTTCCCAAGTCAACCTAGGTCGTCCTCTACTCTTCCTACCCTCTATGCTGATGTTCTTCACTGCTCTGACCGGTGCTGCCATTGGTCTCCTCTTGACATGTCCATACCATCTTAATCTTCCCTCTCGTATTTTATCTGCAATAGAAGCCACTTCTAACTTCTGTCGAAACACTTCGTTTCTTATCCTATCCAGTCTTGTTTGGCCACACATCCACCTTAGCATTCGCATTTCCGCAACCTCTATTTGTTTCTCGTGCGATTTCTTTATGGCCCAGCAGTCTGTTCCATATAGCATAGCTGGGCGTACCGCCACTCTGTATAGTTTTCCCTTAAGTTTTGCTGGAAACCTCTTATCACATAGGATCCCTGATGCTGCTCTCCACTTGCACCATCCTGCTTGGATACGGTGAGCTACATCGCTGTGTATCTCTCCGTCCTCCTGCAGGTACGAGCCCAGGTATTTAAACCTAGATGTCTGTGGGACCGGCATGCCCTGGATACTGATTTGGGTGTCCTCTTCGTCGTCGCCACCAAAGTTACAATGCATGTATTCCGTCTTAGAGCGACTTATCGTTAATCCTCTGCTCTCTAGCGCTGCTCTCCACTGCTCTAGCTTGTCGTTAAGCATCATTTTAGATTCTGATATTAAGACAATATCATCCGCGAAGAGCATACACCACGGGACTGACTGTTGTATTGACTTAGTCATCTCATCCAACACTAGTGCGAAGAGAAATGGGCTCAATGCCGATCCTTGATGGAGTCCCACTTCCACTGAGAATGAGTCTGTGTCTCCTACCGGTGCTCGCACACATGTTTTTGCCCCGTCATACATATCCTTAATTAATTTGATATACCTCTCTGGTACCCCTCTATGTCGTAGACTTCCCCAAATTAGTTGTCTCGGTACACTGTCATAGGCCTTTTCTAGGTCGATGAATACCATATGGAGGTCCCTTTTCTTTTCTCTATATTTCTCCATTATCCGTCTTATGACGTGTATGGCTTCTGTTGTAGAGCGTCCTGGCATAAATCCAAATTGGTTTATTGCTATCTGGGTTTCCCGTCTAATTCTCGTGTCAATAACTCTTTCCCATAGTTTCATCGTGTGACTCAGTAGCTTTATTCCCCTGTAGTTTTCGCATCCTTGGATATCTCCTTTTTTCTTATATATAGGGACTATGACACTGGTTCTCCACTGGTCTGGCATCTTTCCTGTCTTAAAGATAGTGTTAAATAGATCTGTTAGCCATTGGAGACCCTCATCACCCAGGCATTTCCACACCTCAATCGGTATGTTGTCTGGCCCCACCGCTTTAGCCCTTCCCATTTTCTTCATAGCTCTTTTAACTTCGTCAACCGTGATGCTTCTACAATAGCAATGGTTTTGTTGCGTTGTTTGGGTTGTTCTATCTATCTCAGTTTGTTGATTTGGATTCCTTATGTTAAACAGGTTATCAAAGTAAGTTTTCCATCGCACCTTGATATCTTTCTCGTTCACCAAAACCTTTCCATCCGCAGCCTTTATGAACTTGACCATTGTTAGGTCCTGTCTTCTTCTTTCTCTTGCCGTGGCTATCTTGAACATGTCATGCTCTCCTTCTTTCGTCTCTAATCGCTTATACATCCTTTCATATGCCGTGTTCTTTGCCTCTGACACCGATTTTTTCGCTTGTCTCTTAGCCTCCTTGTACTTTTGTTTTAGCTCTGCGTGTTCTGCCTCACTGTTACATCGTATGAGCTCTCTAAAACTTTGTTGTTTGATACGTATCTTCTCCTGTACAATTTCGTTCCACCACCATGATTCCTGATGACCAACTGTCCTTTTTGTTGTAACTCCAAGCGTTTCTTTAGCTGCTTGTATGAGCCTTGTTGCCATAACCTCCCACTTTTGGTTTGCATCTTCCTGTGGCCCAGTTTGGTTCATTGGTATGACTTTATCTCTAAAAATGGTAATCTTTTCGTCTTTGAGCTGACCCCATCTGATCTTGGTGTGATTCTCCTGTTCCGTTGGGCAATTGGCCTCTTGACGCGTATATCCGCCACCAACATATGGTGTTGCGTCACAACCGTCTCTCCCGGGATTGCTTTACAGTCTTTCCACGAGCTATGCTCTTCTCTCCTCGTCAATAAATAATCTATCTGCGTGTGTCTCCCGCCGCTGCTAAACGTGATTAGATGCGAGTCTCTTTTCTTAAAGAACGAATTTATGATGCCTAAGTCATACGCTACTGCAAATTCGAGAAGCTCCCTACCGCCGTCATTCCTAAGACCATACCCGTATCCTCCATGCACCAGTTGGAAATGCTCATTATCCCTTTCGATATGTCCATTAAAATCTCCTCCTATGTATAACTTTTCTTCTCTAGGTATGTCAGCTATAACGTGGTCTAAACTCTCCCAGAATGTTTTTCTTTCCGTTTCCCCTAGTCCGACATGTGGTGCATACGTACTAACTACCGTCACTACCTCATCTCCTATTACTATTCTTAACAACATAATTCTATCATTGTATCTTCTCACCTCCACTACATTATCTTGGAGTTCCTTAGCAACTAGAAAACCTACTCCGTTTTTAGCTCCATCAGACCCTGAATACCATAGTTTATAACTATCGCACTCTTTTGCTCTCCCACCTCGCCATCTAGTCTCCTGCAGGCATGCTATGTGGACCCTACGTTTCTTCAGCACATCAATTAACTCTAATAACTTACTGGTTAAGGTTCCTACATTCCACGATGCTACTCTTAATCTACAGACCTTATTCCCTGTCTTCGCACCTCTCCTCACCGAACATGATCTCGGGGCAGCATAATGGCTCCTACTATCTATTATACCAGACAGAGTCTACTAAAACCACCAAGAAATATAAAACACGGACAACACAGAAAAACAACAAATCACAAGCAAGCAGAATTCACACAGAAAATAGGGGATGACTCTCCCTGTTAAATAAACAAGACTAACCCAGACTAAAATAAACAAGAAGATGCAAATAAGCAGAATTCACACAAGTTAAATAAGCAGAATTCACACAGAAAAGCAGAATTCACACAGAATTCACACAGAAAAGCAGAATTCACACAAAAAAGACTAAAAATAGGGGATGACTCTCCCTGTTAAATAAGCAGAATTCACAGAAAAGCAGATGCTGGTACCCCTAACCCAGCCAAGCAGTCTAAACAAGAGGGTAAAAATAAACAAGACTAAAAGCAAATATGGGAAGCAGAGATGGATCTACGGTTAAGCGATCGTGTCAATAAATGAAATAAGGGAGAAAGAATATCCTCACAGCGGGGTTTTCCCAAGTTAGGGTTCTCCTTCCAGAACTCAAGTAACTCACAACCTTGTAGGGTTACAAGTCACACGAGATCGATACAGTAGATCTTAAGCAGATCGGGAGCAGCTCGATAGGGGGCAGTCGGGATCTAGACCACAGCAGATCGGCGATGGTGGGCGGTGGTCCTCACAGCAGATCGGGAGCAGATCACAGCAGATCGGCGGTGGTGGGCGGTGGTCCTCACAGCAGATCGGCGGTGGTGGGCGGTGGTCCTCACAGCAGATCGCTAGCTTGATCTATGCAACCTACAAATACACACGATGTGTTCCCCATCACATACGAAGATCTTCGATCGCTGTGGATGTATAGATGATGTATATGATGTGTATGTATATGAAGCGTATCTGAATTGCTGATATATTTCTCTCAAATGCTTGAATTTGTTATGTGTGATGATATTATCGTCAACGTAGATACTGAAGCTGCCTAGGCGAAGAAACCGTGTTCGTGTATAGTCCCTCGTATATGAATTATGATCATAGTTGATAGCTATTGGTAGGGGTCTGGGGAGGCAGAGATGAGGGCAAATCTTTACTCTATTTCAGGGGATATTGAAAAGGACAAACAAATCCAAAATAATTTTATTCTTGGTGATTAACTCATTTGATTTGAACAGTTAACAGCCTCTCTTTTTCAATGGTGTTAGTATGTAATATGCAATGTATGTTTTTCAATGATATTATTATATATCCAGTATCATGTATCCACTTATAATATTAAGGTCAAATTGGTGGGACTAATACTTTATCAACCCCAAATTAAACAAGCCTTTTGGTATCTGATTTTGTGCATTTACAAATTTCTATTGTTTCTATAATTTATTACCTTAGATAGAAGTCAAATTACAAGCACTACATTGTATGTCTCAGTTTTAATTTTAAAAAAAGTAATGTCCAAACTGGTTTGTTTATACCATTATAGGTTAGTAACTCTATTTTGCATAAATTAGGCTATATTGAGTTGTGAATAAATGGTATAAAACTGGACATGTGGAGCGTTTGGCAGAGGAACTATGGGCTATGAGATTGGGTTTAAAACTTCTTCAAGAAAGAGCAAAGACGGGTTCCTTTTGGTGGCCTTACATTAGTAATCTTCCGGAAACTTATACCGTTCCCATTTTCTTCTCGGGTGATGATATCAAGAACTTGCAATATGCCCCTCTTCTTTACCAGGTAACATTTTTCACCATTTTGATGAATAAGTTTTGTACTTTTTTGGTCATTTCATCTATCAACTCTATAATAATCATAATTACCAAACACTCCAACATCTGATTATAACGACTTCGAGCAATATAAGCACATTGAAACATTATCTACTATAAGTTGTTTGTTACAACTGATTATATGATTCTGAGTTACTCAATATCGCATACTTACATAATCCACTTAAATGCTGATATGCACCTCGATCCTATACATACAGGTGAATAAGAGATGTCGTTTTCTTCTTGAATTTGAGAAAGAAGTGAGACGTGAAGTTGAAGATGTGAAATTGCAAAATCATCCTTTTGGAGGGCGGGATGTTGATGCATCTTCATTGGGGTGGGCCATGGCTGCTGTTTCTTCTAGAGCTTTCCGGTTACATGGAAAAGCTCTTCAAAACGAAAACGATGGCGATGTTCCGATGATGCTTCCTCTAATTGATATGTGCAACCATAGCTTCGATCCTAATGCTGAAATTGTTCAAGAACAACGTTCAGGAAATCCGAAGATGCTAGTAAAGGCACGTGTTTTACTTTATTCCCTTTTTCTCAAACTTTTTGACCTTTAAGGTCAAACAAGCTAATATTCCACTTGAGATTGATATGAATTTATGAAATTTTTGAATCATTGATTAAAGTTTTTATATTTTCTTTCAAACTGTGATTGTTTGACATCCAACAATTATAAATGTTGTTCTAAATTTTGAACCTTTTAAGTATTGATAGGTTTCATTTTGACTTTTCAAACTGTAACTTTCATGTATGGAATAATTGGATTTGTATATTTGGTAACTCATTCTCTAAAGGCATGTTCTTTACTTAAATTGTTTTTTTTTAACTATCTTTTTTTTTTTTTTGCTTTTTTTTAAACTATCTTTTTTTTACTTTTAAGGTCCAAGTGTCAAACAAGCTAATATTCAACTGTAGAATTGATATGATTCTTCAAATCTTTGAGTTAAATTTTTGTAACTTTATTCAACTTGTAATTGATATGATATCAAACAGTTAGAAGAGGTGTTGGTTTTAAATTTGGAACACGTAGGTATCGATAGGTTTGATTTGACCTTGAAACTCAAAATGTATCTTTTCTTGTGTGGAACATTTGAATTGATGCTTCATTCTTTGTAGGTTGTTGCGGGGATGAATATCAAAGAGCGTGATCATATGACTCTTAACTATGGTTGCTTGAGCAATGATCTTTTTCTTCTAGATTATGGGTTTGTGGTTCCATCAAACCCTTATGATTGCATTGAACTAAAGTATGATGGAGGTCTTTTTGATGCTGCCAGCATGGCAGCTGGAGTTTCAAACCCTAATTTTTCTTCACCAGCTCCTTGGCAGCAACAAATATTATCAGAATTGAATTTGGAGGGAGAAGAAGCTCTTCTCAAGGTATCGTTAACCTCTTTTTGTAAGGTCTCGGGTTCAATCTTATTTCCACTAGTTTCCTGCCATAACCCCATCAGACCCCACCAATACCTTGTTAACCAATAGGATCGAGTAAAACGCAACCCACATTAAGCAGGTGGCCTTCAAGGTGTTTAAAGGCATAAAAGCTTGTAGATGGTAGATTTGAACCTGAAACCTCTGTTAAGAGTGACTCAAGCGCTTATCATTGTGCCTACTTTAAACCATTGTATTCAAGAAATACATTCACTCTGTTTTGTCTTTTACAATTTTCTTTTCTTTTCTCCCTTAGGTAACTCTAGGTGGACCCGAAGTAGTAGAAGGCCGGTACTACTAGCCGCCTTGAGAGTACTCTTGAGTAATGATGCTGAAACCGTACTTAAACATGATCTAAACACACTTAAATCACTCTCGAGCAAAGCTCCTCTTGGATTAGCAAACGAAACAGCAGTTCTTCGTACGCTAATTGCATTATGTGTAATAGCACTCAGCCACTTTCCCACAAAGATTATGGAAGATGAAAGTTTACTCAAAAACGGCGTCTCTACCTCGACAGAATTGGCTCTACAGTTCAGAATCCAAAAGAAATCAGTAATTATAGATGTTATGAGAGATCTTACAAAGAGGGTGAAGCTACTTTCTTCTAATGAATCACTTGCTTCTTGAAGTTGAGATAATCTTTTAAGTTTATTGTTTTTATGTTTCTTGTAGTTCATTTTTCAAAGGGTTTCTTCAAGTTTTGAACTTGTTTATGGAATCATTATTCCGTAATTTTCTTTAATGCTATCATCTTGTCTTTTTTATCATCTTGTCTTTTTGAGATTTCAATCGTTTTCGTTGCTGCATTTAATTATTAGTTTTATTGTAAACCAATCATCCTTATAGATAGAAGTAAGGTTTGTGTATATCTCCTTATATCCTACTAATAACTTAGCTGTGAGTGAAATCTGTTGATTGTTTAATGCAAACTAATAGCGTAGCTCTTGAGGTGCATAAAGACCTGATTATTATTGGTCTGGTTTGGTTCGGTTCTTGGTTTAACCAGTCAAATGCTTGGTTCTTGAACTAGACTTTGTTTGATAAATTAAAGAAAAGAAGCCAATACAAATCATTATATGTATAAATGTTATCCTTCAAAAGTATTTACATAATTCTAATGATGAAAACACCTTAGACAAGATATCAAGATGATGAAAACAAAAGAAAAGAACCTCTGATGCAATTTTTTTTTAAATTTCTAGGAGTTATCAACGAGAGAATAATAATGAAAAGAAGCCAATACAAATCATTATAAGCTACGTTAACTATAGCTACGTTAACTATATACATATATATATATTATATGTATATGTATATATATATAATATATATATAGTATATGTATATATATATATATATATATATATATTATATATATATATATATATATATATATATATATATATATATATATATATATATATATATATATATATATATATATATATATATATATATATATGAAGCCAATACAAATCATTATAACTACGTTAACTATAGCTACGTTAACTATATACATATATATATATATTGTGTATATGTATATATATATATATATATATATATATATATATATATATATATATATATATATATATATATATATATATATATATATATAATATATATATTAATATGAATAGCATGAACAATTAAGAACCTTATGACTTTAAATATTTTGGGAAATGTTGGCGGAAACCATCAAGAAAATATCAAGTCTACTACTTGTGATATAATTGTTAACAAAAAGCATTCTAAACGGTTCTATACACAAGAATTTTGGGAATTTTAACTAAATTATTACGTGTAAAACTTCAATTGTGAAGTCCATAAACATTGTGTTTTGTTATTTTAGCTAATGCGGTTGATATATTGTGACGTTTAACCAATTTTACTATACTTGAAAGATTATATTCCGTTTTGAAATATGGAAGTTATATTTACTACAAATATAGTGGGTTATTTATTTTGTATAACTTAACTTGAGTGATGACAGGTAGAAGATTGAAACGTATTTCTATACGCGTGAATTTAGAGTTGCAAACAACCGAATGAGATTCATTAAGGAATTAACTTGTATATTGAACTGTTCATAAACATTTATCAAGTAATTTTTTTTGTTTGTGCTTGTTCACTAAAGAAACGAATATGTTCATGGACTGTTCACAAGCACTTACCGAGCATAAACGAAGACAATCAAACACAAACAAAGGCAAACAAACACAAGCAAATGTTCTTGAACGTAAACAAACACAAACGAAAGTTCACGAGCACAAACAAATACAGACGATCATATATTTAACTTTAGAATAAATTTTGCGTTTTCATCACAAACATTACGTAGAATCCACCAAAGATAAACAAATACTTAACATAATTATCACAAACAATGTTTTTAAATGAATGAACACAAGCAAACACATTATCGATTGTTCGCGAACAAAATGAACAACGGGGTCTTTATTCATGCTCATTCGTTTAACTAAATAAACGAAAGTCTCTTGTTCGTGTTCATTAATTTGTTAAATGAACAGACATAAACGATTCCCACCGAACAGTTTACAAACTGTTCATTAAATGTTCAGTTTGTTCGTTTACAACCCTATATGTGATGACTGTTTCATGCTAAAAGGCCCTAACAATTTTAATAATAGTAATATAAAACATTACAATGAAAATGAATACAAATGTGTCTATGTTGATATATGTATGCGTAATTTTTGTAGACAAACATACACCGTATAGCGAGTCTTGTACTTTAATGAGTTGTATTGGTTCTTGAGGTTATAATAGCTTTTAACAGGTCACGATGAGTCTCACTTTGATCATATTTAATATTAATTTATTACGTTTGATGAATTATGTCAATAGGTAATCAAAACTCACTTTCTTATATATTTACTATGGTTATTATTAACTATTTTGTTTATTTATTTAGAGTTGTTATGTATCTCTTGATTTCGTGAAAAATTTTACAAAGGTTTTTTATTGTGTGACTTATTTAGTTTTTAAAAACTTATTTCCTGATTTTAATGTGGTTTTCTCTATAAGTTTTAACTAATTTATTTTCAACTATCCTAAATATCTATTTTCTTAATTTTGCTAAGGATTTTGCTACGGGTATTATTTTTATCATATATTATTTTCCTAGATTTAGGTTTTGCTATGGATTTTACTATAGATTTTTTGATGATATTTTTTTATCATTATTTAAAATCTTTTATTTTCACTTTTACTATGAACTTTACTATGGATTTTATTAAATTATTTTTAGTCTTGCTATGGATTTTGCTAAGGTGTTGCTGAACTATATTTAGCTATTCTTTTTCAACATTTATCTCTTGAATTTGCTACGAATTTAACTAAATCATTTTTAATATATTTATTTTAAAACTTTTGCTATGAATTTTTTTAGAGATTTGCTATGAACACATTTTACTATGGTTTATCCGAAGGCAAACCGTAACAACATGCATCGTAGCAAACCCGTAGCTAATCCGCTATCAAATTTGCTACATAATTTTTTCATAACAAAAATCCGTAGGAAATACTTGTTCATGTAGTAGTGAATCGAAAAAGAGGCAACTACATATGAGAATAGACGATAGGAACAAATGAAATTAATTATTAAAAAAATTACCTTTTAGAAATCCATTGGGACTTGGGAGGGACGAAATTGAAAAGACACAATCGGTTGAATACATTGGAGATAACATATATACATAGTTGAATACCTTTAGAAAGTTGATCTTTTATAGAAACTAAATTAAAAAACTCAAAATCATTATCATGTAAATGCCACATCACATGTCACATCATCAGAGAAAAATAAAATTATGATTATTCAACTAGGATTGTTATTAGTAACAAAATAAAAAATTAAAATTATCACGAGGTTAATTGTTATTTAAGATTAATATAATCAGCAGTTGATAATTTAGATTATTAAAAATATTGGACTAAATCTCAAGTTTAGATTATTAAAATTTTTGAACTAAATCTCAATATCAGAAACAATATAAAATCAGTGATCATGTTTATATTATAATAGTAGTTATTGTTGTTGCAACATATTCATACTTCTTATATAAAACCTCTGTGTGTTTGAATTTAATCACGGCACAAGAATTTTGAAAATATGACAGAACTAGTTATTACAATAGGTACCACACGAGAGATGCTAAAATATAAAATTAAAACACATAAATTAATATCCACTAATAATTTTTTCTACCATTATTATATACTAACGTAATTAATATAACTATCTATGATAAAACTTGTGCATGCCACTTAATTTAACATATTATTGTAATCTTTTGTCTATTTCAAATAATATACACGTAAGAATATGTATTAAACGTGCATGTCCATTATGTTTACATTTTATAGTTACATGCTTGAATTCAACTCCATACACATAAAAAGTTCATTATTTTCTTAAGAGTATCAAGTCACTTACGTTATAATATTAATAAAGGTAAGATAAACCATTATGTCTCCATCCAATTTCCATATAAATATAAGTTGCATCTCCATTATAATCACTTCATATATCTTTCTAGCTAGTGTTACAATCTCAAAATCACATTCGACAATGGTAAGAAATGTAGAATCACAAGTGATATTCTGCATAAGCTTTCTACTACTGCTGACTTGCCATCGATGTAAGTTCTCGTTATATAACCGTGTAATCCTGTCACGTTTATATAAAAATCCTAATGAATACATCGTTTTTGGATTAATAGGTTGAAAATATGAACATAATGACATTAGAGCCTTTGGTGTCCCCGCCGGAAGAGAGAGTTGTAGTGTACATTGTGGTCATTCTATAGAGCGTAATATTTTTTGTTGTTGTAGTAATTTTAAACATGCTCGCGTGCTCCGAGAGTAGTGGCATGTGTGAGCAGGAATGTAAACGTTATAAGGAAAATTGTTGTATATAAACATGAATGATTATATAGAAATAATATAGTGAAAGACGTGCAAATAAATCATTACTCAACGTTATGGTTCATCTTAAAATAAATACACAAGTAGATATCAGAAGGACACTATATAATGCAAGTGTTGTTCATGAATATAGTTTAACTTGACAATTTTTTATACATCAATTACCTTCCAAAACCAACGCACGATTTCCTCCTACAAATGTAAAATTGCGTATTTTCTCAAATCATGTTCAGAAAACGTTTGTATCTGTACATTGAAAATTTATGTTTTGAATAAATTAATATGCTACTTTTCATGTGAAGGAGGAATATATACAATTTTTCCTGAATTACATTTGCAAACCATATGTACAAACTTACATAAATTTATAGCGTAGAACACATGAAAAAATTAAAGATGCGAGAGGAGTGATTGGGGGGTTAGTACGTGAGGAAGACGATTGTAAATTAAACACGTAAGAAGGCTGAAATGTTTTTTTAATGTTTGTGAAGAATGAATATTGTGATGATTATTATGCATTGTCTATAAATGTTTGATTATGTTTTTTTATCCATTCATATGAGTGATAATTTCTATTCTATACAGTGCCACACCGACCTCACATCTACAACAAAACCCTAATCCTAACTCAAATCCACACCTCACAACAAATATGTTATCCCCACCGAAACCACCACCAAGCGAAGCAGAATGGAATTCATTCAAGGAGCTCGTTGATGATGATGCCGGTGCAGCCGAAGATGATGCCGGGAGCGTACGCAAAGACGCCCTGTGCGGCCATCTGACTCAATCAGAAGCCGGAAGGTGGGAGTACGACTCGGTGTTCGCTGCGATACACCGGCGTAGGATGAAATGGATCGAATCGCAGATATGCAGACTCAAGCGAAGGTTTGGTTCGTCTCGGTCCTTTTGATCTGATTATCCTCGGCATTGGCGCTTCAATTGGAGCTGGTATCTTCGTCGTCACCGACTGCCGCTTATAGAACCACCGCCACCTCTCTCTCGGCGAATAATCATCTCCGGCGACTGTATACGTTTCTGTAGGTAGGTTTCCGATTTGTTTATTATCATCTGATTTTGTTAGATTTTGCTTTATGAATAAAAGAGTATTAGATATGTGTTTAGAGACATTACATAGTATAATCATTGAAAAAACAGTTAGAAATAGGGTAGTTTGTATTTTTTTGTAAACCTAAATGAAATTAGATTGATGGTATTCAATGGGGCAGAAGGGGTTTTCGCTATATCTTGTGACGAGGAGAGTGCATATGTGTTGTTTGATGAAATGCCTGAATGAGATTTTTGCTTAGCTACCACTGTTTTACATTAATAATGTTATTTCTGACACTGTGAAATGAATCGGTATATATTCTGAACCTACATGAAGACTTTTTGTAATGAGTGAAGTTGTTTCTCAGAATTCGAATTGAACTCATTTACATTAATCAAATGAAATTTTTTTAAGAGCAGGTTATAGTTATAAGATTGATAGAGTTCATTACTTGATGTGTTCTCTTTTTTGTAACTTCGTTATGGTCAAATTAGATTAAGGCTAGGGTGAACTCAGCAATAGCCCACTCTAATCAATAAGAGAAGCTAAGGATTAAGTGATTATCTGAGGCAAGGTCATAATGAAACAGTACACAGAAAGATTGAAGAAAGAGATAGCATTGTCATTTATAACTCAATCCTTTACAAATCAGCTATATATTTTTCTTATGATAGGGATGTATGCACTTAATTATTCCTATATGTCCCATGTGGGTGCTTGCATAAGCTGAACAGCTGCTATGCTTAATTTTCTTTTAAACTACATGCATGCTATTTCCACTACTTACCAATTACAAACCAGTTTGATGCTATCTTTCTTACTTGATGAATAGATATTCATATTGGTTATGGGTCAAAATGGTTAAAAATTTGGGTTGTAATTATTGTTTTACAGTTGGTTTTTATTGTATACAGGTGCTTCTGTTTTGAGACAAGCTTTTGTGTTGCTTTGCAGGTTGTTACTATTCTCTTTTGACTTTAGTAGTTGCATTCAAACTTTGGGGCATATAACAGTAAGCAATTTAGGCATCTCAGCTTGTACTGCACCTCTAATTACAGCATCATATGTTATTTTTTTGAAAATATGTTATTTTTTTGAAACAAAAAACAAAATATTGCCTCATAGTTTGATCACCTAATCTACGGTGGTTTTGAACATAATTTAATAGTAAAATGTGTTAAATATATAAATGTTGTGATACAAAGGATGAAAGTCAACTGATACAACATAGACTTGATTTTCTTTAGTAAATTATTTTGCAGCTCGTGATTATATTATTGGGCTACTACGTTGCATCGTAGGTGTGTTTTTCTTCTTTTGCTTTTGGTTTGTTTACCTACTTTGTTTGATGTGGTTTGGTTTTATGAAATTAGAATTGTTTGTGATAGGTACGTGCTCTAGGTTGTAATATCAGTGTCGTATTTGTACAGTTTTAAAGGATTTAAGTTTAACACATGCATGTTAGTGTTGTCTATCTGTACGTTTAAATGTCCAGTGCATCCAGTTCGAACCCATTGTTGGTTTTGGTGGATCTGGTGCGTTATCGCATGCGTACATACATTATCCCACCCTTAAAATGCAGATATGATGGATCAGAGGTTTATTTTATGATGATGGAAATAAGCTATAATTTCATCAATCTCTGACCAGGTAACTGCTGTTTAGACCCATGTAAGTTTCTTTGCTTATTTGTTCGGTTGTTATATCTGTAGAGGGCAAATATTAGTCATCATATTATAGTGTTTTTGTAGCTAAATTTGTACAAATTGTAATCTTGAGTTTGTGCTGCATGTCAGGTCATATGATTATTGTATTATTGATCATTTTTCTACACAGGGACAATATTTGCAATGTGCAGCGCAATCTGCATTTTAGTATGTCCGCAGTAAGTATTTATGAATTTATTTTTATGTATGTGGATATCATTCTTCATGATGAATGTGGGTTATTGTTTGTTTATATAGATGAGACGTATCATGGGATAAAATGAGTTAAGGGAGTTACCTGCAGAGTAGATTTATCAACACTTCCTAAAAATACTTAAGGTCCAGAGTTGAAATGCATTCTTTGGCTTTTAAAACTATATATTCAAATATATGATCTGTTTAGTGAAGATGGTGTTGATTGGTTTTTGTGTTGCAGGTTGTGGTTGATAGTAGTGTTACAGATCAGTTGGGTGTGACAGAGCTCATACTGCATGATGTATGCTATTCTATTAGTTGTAATTTATTACTCAAGAATAATATACAGAATTGTCTATATAAATTTCAGTTACAGTTCATAGTAGTTTTTTATTTATTTATTTATTATATCAATTTTAATGCTTAAATGAATGATGTGAACCAGCAAGTTTCTTCCGGAAATTAATGGATTTGTTTAGAGTATGCGAAGATTTGAAGAAAACAAGGAAGGCCTTCACATGATACAAAATTGTCAAAGGATCAGACTCAACAGCCCTCAGATCTTTGAGAAAATTTTGGTGATGAATTAATCATGGATATTATTGGATGTCTTGAATGTAAGTTGTTTTTCTTGAAATTTCTGAAATCTTCTTTGTTTCTTAAGCTGACTCATGATCACTGGTTTTTGTTGGGCCTATTGATAACTTGGAAAGACTCATGTCAATCATAGAAACATCCTCAAAGAATGTTGTCTTTAGGAGGTATATTATTACCTTTGATAAAATTAATGTTCTTTTTATCATTTTGTTATTAATTATATAACTTCAATGTTCACTCATGTAGGCCATACCATTAAAGATGGCGATTGCTTTTGTGTTTGCTCGGGAGTACAACCTGCATCCTGATGTTCTGACCACTGCGTAAGTTTATATTTCAGTGTTCCTTGACAAAAGAGGCGGGTTGGTAACGAGTCATTTTGCTAAGGGTCAAAACGGGTCAGATCAGTTTGTGTTAACAGGTAACTCTTTAGTAAGGGGTGTTTGATTGAGTCTGACCGAGACGCGAACGTCTGACTCGTATAGGAGTATAAAATTGTAAACAAAAGCCCGGCGCAACGCGCCGGGGAATCACCTAGTTATGTATTATATTATAAACTTTTATTGTAACTGCTAACAACAACAAATAAATGATAAAAAGTTAAAATGCTTAGGAATTGTTGATAAAACTTTAAGCCGTAAAATATTATTAATGAGAAGTTTAAAGATTTGAACTTTGACTAAATAAGCTATATAGCTATAGTAAACCCGTATGTTACAGGGGTTGAATAATAATAAGATATTAATATAATAAAATTTATTAATTATAAAATGATATTCTAAAATATGATGACTAAAATCATATATGAGAAATGACTATAAGTAATATAACAGTATATCAATTTTTAAAAATTTATTTTTAAATTTTTTTCTTAATTAGAAATAGCATTAAAAAGTGTTAAATAATATTATTAGTAATTAAGGTAATTATTTAATAGGAGAGAGAGGCGGAAAAATTTTGGTGATAATGATGTGTGGGTTGACACGTGTCATCCGAATATACATTTTTATTAGAGTAGGAAGATATGGTTAGGCATGCATTTACTAAGAATCACAAAAATATATAAAAAAGTTAATAAGAAACGCATAGCCACATACATAAAGCTTCAAAAATGGTGTAAAACTAAAACATGATGGTTTTATTTTATATTTCCATTGTTTCTTTGATTTTATCACATCTCTCTTGATTCTATTAAATAAACTATAAAATATACAATATATGCTTATATATTTATATTATATATATATATATATATATATATATATATATATATATATTGTAAATTACCATTTGCATCCCTGACATTTACCCATTTTAACACTTGCATCTCTGCAGTTTTAAAATTATCATTCACCCCCTAGCGTTTCATGTTATCTTCATTTGAGTCTATATAATTTTATTTTTATCTTCATTTGAGTCATAATGAATAACACTTTTTTTTTTTTCTGTTAAAATTATTATTAACAAGACTAAACTACCTTTAATATTATATTAAAAATGTAAAAAAAAAAATTTGTGGGTCTCATCTATCAACATTATCTTCTTCTTCTTCAAATCAACCCATCACCCCACCGCCTCCTTTACCTCATTCCCACCCAAACCCCCATCAAACCCAAATTATTATTGTAATCCATTTCAACACCAACATAACCACCCCATCACACCACCACAACCGCTTGGTTGCCACCATAACTACCCAGTTACCACCAAACAACCCCATCACCATCGGCTCAACCACCGGTCGCCACCACAGCAGCCTCATCACCACCGCCACAACCACCCAGTAGCCACCACATCAGCCTCATCACCACCACCACAACCACCCTATCGCCACCACAGCAGCCAACGTATACAAATACTGCAAATGAAGATCCGGAACCCCAAAATGCCACCTTTGAAATAAGCAGCAACCTTAAACCCCAGTGCAAAATTGACACCCAAGGACCACCTTTGTACACGAATAGATCCTCGTGGTCGATTTGACGGACGGTGTTGGTGCGTTTTCCCTCCGTTTACGATTTCCACAAACAACTCACGGATTCAATGATCTCCAAATTGATAAAACATAATCCAAATACAAAATCGAAATTAGAAGGAAGCATGAGGTGTTGGAATCAAGAGAATCCCACATCGCACTCCCAGACCCCAATCCGAATTGTACCAACTCTCAGCCATTTCACCCACGCGGATCGAAATCACCTCCCCCTGTTGCACCTTCATCACCCTGAGAACTTTCGTTTTCAATCGCAATTTCCTCATATTCATCTTCTTATGTCATCTTTCACTAATTCAGCAGTCACAGGAGAAGAAGAAGATGTTCTGGGCTTTTGATTTTCTTGAGAGGTCGATTAGGGTGTGTGTGTGTTGGTGTTGGTGTGGTTGGGTGAGACATGGAAGCTTCATCAAAAACTTGCTTCCATTCTCTGGTGTCATCAAAACCCATATGATCAAGTCCATATTTGTCAAATTTGAGATTCTTTGTATATTTTTGGATTCCCACTGTTCCTAGCTGCAGCCAACCCATAGATGGTGACATGAGCTTGTATTTAGCGTCGCCTGTGGATCCGGCTCCGGAGGTGGCTCCGCCGTGAGTGAAGTCGGGAGGTGTCGACACTAACGGTGGTGGTGGAGTGAGGGGAATGGTGGTGGTGTGTCTGTGAGGAGGAGAGAGAGAGAGTAAATGGGTGGATGAGTTTTTTTTTAAATTAGAGTAAATTACCATTTGCATCCCTGACATTCGTCCATTTTAACCACTTGCATCCCTGCAGTTTCAAATTGCCATCCGCCCCCTAACGTTTGTGTTATCTTCTTGAGTCTAGTGTTTCATTTTATGTCCATTTAGTCCAGATGACTTACACTGTTAGTTTTCCAGTTAAATTATTAAAAAAACGGAATTGCCCTTAGAATACCCACATCATCCTTCTTCACTGACTCAAAAACACACACACCAAACACTCTCTCTCTCTTATCTCTTCATCACCCCACCACCAAAACACCACCAACATAAACACCACCACCATAAACACCACCACCATAAACACCACAACCACCCATCACCACCACAACCTCTTCTCACCACCACCATAACAAACCATCAGATCAACCCACACCACCACTGCCCTTCTGCAACATCATCATCATCAATTTCATCGTCATCATCTATCATCATCAACACCACCACTGCCCTTCTACAACATGATCATCATCAAGTTTCATCGTCACACCACCCCTGCCCTTCTGCAACACCACCACTGCCTTCTGCAACATCATCATCATCACCACGCCCTTCAGTCTTCAGATCCCTTCTGCAACATCATCATCAATTTCATTTCGCCCAATTACATCATCCGAAACCCTAATCTCATATCATCTTCTTCAACAGTTCCTTCGTCTCCAACATCGAAAGCCCTAAATTCATCGATTCAACCCTTGAACCACCATCTCCTGCTCTCTTCGTATCATCAACAAAAACAGATCCGACAGAGTTACGAGCCCTAACATCACACGACTTTCTCCTCGAATCCACCACCAAATCGCGATGGATGGCCGGATAGTGAACAACGATGTGCGTATAAGGTCGCACGTCGTTGAAACGTACTCCGCCACCAACAAGAGGTTGCCGGTTGAAGTGGTAGCTCGGGCCAACAGTTAGCTTCGGGTGGCAACGTATGGGACGGTCGATGGCTTCGGTGAACTCTCCGACCCAATGGCTTCATAGGCTCGAGGATCATACCGCAGCGCGTAAATAATTTGGGTGATGGGTGGCGGTGGTGTTTATGGGGGTGGGTATGAAGAGATGAGAGTGAGAGTGTGTATGTGTTTGGGGTGAGATAAGATGGGTGGTCCAATAAGGAATTTACTCAATTTTTTATTATTAAGGGCAATTTTGTCATTTCACACAAGTTAACTGAACAGTTACAACGGAGTTAGTTATTTGGATTCAAACGGGAACAAAATTAAAACGTTAGGGAGCGAATCAAGACTTTGAAACTATAGGGATGCAAATGGTTAAAATGGAAAAACGTCAGGGATGCAAATGGTAATTTACTCTTTAAATTATTATTATATGGATGTGAGTTAAGGGTAATTTTGTAATTTTATAAAAAGTTAACTGGACAATTTAATGGAGTTAGTCACTGGATGCAAACGTAGACAAAAATGAAACGTTAGGGGGTAAATCGAGACTTTAAAACTGCAAGGATACAAGTGGTTAAAATGAGAAAACGTTAGGGACGCAAATGGTAATTTACTCATATATATAATACAATAAGGGTGCATATATGCATATTATCAAAAGACTATATATATCACATTTTTTAAAAGATACTTTAAAAGTAGTAAAATTACAAACATTTTGATAAATATAGAAAAGTTAAACCGGTTCTTTGTAGTTGCTTATAGATTCATAGTTCTCAATTTAATATGCCTCTGTATTGTTATACGCACTTCCTACAGGTTTGGGAAGATAAATATGAATCTCATGCATACGATTAACAATTGTTAATATGCTTAAACATAATAATCATTAAAGCGAATGGGCTACAAGTTTATAACAAGATGTTTGATATACATATTTAAATGGTTAATTACATCAACATTCCATATATTGTTTGATTGACTAACTTTAAAATATCACAAGAATAAATATGTATGCAATTGTAAGAATTCCATAAATATTCCAGTTTGTAAAAATAAAACTGTCTTCCTCTCTCGCACATTAATTAACGGGCTGCTATACATATAATCTCAGCCAATAAAACTCCCAAACATAATTTGGGTCTTAAGGTGGCCCAACCTAAGAAAATTAACTCAAGCCTCCAATATTTTTATGTAGAAGTGTATAAACGCGTATTCTTTTCGGGAACCAGTTCCCGAGGACCCGGGTGGGCTTTGATCGTTTTTTGTGGGATCGGTTTTATGTGGAACCTGGTAGGAACTGGAACCTGGTCTAGTATAGGTGGAATCTTACCCATATGAAACCGGGTAGGCGGGTAGCAATTGCGGAGCTTGAAACTTTTTGTAGAGGGCGCCGAAGTCTCAAGACCTAAATCAAGGGGGCTAGACTTTATACGTATAAAGTTTTCAGACGAAATACATATAAATTTCACTTTTGACATGAAAAATGTTTGAAGGCACGAGCACCCGACAAGTCAAAGGGTTCGACTAGCCGGTTTCAACGTTGCTTGCTTTAGTTTAATTAGAGTTTGATTGGTTTGTGGCAAATACATAGATTTTTTTATCAATGAGTGCCAAAATATGGTTAGATCAGAAGAGACTGGTCATAATGGTTCACGTCAAAACAGGTTGGATCAAAAGATTACATTAAATTGTAGTAAAAAAATAAGTAGGTATTCTAGCTCTTATAGGAAAAATTTAACATCCGGCTCCTCGTATCACTAATATTATCTGTTTTGACCACGAGTGGCTCACGGATTTGCTTTTAGTTTCTCAGATGAAAACTTTACAGGGGTCATCCGTCCTTAAATTGCTGCCACCTGAGCACGTTTAACTGCGGAGTTCTCTTTCATCCACAACCAATACGCCTAAAACACATTAATAATATTAAAAGTCAGACATTACTTATGAACCAAACGTTTTTACTGTCAACGGCCGATATGATATTTACGTAGGGTGTCACATTTTATATCATTGATTTATCTAATAATATCAATTAAAAGTGATGATCAATAAATGAAGTTTGTTAAATTGTTCGTTAAGAACCGTGTGGCTCTCATAAACGACCCATTTTATAGCATGATTTATTACAATATAACAATTAAAGTGAACTGCATAAAGACATAAAGTAGCACAAAAGAAGTCCATCACCTGGTGTCGTTGAACTAAGAAGCTATACCAGAAAGGTTTATTTGAAAGTATCATATTTGAAAGTATGGTGAATGATATAGCGATTAAAAAGATTGTTTTCCTTTTACTCGTTTTAAAATTTTTCTTTTTTGATATTTATTTAATCAAACCAGAGTAACGTTTTACTTGACTGATGCAGCGCACGGAACGAAATCGAAGTCAAGCACGTTGATTCTGCGAATACTCGTGATGATCTTCATCCAAACCCCCAAATTCGACCCAAGAGTCACGAATTTAAAAAGACTAAAATTTTATTCTCAATAATGATCAAGTGTCTTCTCACATTACAAGAACATCACTTGAATAAGCAAATAAAATTCGGTTGGGCCTAAAACAAACAACCATGGGCCAAACAAAGCCCAAAACAAACCCAAAAAAACTAGGAAAAACATAAAAGTGGCAAAAAACCCACTTAGAGGTCTTATTTTGGAAAATTAACGGGATAACCCGCCTACGGCCCTCGTTTTCGCGGTCGTTTTGACTGGTAGCACGTCAGAAACAGAGGCTCACAGCCTAGGTTAGACCCATTTTCGTGCAACGCGGTCTTGGGCCTCCAAAAACAGTAAGACCCGGTCTTCTACACTTGGGCCCGCATCATTGACCTAGCTAAGGTCCAAAGTAGAGGTGTACAAACTATTTTTTTAAACCGGTTGGGTTTTTAAACCGGACCGGCTTTTTGTTTATGTGATCAAACCGGTTTTTTCCTAACCGTCTCGTTTATAAACCGGTTTTTTCTAACTGAACACTCAAACCCCTCAAACCGGTTTGGACTATAGTGAAACCGGGTTTCTAGAAAAAATGTTTTTTTTCTGGTTTTTCGGGTTTTTTTTTATTTTAATCGGTTTTAAAAATGGTCTTGAATGTCGGGCTACCAAACTGGTGTACGACCCGATGGTTCGAATCGGGCTAGAACCGGTTTGGCTAAAACCGATTTTTTTTCAAACCAGACCAATTTTTTCTCGAACTGGTTTATTGTACCTCTGGTTGAAAGAGCCTTGTAGTAAAATTATGGATGCCTACTTATATTTTTTATTTAAGGATTATTGGATGTTAATAATCTTAACTTTCATGTATGGTCGAGATTAATCCCAACTAAGAAAATGTTTACGTTAACACCCAATTTTGAGTTTTTTTTCTTCCAACGATGCATTACTAACTGAGAGTTAAGAGTCGTTAGTTTTTTTTTGATGAAATGTGGTCAACTTTAAGCTTATTTTCAACTTCGTCGCCGCCCAACCCCCATCAGGTTTGTTTCCCAGTGTCTAGCATCCATCGTTACCCAAAATCTACCTCCATCAGATCCGTTTCACATAGTTTAGTGTTTGGTCACATAAGCAGGCTACGTCATCAAACCCTAGCAGTGTTAACTCTCAGTTAGTAAGTGATAATTTGAGGAAAATAAACTCAGGATTAGGAGTTATTATAAATATTTCTTGAGTTGATAATTCTGACCAATAAATAAAAAAAAAACGATTATTAAAATCCAGTAACCATTCATTTAAATGAAATTTTAATACAATTAAACTCAAACTTACTGAGGCCTTTCCACCCACTCAATTACAAATGCATAAGTCCCCGCCCAAGTTTTTTTTTATTTTTTTGAGGTCTCACTTTGACCTTCCTCCCTCTTATACATACATAGACACACACACTTATAGAAAGGAAGGTTATGATAGAAAGTGGTTTTTTTTTGTTTGAAACATACAAAATACTCACGTAATCATCCATCATTCTTACATGATAATTCCACCTCTCATACGTGATAGTTCCACCTCTCATATGCTTGATAATTATCACATGCGTAAAATCCTTCTTACGTGATAATTCCAGCCTTAAATTATACACTTTATATGAAGCGTACAATGAATGATAGAATAATTACACAAGAATAATGAGTGATTACTCAAGTTTTTCCTACACTTTGTACGAAAAAACCACTTTGTACTATATAAATATTACATAATTCCAAATTATATCAATTATATAAATAAGGACACCCACATCTCTGTATCTCTATATATGTATAGAAAGAGATAGAAATAATGAAGAGTAGTGGGTGTATATATAGCAAACCATTAAAAAAAAGGTCTACTTTTGTTAATCAGGGCAACTTTATAAAATTATAATCTATTTTTAGAAGTGTTCCAATTAGTTAACTCAAATTTAGAAAAATATTTCAATTGGATAACTCGACTTTCATATTTATTTGAATTATAAGTTTTAACATTTTTTTAGCATGTTATCTTTTTGTTTCAATTAGAAAATATTTTTTTCTTTGTTTTGATGCTAATGTGGAACGATAGCGTGAAGTTTAGGTACTTTTATTAATTTATCAACATGTTTTTTAATTTATTTAATATAATTTCATATATTAAAATTTTCAACACTCAAGTCTTTTTTTATTGCTTTGTTGACATAAAAAAATTTGATTATGACTTGATTTGACAATTTAGCGGTCTATTTTGAGAAAAATATGTATAACAGCATTCAAACTAACTTTTTCATCCACATCTTTCAATTAAATAATATTTTTTTATTTTTTATCATTAACCTTTCTCTGTTCTTTTAAAATATTAAAAAATTAAAAAATTTATGAGGGTTATACTGTGTTTCCTCAAATATAAGGAATCACTGACAATCCTTATAAATTTTCTCTCTACTTTACCTACAACCACTCATAATCATCTCACGTAATATATATACATACAATCAAATCAAAATGGAAAACCTATTATAAATACTCTAAGTGACCAACTTGAAACGCTTTACATGTGTCACTTTATTAAAATTCGTATTATTTAATAACAATATGTTTGAAAAAAAATAAAGATTCTTTTTGTTTTTTTCCTTCGACACACTTTTTACTAAAGAAAAAGGTATTTGGTTTGGAAAGTGAACATTAAATCATCATTTGGTTTTCTTGTAAGGTCTCTAGCTCCTCAAGGTTCGAATATGGAGTGGGGGCAATTTGAATATTTTTTTTATTTTTTCCCCTTCTTTCCTTATGACTAACATTTAAATTTGAGTAAATTACTATTTGCATCTTTAACGATTGTTTATTTTTACTACCCATCTTTTATTTTAAATTTTTTAAAGTTTTTTTTGTTTAACATTTTGTTTAAGTATACAAGAATATATATTAATTTTATCTTTAGCTTATAAATTTTAACACTCCTTAGAGCATTCACAACCCGTTCCCTAAAATTATGTGAGTATATCCCCTATGTTTTATGGTATGATTATAATGATTGTAAGCGAAGTATATGAAAAATTTACAGTTCAATTTGTATTTTTTGGAAACATTGTTTAAAACTCTATTATATTTTTAATATATTCTAAGTAGTTGGAACTAGTGAAGAGAGAAAAAGTAATGATAAAGATATAAAATATTATTTAATTTAAAAGAAGAGAGAAAAAATAGTAATTATTAATATAATTATATGGATAATGATAGGGAATGAGTTGTGAATGCTCTTATATGTCAACTTTTCAAAGTATACAACTATAAATTACGACTGTAATTACGGACATATTACGTGCCCCGCCGCGTTGCACGGGCGTCCATACTAGTTAAATAACATTTAAACGTTAAATAATACTTAAAGGATTATCTGTGATAATATTTCTCAAATAGTTATATACACAACATTGATTAACGTGTTTAATCTCTTATTAAACACATTCTTTGATTTGCATTGCTCATTTTATAACACCCTTCAGGATCATACACCATTGATAACAAAGATATCATTAACTTTCAAGGTGTATGTTACAATTAACTAGCACCTCTATCAACATGTTTATACTAATAATTCCATGAGCTGGCTTAGTGAAAAACCTAACCCAACCCACACATGAAGCTTAGTAAAAACACTAAGGTGTCAAAACATGGCAAACTTCATCATTGGACTTTTAGCTTTATAGTTCTACCGGTCTAAGATTATACTAGCTTATGCTAGTGTATTCGCGTCTCCTAATCCTTATAAAACTAGCCTAAAGTTTATTTCGTCTCATGAGTCATGTGAATCCATCCCAATTATACAAAATGGTTCATCAAATAAAAATCATCAACAACATGCACTTCCATGCCTGACTTCTGCAAAAAAAGAAAAGCAATTACTTTCACAGGGAATGAAGCATAACACTGAGGTTGGAATGTTATCTTATTGTAACATTTTAGGTAACTTCCTATTCTAATATGCATTTTCATGGTTGTGTGTTGGCACAAGAATTTACAAAAAGCAAGATAAATGGAATACAATGCTCATGCATTAAGATGGAATGTTATCTTCTTCCAATATATCAGTATGATTGAGACTTGGAACAAAATTTAAAAAAGCTAAAATGGAATACAATGCTCCCAGTTGTGTTTTTAGTCAATATTGGACACTATGCTTCTTTCACTTTGGACCATGGGAAATTGTTTGGTAATTTCTTGGTTTGGCCCTTCCCTTCTCAACCACATATCAAAATATATAGTGTCTTTAATAGGCTAGGGATGACACTAAACTATACTTTTTCATAGTTAATGCATGTCTACGAATCTGACATATTACTAAAGAGAGACTTCATAAAAGATAATGCTTATGACCAAAGATTTCCATCATTATTTTACTTTGGGCAAGTTGCTTAAAATGTAATTAACTTCACATAACTTCTTAATCAAATTTAAAACTTACCTTTTGAAGAGTTGTTTCAATATAATGTAAGAGACAACCACATTAAAAAGATTACACGTAACATTACTTTACTTTTAAATGACTTGTTGACGTGCCCGCCTAGCTAAGGGTACTTGGAGTCACAATGGGATGGGGTATGACTTATGAGGTGAGCAGAACTCATCACAGGGACACAACCCCGATCAATTCAGACAAAAATCCACCCTGATTGTGGCGTAGTCACCTATCACATAAATTGAGCATATGCCACCTAAAAATTCAAAGGTATTGTTTACTTTTTAGAACCACTATTTAACATAGATTCTAATCATACTTGTAATTTAAACATTTGTCTACCATAAGACGTGAAACATCAAATCCAAACACTTAATGAGCGACAGATTTTATGTACATCTTGATACCGCTAAACCACAAACCCTTGGTACTCCAATTATATTGAAATTTATTTTTTATTTTTATTTTTATTTTTTTATTACTTCTTAGTTATTTATATTATAACTATTATTATCTTGTTATGTTAATATATAATTACTATTGTTATTTTTGTTATATTATTAATTATCTATTCTTATTAATATGTTTGGTCCGTGGTTTATTTATTTTTTATTTTTTTTGAGTTTGTGTGTGAGTATTTTTATAGGGTTTGTTTTGGGTGTGGATTCGAGGTTTGGGGGTGAGGTTTTTTTTTTGTAGGTTTTTGGTGTCTGGACACGTGTTTTTGATGTGCGTTTTGATTATGTTCGTTTATAGGGTTCGTTGCTGTTGTCTTTCTCCAGGTTCTTGCTTTCTTTCTTCCGTTATCGATATCGTAGCGAATCTCACTATTAAGGTTCGGTTTTCCTTTTGTTTGCTCTTTTCGGGGCTTTGATTTTCGTCGGTTTTCTATTTTGAACTGTGTCGTCTGTTTGCAGCTTTGATTTTTGTCTGTTCTGTGTATGGTGTTAGGCTTTGATTTAGTTTTTGGGATCTACATGTTTTGCTGTGTTATGGATTTGGGGTTTTGGTGTGTTTTACTTTGTGTATTTTGCTGATTATGTGATTTTGAACCTTCATTTTGATTTTGATTTTGTTTTAGGGTTACATTATAAAACTCGCATAACCGCGGCAAAGCGCGGCACCAAAACATAGTTTATTATTATTTTTTTAAACTGTTATATTACTCTTTTTATTGTTATAATAATATTATTATTATTATTTTAAGTCTGAATTGTTTCAAAGTAAGAAAAACTGAGAGAATTGAGTTTGGTTTAAGAAAAGTGTTGAAATTGTGGAAAGGATTATGGATTGTTTTGTGGTTGATTTTGTAACATTTGGCTTTGATCTTTGCTTTGCTTTTGTCTCCGCTTGAACCAATTTGTGATTAAATCCATCAAGTCGGTGCGGAAGATCTGAGATTAGTATTGAAATTTGGTGCGGAAAATATGATAATAGAGTTGGTATTTATAGGGTTTTATTTGAGCAAAACATAAATAAAATTCTTTTAAAAGGCTGTATAATTGTTTGGTATAAGTTATCTGACCATTAGGGTTGATTTTGTGTAGTCATGAATGGGATAGACACTACAAGAAAATAGCTTCTTTCCGGCGCCAGGCTTCGTCGCAAAAAGCTTGCAATATCGTCGCAAAATACATTTTGCGACGAATGTTTTGTCGCTATTCTTTCACCGTAATAAAGTGGTCGCAAAAAAGCTTTTGCGACGAAATTTGCGACGAAAATGTAAGTGGGGTCCACATCATTTAAAAAAAGGGAAATTCGAGAGAAATTTTTTGCGACGGAACAATTTGCGACGACACTGGTTCTTTTTGCGGCGATTAGTCGCCGCAAAGATTTTGGTCATCTTCTTTTTTGCGACGAATGTTTACAGTTGTTGGAATGTTTTTTGCGGCGATAATTCGCTGCAAAAAATATTATTTTTTTAAAATTTTTTTTGCTGCATTTGCAGCAATCCACTCAGATATTCCTGGGTACCAAACCTACTGTTCAAAATCGTTAATACCATCACAACCATCAAACCATTCGCAAATATTCATAATAAACATCAAAGTGAACATCTTATGATGACCCACCTTCATCATCTTCTTCATCTTCATCACCTTGTTGAGAATGATCACTTCTCTTCAACGCGCTCTAGACTTGACTTTGGATTTGACTTTGCATTTGTGCCATCATATTAGCCATCATCTGTGACTGCCATTGTTCTTGCTCACTTGTCAGTCTCGCTGCTATCATCTCCTCAACCTCAGATTGTGGGAACATCCGCTGATCTGTTCTATGAGGTGGAGGTGGGGGTTGTGAAGGCACGCTCGGTATTGGACCGATCCCACGTTCCCACCCGGGCCGCTCCCCCAAGACATGCCGCATGATTTGCTTCTCTGACATTTCAGGGTGTTGTTGTTGAAACGCGACCATTTGCTCCTATATAGTTTACAAAAAACAATAAACAATGTTATATATATGGGGTTGTTATATATTACTTTATTTTTATAAAATTTTAAGATGTGTACATTACTTACATAGTATGCAGCGGGTTCAGGTTGATAGAAATTACCGCTTGAATCGGTATAGAAGCGACGGTATGTTGGATTCTTTATGCCAAAGACACATAGAATATTGATGTGGTTAGTACGTCATGATCCAAGTCGGGTCATACCCAATAACAAGTTTAGGAAACATCAATTAATATTTAATTGATGATATGATCATGCAATTAAATACTTACACCAATTTAGAAAATGGGTTTTCTAAGTAAGTTGCATTTGAGATGGAACAACTTATATGGATATTTTGTTCATGAGGATTATTTGTGATATTATTTAAGTTGGTTAAATAATACCAAATAATCCTAGGATGTGTGTGACTTATGTAATTAAATGATTAATTGCATAACTAGTCAATTAACTAGTTACATGTTTTAAAAATGTTGACAAAAGGTTTTGGGGGAAACACCCCCTTTATCCCAATAATTCGACCGCCCCTTTCAAAGGGGAGTGTGCCTTTTGTCTTGTAACTAAAAAAAACATGAACACACTAAATCCACCTCTCTCTCATACATGCAAGAGCCATGAACACACACACACACTTTTTCTCTCAAGTTTCTTGAAGAAACATGCTGAAAATCGGATTTTCAGCATCCATGGTTCGATTTTGGTGCTTCAAATCCTAGCAACCATGATGTTTGCTTAGAGGATTGTAGGTATGGACACTTGAGGACTTCTACCCTTGAAGTCTTGGCCATTTTTCAGCCTCATTTCTACCTTCTCTTTGGTCGTTTTTGACAGCATCCAGAAAGGTAGTATTGTGGTATGATTATGTCATGTTTTGGGTGTTCTTATTCATATTGTATGCTAGCTTTTCACATAATAAAGATCCTTTTGTCTATGGGTTTGTTGTTTTACACATGATAAAGGTAATTTTCAGAAACTTTAACATGTTTAAAGTAGTATATTCCGCTACGTTTCATATGTTTAAATGGTTAAACAAGTTGTAAATGGTATAACAAACCCCTAATAATGGCATCTAGAGCCGGTTATGTGGAAACTAGCATCATTTTGTAAAATCGGTTTTAAAGGATGTTTATCAACTCATTAGAGGCTGATTTTGGTTGATTCAATAAACCTCATGTCTTTTAAAGTTATATCTTCATGCTTATGATTAAATTTTGAAAGATAGGAATATCAATTAGTTGATATGTTTGGTTGTTGTTTGTTTGGACAAACAAACCCTAATTTTCAGTTTATGTTGGCTGAAAATTTGGGGCTTGATGGGGTTTATTTTGTTTATTGAATGATGTTTGTGATTGTTCATTTGATAGTGCATAACCTAGCTTAGACGTTGTGTTGTTTGGTTTGGAAAGAATGTATTTATTTGATTATATTCATTCAATTGGGTTGTAAAGTTTTGTGCTTGTAATTTATCTATTTATTCATTGGGATGTAATAATAGATTAGGAGTATTTTTCTTTTACTAGAAATATGTATTAGGATATATATATTTTGTAAAAGAAGATGCTCGGGAAGGAAGCACAAAAGGTAGACATAAAGTGGACTTGAAGCATACGGATGCGACATCAAGTGGGAGATCCATTGTAATCTCAATTTTGTTTTTCTGATAACCCTTAGGAAAGACCAAATGACCACACTTGTGATGGCAAACAAGTGTGGTCACAATAGTAGCTATGGTTATGCACATGTGGTTGTTTATATTATGCTTGTTTGATTGTGATTTTGTGAATGATTGTGTGATATTTGGATATGATAAACAATCTTAATAAAAATGATCTTAACAAGCTAATATAAAAATGGTTCTTAATCATTAAGTGTTAATAAATGGTTATTAAAAGGATTAATGATTTCATAATAAAATAGGTTTTATTAAAAGAACCATAGAGTACCAAGTATTTGTAAGCATGCAATTACAAGGTACATAGAGTTTTCAAAGTCTAGAACTAATGGAAACTTAAATCCCTTTGGTAACAAGTCTAACACCAACCTTTTACACGACACTCTAATCACTTGGGAACTATTTGTGGGATAAAGGCCACCTAACCACTTGTAGGGAACTTGTGTGTTTGAGGTGAGTCTAACGTACTTGTGGGATAAAGGTCACCTAACCGCTTGTATGTGAAAACTCACACGTGTGTGTAAGTAGGACGACTTGAATTGGAAACCATATGCTTAGGCTCACCGAATCATGGCGTACAATGATGTTGATGGGATTAAACATGCCGATTAAACATATGATGTTTAACCGATCCCATAAGTCTAGAAGTTGCAATAGGTTGCAACTGTCAACTGTTGACTACCTTGTTAATTTAAATAATGGGATAAAGGTCACCTAACCATCATTTAAATATAACGTTGGATTCTATATTTTAATTGTTAATTGTCTATGAGACATTTAAGGGTATTAACGATTAAAATAAATTTATCAGAAATACTAAAATGAATTTTGTCAATTATTGTAGTGATGACCGCAAACTATAATGCTACCACCCCGACCGTCCATACCCTATCACTGAGAACTATTTTAGAGAGGGATCGTCTGAACCATAACAACTTTATGGACTGGTCTCGAAACTTGAGAATTGTTCTCAAGCAAGAAGAAAAGACCTACGTCCTTGATGATCCTATTCCTGGCCAACCCGACCCCGAGGATGTTGAGGCCTTTAACGATTGACTTCAGTATACTGAGGATTCAATGCAGATATCCTGTCTCATGTTGGGAACTATGATTACTGAACTCCAAAAGGACTTGGAGCATCATGGGGCATATGACATAATTACCCAATTGAAGGAAATGTTCCTTCAACAAGCTAGGGTAGAGCGCTTCGAAACGGTTTGAGCGTTTCATGCGTGTCTCAGGAAGAAACCCAATCGGTTTCATCTTATGTACTTAAGATGAAAAGCCACATTGATCGCCTCGAGAGGCTTAACTATCCTATCTCAAAGAAGTTGACCACGGATTTGAACCTTAATGGCCTAACTAAAAGGTTTGAGACTTTCATAATGAATTCCAATATGAACGGATGGGACAAGGGCATTGGTGAGCGTCACACAATGCTCAAAACAGCTGAGGCGGGGATGGGTAGAAAGGTTCTACCTGTTCTCTAGATCAATAAGGGAGGCAATGGAAAGGCCATTCCCGATCCCAAGGCAAATGTTGCCAAAGGAGAGGGGCACATCAAAGGCAAAGGGAAAGGGAAGGTTAAAGCGGAACCTCCAAAACCTAAGCTTATGAAGCCTAAGGTAACGGAAAACGATCCATGCTTTGAGTGTGGTGAGATAGGACATTTGAAAAGGAATTGTCCAACCTATCTCAAAGAGTTGAGAAACAAGAGGGATGCTGGGCAGACCTCAGGTACAACTTTCATGATCCATATTGACTTAAATGTTATTTCTTCAAATACATAGGTATTGAATACCGGGTGTGGAACTCACATTTGCAATCTGTTGCAGGGGTTCAAAAGAAATAAACACTTTAAGAAAGGAAACTATGTTTTGAAACTTTCAAATGGTTTGGAAGTTGTTCTTAAAAACATTTTGTATGCACCTAGTTTGACTAGAAACATAATTTCAGTTTCCATTTTAAAAACAATATGGTTATGATTTAAAATTTGTAAACGATGGTATTTATGTTTATATAGATGATGTATTTTATTTCAAGGCTATGCCTTTTAAAGGTATTCATGAATTGGTTCATGATGAATCATCCTATAAAAACACATTATACCAATCAAGCACCAAGAAACTTAAAATGGGTTTAAGTGATTCTTATCTTTGGCATTGTCGTCTTGGTCACATAAACAAGAATCGGATTCAAACACTTCAAAAGAATGGTCTTTTGAAAACAAATGAAAATTGTTCATTTGATAAGTGTGAATCTTGTTTACAAGGAAAGATGACCAAGTCGCCCTTTAGTGGTACTAACGGGAGGGCAAAAGACTTATTAGGAATCATGCATTAGGATGTATGTGGTCCTTTTAAGACAATAACAAGGAATGGTGAAAGATACTTCATTGCCTTTACCAACGATTACAGTCGCTATGGTTATGTGTACTTGATGACACATAAATATGAAGCTTTTGAAATGTTCAAAATCTTCAAGAATAAAGTAGAAAATCAACTCGATAGAACTATCAAAGTTCTTCGTTGAGATAGAGGAGGTGAATACCTCAGTGAGGCTTTTTAGGATCATCCAAGAAGTTGTAGGATTGTCTCACAACTTACTCATCCCGGAACACGACAACATAATGGTGTGTGAAAGGAGAAACCGAACCCTATTGGATATGGTTTGATCTATGATGGCTGTAAGCTCACTACCTCTATCATTTTGGGGTTCTCACTACTCTCCACGCTCGTATTTTGAATATGGCCCAAACCAAGAAAGTGAATTCGACACCTTTTGAAATATGGCATGGAAGAGTTCCATCGCTATCATATTTAAAAGCATAGGGTTATGATGCTTATGTTAAGCTTAACAACCAAAACAAACTGAAAGTCGATCCTCTAAGTGTATATTTGTTGGATATCCAAAAGACTGTATAGGATACTACTTCTTTGATCCAACAGAGCAAGAGGTATTTATTGCTCGAAAGGCAGAGTTCTTGGAAGCCAAGTTCCTTATGGAAGGAATGACGTATAGAACAGTGGAATTTGACGAGGATCAAGATTCACAAGCCGATACACGTTTGGTTGACACTAGCAATCAACAGGAGGTTGTTGATGATGATCAAGAGGTTGATCAATACACATAAAACGTTCGCAGATCTCGTAGAGTTAGCATCCCACCTGAAAGATATGGATTTTTCTTGGATGGATGCTACGTGGTTGACTCCGATGAGCCAACTACATACCACGATGCAATGTCCAATTGGATTGTGACAAATGACTAGAAGACATGAACGTAGATATGCAATCCATGTATGACAACCAAGTTTGGGAACTGGTTGACCCTCCATTTAACTCCAAACCAGTTGGATGCAAGTGAGTTTTCAAGAAGAAAACAGATATGCATGGAAACTTGGATACTTACAAGGCAAGACTTGTAGTAAAAGGTTTCACTCAAACTCAAGGGGTTGAATATGATGAAACCTTCTCGCCTGTGACAATGCTAAAGTCTATTAGGATGTTGTTTGCCATTGCTGCTCATTATGATTATGAGATTTGGCAAATTGACGTCAAAACCGCTTTTCTTAATGGACATCTCGAAGAGACTGTCCATATGGTTCATCCTAAAGGTTTTATCGATCCAAAGCATCCTAACGAAGTATGCAAGTTAAAAAGATCAATCTATGGATTGATACAAGCATCGAGAAATTGGAATCAACGTTTTGATGAAGAGATCAAGAAATTTGGTTTCATCAAGAACGCTGATGAGGCTTGTGTGGATAAAAAGGCTAGTGGGAGTGTAATCATATTCTTAGTATTGTATGTTGATGACATACTACTATTTGGAAATGATATTCCAACCATGGAAGGTGTTAAAACCTGGCTTAAAAATTGTTTTTCCATAAAAGATCTCGGTGAAGCTGCCTATATTTTGGGAATAAAGATCTATACAGATAGATCGAGGCGGTTGATAAGTCTAAACCAAAGTGCATACATTGATAAAATCTTGAAAAGGTTCAAGATGGAAAACTCTAAGAAAGGTATAGTACCTATTCAAAGAGGGACAATATTGAGTGCATCTCAATGTCCAAGCTCAAAGGATGAGCAAGATCATATGATGGATATCCCATATGTGTCTGCTATAGGATCAATCATGTATGCGATGATGTGCACTAGACCGGACATGTCATGCGCATTAAGCATGACAAGCAGATATCAGCAGAATCCAGGTAATAGCCATTAGATGGCTGTTAAAAGTATATTGAAATACCTTAAAAAGGACTAAGGATATGTTTCTAATATACGGATCTGATGAAGAGGAACTCGTTATAAAGGGTTACGCAGATACGAGGTTCCAAACTGATCGAGATGATTCTCGATCATAATCGGGGTATGTCTTCATTATGAGTGGAGGAACAGTGCCTTGGAAGAGTTCAAAACAAGACGTGGTAGCATTGTCCACTACAGAGTCTGAATACATAGCCGCCTCATTAGCAGCTTGGGAAGCTGCATGGATAAAAAGGTTTATCGCCGATCTAAGGGTGGTCTCTACCATTAAAGACCCCTTAGAAATCTTTTGTGATAACGAGGGTGCGATTGCTCAAATCAAAGAACCCCGTGCACATCAAGAGATTAGGCACAATGAGCGGAGATTCAACTACATGAGGGATGAAGTTGAAAAAGAGAAGGATATGTATTCGCAAAGTTCACTTTGATCAAAACATTGCGGATCCACTCACGAAGCTCCTTGCACGGGCAAAGCATGAAAGTCATACTTGTGCCTTAGGACTTCAATATCCTAGTGATTGGAATTGATCAGTTTAGTATTAATATGGAACAATTGTAATACTTAGCTCATCTATATATTTACGATACTTTGAGTTATGTTCTTTTTAGCATGTTTACATCTATGAATATGTTTATTATTCTAAATGTCCATAGTCGTTTATATTTGTGGGAACAAATATGAACGTAAGACTATTATGAACTTGGATTGGTGGATATTCATAAGGCATGAATATAGAGCAATTGGTTGCTGCCAAGGTTCATAGATGTTCGTGGGATACGAATATTGGACTGACCCGCGTCTTAAATTTTAATACATGGAATCTTATTGATTGATCATAAGTAAATTTGAGTAAAGGCGAATATCATTTGGTATCCTCCGACCTGAGATACATATTGGGTTTTGATATTCACCAAGTGTTATACCTTGAGCTAGTTCTTCGTTGCTCTGAAATAATGGTCAGTACATAAGGCTATGTTTAGGTATGACATAAGGTGATTGTGAGAAACGTATGTAGTCAAGATGGAATTTGTTCCTCTTATACGTTGAGAGCATGATGTCTAAGGTCTGATTAAGTTAAATCAACAAGGAATGATCATTCTGTGTCCTTGGATTTAACATGACATCTGTAACAAAAGGATAAATGATTGATTCACCTAAAACATTTCAAGTTGGATACTTGAAGGGGATAATGTTATTGAATGGCTTCTAAGTCATGCGTATTACTGCTTGCATCAATCTTCTATGAATCTTGTGCAAGTGGGAGATTGTTAGATTCTTTATGCCCAAGACACATAGAATATTGATGTGGTTAGTACGTCATGATCCAAGTCGGGTCATACTCAATAACAAGTTTAGCAAACATCAATTAATATTTAATTGATGATATGATCATGCAATTAAATACTTACACCAATTTAGAAAATGGATTTTCTAAATAAGTTGCATTTGAGATGGAACAACTTATATGGATATTTTGTTCATGAGGATTATTTGTGATATTATTTAAGTTGGTTAAATAATGCCAAATAATCCTAGGATGTGTGTGACTTATGTAATTAAATGATTAATTGCATAACTAGTCAATTAACTAGTTACATGTTTTAAAAATGTTGACAAAAGGTTTTGGGGGGAAACACCCCCTTTATCCCAATAATTCGGCCGCCCCTTTCAAAGGAGAATGTGCCTTTTGTCTTGTAACTAAAAAAAACATGAACACACTAAATCCATCTCTCTCTCTCATACATGCAAGAGCCATGAACACACACACACTTTTTCTCTCAAGTTTCTTGAAGAAACATGCTGAAAATCGGATTTTCAGCATCCATGGTTCGATTTTGGTGCTTCAAATCCTAGCAACCATGATGTTTGCTTAGAGGCTTGTGGGTATGGACACTTGAGGACTTCTACCCTTGAAGTCTTGGCCATTTTTCAGCCTCATTTTTACCTTCTATTTGGTTGTTTTTGACAGCATCCAGAAAGGTAGTATTGTGGTATGATTATGTCATGTTTTGGGTGTTCTTATTCATATTTTATGCTAGCTTTTCACATAATAAAGATCCTTTTGTCTATGGGTTTGTTGTTTTATACATGATAAAGGTAATTTTCAGAAACTTTAACATGTTTAAAGTAGTATATTCCGCTGCGTTTCATATGTTTAAATGGTTAAACAAGTTGTAAATGGTATAACAAACCCTAATACGGTATACTAATATTGCACTCCCAGGTTCATCAGAACCCTCTTCACGCTGTAAACACATTAGATAGTTATATAATCATATAAAATTAACTTACAAACACATAAAACAAATTATAAAACAAATTAGATTAAAACAACTTACAAACATATAACGACACTGGGCTAGAGATGTCCGACCGCCATGTCCTTTGATCGTTTGCTTCCCTTTGCTTGACTTGTTGGTTGCAGACCGAGCCTTGACTTCAGGAGAAGTGTAGTAATCCACATAACCTTTCCATTCAGATTCTTGCATATCAGGTGGCACAACATCAGAAATATCAATCCTGTCCCCTCCACCTATTTTGCTAAAATGTTTATGCGTGAACCGGTATTTGTAATCTTTATACCGGTTTGCAGCATATTTCTCAATGCCTGCCCTCAAGCCTTCGTGGGGAGTCATATCAAAATACATCTGCATATTATGAAAACAAATAGCTTAGTGTATATATATTTAATCACTGAATTTAATTATCAAAAACTTAACTTGTAAGTCAGGCCAGATAGTCGCCTTCAACTCTGCAGGTATCTTTCTCCAGCTTTTGTAGTTTTGTGGAAATTTGTCAATGAGTGTGCCAACCAGTGAAGCAAAGGTTGCCTGATTGACACCTACAATTTTGTAGGTGTCATGCGTACCTTGCTCAAATTCAATTGTCAGCAAATTTCCTTGGGGATTTCTCTTGCGCATACCCTGAAGTGTGGTCTTCGCACGCTTGCCTTGTCCTGCAAATTGATAATAGTATAAAATTCTATGTTAATTATATATATTCATTTTAAAAGGTAATAGTATAAAAATTCGTCACGCCTTTTCCGCTACCGCTACCGCTGCCGGAGTCATCACTGACCTTGCACTGTCGTGGCGGCTGCCACGATCGATCTTCATCGGAGGACCACCACCAGGTGGACCACGACCATAGGTATCCCCACCGTGACCTCGTGCCACGTCTGCCATCTGTATAAAAAGATTATACAAGTATACAAATATACCACAAATAACATTATGCTTATAATATTTTGGATCATTAGCTAAACACACACAATTTAAAAAACAATTCAATAAACATAATAATTCAAACATAATAAACAATTCGATTAAAATTAAAAACTAAAATCAATCGGATTCATCGGTGTGATAAGAATCTTCTCCACAATCATTATTAAATTCGTCTAAATCATCATCTGAATTATCAAAAACGTCAATAGCTTTGTTTGCGTCGTTGTCTTCACCCTTATCCGTATCTTCATATGTCTCGTCCTCTACATTAACATGCTCAAGGGAAACATCGACTTCTGTTGCTTCATCTCTACTCAAACCATCATAAGTCAAATTATCCAAGTCAGCAGACAATAAAAGGTCAGATGAAGTGTTGCCATGAATTAAATATGCTTTGCTATTTTCCACGATAATATCTCGGTCCCAAATCTTCTGATGATTCACCTCTTGGACTACCTTCCAATGTTTGTTTGATTGAGCTCTTTGACCGGCTTTAGACGGTTCGTCAAGATAAAAGACTTGCTCTGCTTGTGTTGCAAGAATGTATTGGTCATTTGTAAACCATTCAGTTTGAGTAGAAATACTGGTTATGTTATTCTTAATGACACAAAGTTTGTTGTTATTAGTTTTAAACCATTTACATCGAAACAACACAACCTTGCAACGATCTAGATAGGCTAGCTCCAGAATCTCTTCCGACAAACCGTAATACTTGTTTCGTCTTGCCCAGTTGTTGAGATGCCGCTATTTTGAGTTGTACGGCGTAAGTCTCGACTATGAACTACAAACCTCACACCGTTAACTATACAAGCGGTGTAAGAGTTTGCATGTCATGGTCCATTTGCTAAAGCAAATAACTGAGGACTAACACTAGATTCATCATTTACTAGCCGACGGTTGATCTATTTGAAATAAAAGAAAATTATAATGATTATGATATTATTAGTTTGTATAATCGGTTTTATATACATATGAGTTTACCTTCTGTTTAAACCAGTTAGAAAATTTGCTTGAAAGTCAGTTCCATGCGGCATTTGAGTAATAAATTCACTATAAATAATGTTACTTGCGTTAGTAATAATCATCTAAAAGATAACTTACGAAAAGACAACCTGAAATAAAAAATACTTACTCCTTGTATTCTTTGATCTCGGAGCTGTTGTTAAGGACAAACCAATTTAGTTTTGCCCAAAGTACACCATCCATTTTTTTTATCAACCCCCTTGTTGATTGGTGTACATAGCGATTGGAAGACATAAAACTCATGTATGGGAATTGGGACGTCTTCGTTTCTGTCTGGCCGATTAAATCTCGTTGGTACACCGTCAAGATACCTTGAACAGAAAGTTAAGGCTTCATCTGCGACATACCACTCCGCAATGGAACCTTTGGGCCTAGCCTTATTTCTAACATAATTTTTCAGCTTTTTCATGTATCTTTCAAATGGACACATCTACCACATGTAAACTGACCCACCTTGAATGGCCTCCCCAGGTAAATGCATAACCAAATGAATCATTATGTCAAAAATGACGGAGGAAATATTTTCTCGAAAGAACACAAAATTTTAATCAACTTTTCTCAGCATCTTGCATGTCAGATGACATCAAGTTCCGAGCACAAAGTTGCTTAAAGAATAAGTACATCTCAATTATTGGTGTTGAAATATTTTTATCTAAGTACGCTTGAGCACCAATAGGAAGCAACCGTTGCATCATTATATGATGATCATGTGATTTCATCCCTGTTATTTGGGTATCATTATCGGTTACCTTATGTTTAAAGTTAGAGCCAAAGCCATCAGGTAGTTTTACTTCCTTAATGAATTGACAAAAAAGACTCCTTTCGGTGTTTGAGAAAGAGAACTTAGTATGAGGCTTTGAGAGCTTACGGCGACCGTTATCTACAAGCCACAAGTCATGTCGAATGTTCCATTGTTCTAACTCCATTCTTGCCTTATTAGTGTCTTTGGATTTTTCCTTGTTCATCATCAACGTATTCAACAAACTCTCGCACATATTTTTTTCGATATGCATGACATCCAAATTATGTTTTAGTTGAATTGAAGACCAATATTCAAGCTCGAAGAAATAGAACGCTTGGTCCAATTCAATTCAACATTGGAATCACGTTTTCTCTTCTTACCACCAAAGTGAACATGTTTCCTAAAAATACGGGGTGACAAATTATTAAGTTGTTGCAAAATCTGATCATTGTTTTCCTATTAGGAAGACGTCTAGTCTCGTTCTTACCATTGAATGACTTGTCCTTCCTCCATTTATGATTCGTTGGTAACCATCTCCTATGCCCAACATAAGCAGTTTTTCCCAATACAAGAACAGATAGAGTGTGTTCCTTACATGTTGGGCATGCAAAGTAACCTTGCTCACTCCAACCGACAAGCTTCTATGAGCAGGGAAATCATTGATAGTCCATAAAAGCATTGCACGCAATGTGAAGAAAGTGTTTGTAACCGCATCTTTTGTCACGACTCCGTCCGACCAAAGACTTTTCAATTCATCAACCAATGGTCTAAAAAAACATCAATGTCCTTCCCAGTGATTTAGGGCCAGGGATTAATAACGTCAGCATGAATGAAGACTCTTTCATACATAACCATGGCGGCGTATTATATGTTGTCAATATGACCGGCCACATGCTATAGGACGTACTCATGTTGCCAAATGGATTGAAGCCATCAGCAGCCAACCCTAATCTAACATTTCTAGGTTCTTTGACAAAAGCAGGATACATTGAATCGAATTCTTTCCATGATGTACCATCCACTGGGTGACGTAACTTACCATCTTCCGTGCAACGTCCAGAAGCATGCCATGTCATATGCTTTGCAGTGTGTCTTAAGCTATAAATACGCTTTAATCTAGGAATTAATGGAAAGTAACGCATAACCTTATTGGCAACTTTCTTCCCCTTAGTGTTTGCGTCCTTCCATCTACTTTGATAACATATTGGATACTTTTGCAAATCTTTGTTATCCTTCCTCCAAAATAAACAACAGTCGTTCTTACAAACGTGGATCGATTCATATCCTAACCCAACTTTCTTCATTATCTTCTTGGCTTCATAAGTTGATGGTGGGATTTTAGTAAACGGAAGTATTGTTCAGTGTCGGCAAGTTTTAGTAATTCAGCAAGTTCATCATTTGTATCTATTGTGTTCATTGTCTCGTCGTTGTTGTCCTCTTGTGGGACATTCTCCTGACGAACATCGTTGATAAAATCATGTATTGGATCTATCGTTTGAGGTATGACTGAAACTACCGGGGACAGAACATATGATTCACCATGATGCGTCCATGTTTTGTAAAATGGGCAAAACCTATTATTATGTATGTGGCGCTCTATTGTTGGAAGAGGAAACCAGTAACTGTTATTGCAAATTTTGATTATTCGTATAATTCTTACACATTTCCATTAATCCTTTAAGACCAATAAGATATTCTTTAGAAAATTTATTTTCTATAGAAGTCCAACTCTTATCAATCGTCATAACTGTGTTTACAAACAAATATTAAATATCTTAACATGTTTAAAACTACTTAAATACAATATAAAAATTAAATATTTAATAAATTTTCTAACCCTAATTTCAAACAATTTCAACTAAGTTAAACATCCATGTTTTCATAACCATATAAACTTGCTAACCCTAATTCCAAACAAGAACCACATATTAACACAAAATTAACATACCAAATACATACATTCTTATATTCATACATACACACATGTTATTTCAAACAATCTCAACTAAGTTAAACATCCATGTTTTCATAACCATATAAACTTGCTAACCCTAAATTCATAACCATACGCTTATAAATTAACACAAAATTAACATACCAAATACATACATTCTTAAATACAAACATACACACATGTTATTTCATATAAACTAAATATCCATTTTTTCATAACCATATAAACTTGCTAAACCTAATTTCAAACAACAACCACATATTAACACAAAATTAACATACCAATACATACATTCTATATTCATACATACACACATGTTATTTCAAACAATCTCAACTAAGTTAAACATCCATATTTTCATAACCATATAAACTTGCTAACCCTAATTTCATAACCATATAAACTTGCTAACCCTAATTTCATAACCATATGATTATAAATTAACACAAAATTAACATACCAAATACATACATACAAACATACACATGTTTTTTCATCTCAACTAAATATCCATTTTTTCATAACCATAAAACTTGCTAAACCTAATTTCAAACAAGAACCACATATTAACACAAAATTAACATACCAAATACATACATTCTTATATTCATACATACACACATGTTATTTCATCTCAACTAAGTTAAACATCCATGTTTTTTAACAATATAAACTTCAAAACCCCAAATAACTACAAATTAACACAAAATTAACACACTAAATACATACATTCTTAAATACATACATACACACATATTACCTCATCTCAACTAAGTTAAACATCTATGTTCATAACCATATAAACTACAAATTAGGCAAAATGAACACAATATCCCTAATTTCAAAATATTAACTACAAAGTAACATAAAATTAAAAAAAATTGAGGTTATTACTTGAAATCAGAAGTGGTGGTGGCTATGATGCAAAAGAGGCGGTGACGGAGGAGGAACAACGGCGGTGGACGTGGAGCAGCGGTGGTGGTACGCAGTTGGGGTAGTGATGGAGTAGGGGGCCGGCCAACGGTGGAGTACTAGCGACGGAGTAGGGGGCCGGCCGACGGTGGAAGGGCCGGCCGACGGAGCGGTGGAGGGGGCCGGTGCGCAGTGGTGGTGTGGGGTGGGGTGCGCAGGTGGTGCTGTGGTGTGGTGTTTGTAAATGACTCAAAAATGGAACTGAATTCAGACTTAAATATGGTGTGGGTTTTTTGCGGCGACCTATCGCCGCAAATAACCAATTGCGATGATTTTTGTTAATTATTTATATTTTAAAATTTATTGACATTTATTGCGACGAATTATCGCCGCAAATGATTAAGCGGGATTTTTCCCGCCTTAGAAAAAGGTTTTCGTGATATTAAAAAACCAAAAATAATTAATTTACAGTTTATTTGCGATGAAAAATCGCCGCAAAAAACTTAGTTGACTTGAAAAGTCAAAAAAGTTGTTTCTTTGTCGTTTTGTGACTTTTTACGACAAACATATAATCGCCGCAAAAAAAGTAGTCGCAAAAAGCCATTTTTCTTGTAGTGAGACTAGTGTTAACGCTGGTCCCCAAAGACCCTAATCCACACCTCACTCCCACTCTGCCTGCCCTTAGGGATGGTTTGTAAAAAGATGTGAGAAATCAAACGTTACGCTGATGACATGAAAAAGAGTGAACTTAAAGATATAAGATGAAAACTATTTATATTTTTTTATTTTATATTTACCACATTAGGGGCTTAATAACTAGCATCTTTCTTTATTATCAGTATTATTGATTGTGTTATTATGCCTATTAGAGAAGAGAATCTCGGTTTTGGTTCCTGTGTTTTGCAAATTGACTCCACTTGAGTACCAACGTTTATTTTGTCTCCATTTGAGTACCAAACTTTAAAAAGTTGTCTGTTTCAGTCCAAATTTCAAACGGTGTTAACATTTTCTGCTAGATTTTTTTAAAAAGACCAAAATACCCCTAAGGGCTATAAAAATATCATCATCTCCACCACACACCACATACCACCACCACCACCACACCCACCGCCACCACACACCACCGCCGGACCTTCCACCACCACTGCCACCACACACCACCGCCGGACCTTCCACCACCACCACCTCCGTCGCCGCCACCACCACCTCCGTCGCCGCCACCACCACCACCTCAAACTCCCACCACAAGTCTCCCTCACAACTCCACCACCCCTAACCTCTCAAACAAACCCCACCACCACCAAAGCCATCATCATCGGCGCCGGCCTCTCCGGCCTATTTACGCCGGTAGGTGACGGATCCGCCCTAACGTCTCCACCTCAGCTGTTGATGTAGATTTTCTTAGCATACACAGGTGGGATATCTCCAGTGAGCGAATTGCTCCATAAGTTAAGCTGATTGAGCCTCAAATTCTGTAATCCGACGGGGATTTTGCCGAATTTGAGCTGGTTGTTCGGAGGTTTTCGCCGATGAGGGAGTCCTAAGAAAATTCTGTAATCAACCAGATCCCCAAACTCCTAATTCATGAAACCCTAACCCCCCATGATCTTAACCTACAGCATACCCAGATCACAAACACATCTACAGCACCAAACCCACCTCCAATCTTACCCTAATTCAACATAAAATTCACAAAAGACTCCAACTTTCCCAAATCAGCAACGTAAATCGACTCTTCAAACAGGAATCTTGACTTTAGAACAGATCGTAAGAAAGAGCAGAACAACTTGAGGCGAAAACAAAGAATTTGTAAAAGAATTGTGCAGAGAGATGTGTGTAGTATATACCTTATCATCAGCCATTGGTGTGTTCAGATGATCGATCTGGTAAAAGAAGCAATTTTGCTTTTTTTTTTGTTTTTGTGTTTTTCTTTATGAAATTAGCTCATAATAGTATGAAGAGAATTGGAGAGAGAAGGAGGACCCATTAGAGAAACAAGTCCATGTGATTACAGCTCCTCTTTCATTTGGTGTGTCTTGAGATAATGAAAGAGTGTGGATGAAAGAGTGTGGATGAATACTGTTGTTGTAGATGTCCGGAGGGTTTTGCCGAATTCTGTAATCCGACGGGAATTGCTCCATGTGTCGGCAGTGGTGTGTGGTGGCCGTGGTGTGTGTGGTGGTGGTATGTGGTGTGTGGTGGCGATGGTGTGTGGTATGGTGATATTTTTAGCCCTTAGGGGTATTTTGGTCTTTTTAAAAAAATCTAACAGAAAATGTTAATATCGTTTGAAATTTAGACTGAAACAGACAACTTTTTTAAAGTTTGGTACTCAAATGGAGACAAAATAAACGTTGGTACTCAAGTGGAGTTAATTTGCAAAACACATGGACTAAAACCGAGATTAACTCATTAGAGAATATCGTCTTTTCAACTATTGGCACACCACAATCATTGCCAACAAATCACCACCGTATAGTGTGCATCCCAAGTAAAACATGCTACAGGTCGATATTAAAGTACCATAATTTTCCCCTCAAACTGATTTAACCTAAACATGAAACCTAGATCAAGAGGTATAAAACCTTAAAATTAATTCAAAAGTCTATAATTGGTCCATGTAAACCCTAAATTGATTTCAATGGGGCCCGCTTAATATTTTAAAGGTTTAAAGCAAAATAAACTTTTGATGCCATCGTCTGTATATTATTGTTTAGCATGGGCCTCGAATCAACGACAAAAACAAAATTATTTATAGTTCGGCAAAAAGCAACTTAATTAACTATACAAAACTAATTGCAAAAGAGTGTTATTAAATGATAAAAAACAACAGTTATTTAAACTAAAGAGAAAAAGCAATCCCAAAAAGTAGATTAAAATCAAAACATGCAATATAATAGATTAAATTGGAAAAAAAAACAATAATAGATTAAAAAATAAAACATAAATTAAGATCAGATAATAACAGTTAGTTGTTTAGATGGTTAATTACAAAAGAGAATTTAAAATTAATGAACCTGAAATAACTGTCAACATGAATAATAGATAACTTTTAATGAATCAAGTTTCTTAAGTTAATTTTGATGAACCAGAAACAATCGATTCAAGTATAGAAGCCTTAAGGCTCGAGCAATTAAAGTACTAATGGCTGAAGACTCGAGCGATTAAAGTACTACAGGCTGAAGGCTCAAGCGATGTAAGTTCAATATGCTCGATACACTGATGCGCAAAGTCGACTCAACAAAGATTAAGGCCTAAAGAGATCTATGAAATCAAAGTTTTTTGTGAAGGAAAATAATCATGGTTTCTTCTTATCATATATAAAATTCATACATCTATCTTATCACTACAAGAAAAATGACATTCAATAAGGACAAAAGTCCTCGCTAAATGTTAGGATGTCCTCACTACAGATGTACAGCGAGAACATGTCCTCGCTGAATATTCCTCGCCAAAGCCCCGTCGTTACATGTCTACAGCGAGGATAGTCAACGAATACAGCAAAGACAGCTCTGACTTTTGAAAAAGTAATTAAATACACTACAGCAAGGACTTTGTCCTCACTATAACATTTTCAGTATATAATTATAAAACTGCATATAGCATATATATTTATACAATTATAAGTGTATACATGTATAAAGGTATTATAAACGTATACAGTAACAATAAATACTGAGTCTACAGCGAGGACAAAGTCCTTGCTGTATCTTAAATATTACTTTTTTTAGTATTTTACTTTGTCCTTGCTAAAGTCTTTAGAGAGGACTTTGTCCTTGCTGAAAGACTAGGAATTTCACTACAGTTTTTGCTGTAAATACAGCTTCCCGCCCAGATTGTTTCTGGGTCGATGCCTGTTTTGTTTTCCAGATTTCCATCAAACAAAAATAATGATATTATCAATCATATAACCACAACATCAACAAACCATAACCTAGTTAGAGTTTGAGAATACATTCAAATAGAAAATTCGGGTTTACATATAGAAATGACAAAAGATCTAAGTTCATAAGAAAACATGGGGATAACCTAGTTGGAGGTGTCACTCTCGTAATCAGAGTCAAATTCAATCAAAATGTCATGTTCCGCCAAAACCTTTTACAACGTCTTTCAGTTTAGTAGCAAGGCGGGTACATTTTTTCTTTGATGATGCCAGCTTTTCATTGACTTGTTCTTGGGTGTAGACAGGTGGTGGCGGGGTAGATGGTCCAGGACTAGAAGATGATGAAGTGTATCGGGCCAAATCGGGTACAACATGTCCACGGCCCCTGTTAAACTCGCCGCGTGTACCCAATACCTAATCCATGATCTCCTTCTCTGTCAATGGGTTAACTGCACCTTCTTATCGGCTAAGTAGGTCATTCATTTCATCCTATATAGTTACAAAATAATAAATAATCGATGTTATATAAATCTAGTCATTTATGCAAAATAACCAAAGGAAGTACCTATAAATAATAATAAACAAACAATTAAATAATACTTTCTACCATATATAATCAGCCACATGTGAGATAAAATCACAACTATAAGAAGTAGCCATTGAGATAAATCAAAGGTGAGCAGTAAGGGCACCATTCTGTCTAACCTGAAGCATATCAATTTAACTAATGAATCAAACATTATAAATGAGGTCAATGACATAAATATGAACTCTATAATACAATTCATATCAAGTGCGTAACTTAATCACTAAATAAAGCACTCCATAGAAACATGTGATTTATAGGAAGTAAACAGTGACGGAACCAAAAACTATTTTCTATGGGGTCACTACTTTTTGGTGATTATATTTCTAATAAATCTATATCAAAATTTTCGGGTTGTCTGATCTAGTCAGGTCGGGTCAGGTCGGGCCAGGATGAATATTACTATGTATACCTTCATGTATACATAGTACATATATGCATGTGATACGTACATACATACATTGTATGTCATACATGTCATACATACATACATACACAGTAATCCGTAGCTAGATATATACATTATACATCATATATGTCTTACTTGCGTACATGTATAAACACTTTGTACATTATACTTGGGATACATACATGCATACATGTCATACATGTCATACATACATTCCATATATACAAGTATACATACGTATACATTATACATGTGATACATATGTACGTACATATAACTACATTGTACATTATACATGTGATACGTACAGGCATACATGTCGTACATATAGTACATATATCAACTAACACATACATGCATTGTATATTATACACGTGATACATACATACATACATACATACATGTCATACGTACAGTGCATATATACAGGTATTACATATATACATTTTACATTATACATATGATGCGTATATGCAACATGTCATACATACACACACGGTATATCCATACATAGATACATACATTGTACATTATATATCATACATACCTTATGTATGTACATACATAAGTACAATGTACGTTATATATGTGATAATTAAATACAAACATGTCATACATATTATACATACATACACGATATATACATACACCATACACACATACATGTAATAAATACGTGTCATGCATATATACATACAAAAAGACACTACATACGTACATACACACATATATATACACACACATACACTATTGCAAATCTAAGCGGATTTTTCTTTCATTTACGGAAACTGAAAATATATTTAAATATAAAATTTTGTATTTCTATTTAAAAACAAAATTAAAATTCAAAAATACTTTCAGCGAGGACAATGTCCTCACAATATGTGATCCGGGATTTTTTTAGTTTTGGAGGGAATCGAAATACATATTTGCCCGGTATTTTTTAAGTTTGGTTGGAATTAAAAATTAAAAAAATACGTATTTACCTATAGCGTGGACATTGTTCTCGCTATAGATCTAGTCAAAAAAGGTCCAATACTTTTATATATTTTCACGGTCAATAAAATTAATTAAAAAATAAAAAAAACCTGAAAATTGTACTGCGAGAACATTGTCCTTGCTAAAGGTCTGGTCAAACTAAAAAATCAACTCGCCATACTTTTTTGTATTTTAGTGTGCTATAGTAAGAACATTATGTCCTTGCTATAGAATTTTCTTGCTAAAAATCATTTTTCTTGTAGTGTATGGATAATCTAATATGTGTGACTATGTTATCTTTAACCAACACATTTTTCTTCAGAATGATATTCTCTTTCATCTAAACAATCACAAGAATGCCATAAATAAATCTTTAATCATTTTCTTATTCCTTATATATCATTTCTCTAGCTCTAGAAGCACAAATACTGATTGGATTATTACATAAACTTTCAACCTAAAATATATATAAAATATATGTATTTTTTTTCTTTTTAATATTGGGGCTCTTAAAAGTTAAGGACCTAAAGTGATTACTAGTAAAGACGCCCCTGGATTTCAAACACTATCGGACCCTTATTAAAATCATTTTAAAACATATGCTAGTAACAAAGCGAGGTAAGTAACGTGTTAGTTATTTGGTGTTTGGAGATGGGAAGCTACCGTGATAGAAAGAGGTGAAATGGGTTTCCTTACATAATATTATCATATATAGAACTTATTATCTTTCAAAAAAATATATAGAACTTATAGCAAGTAAGGAGACTAGGAGCTATTTATTATATTATATGTTTTCAATGGTTTTAGTTTAACATACATTTAGAATGTCATGAGTGATTTATTACCTTTATGAAAACTAATACGAAATTGTTTTAACACACGAAGACTCAAATACCACCTAGCTATGTTAAATTATTACATGCAGGAGCTATTTTATTATAACATTTAAGTGTTTTTTTTTTCTTAACTTACTACTGTTTAAAGAGTCATAAAATATTTCTGTTAAAAAACACTCATAATATTTAAAACAAATGTAATATTATAAAACTTTTTTTCAACTTAATGTTACTATTAAATTAAAAGACTCATAATGATTACAAATGAATATCATAAAACTCTAATGTTTTTTTTTTCAATTTAATATGACTATCAGAAGACTCATAATGATTAAAACAAATGTTATATTAGAACTCGAATACTTTTTTTCAACTAAATATTAATATTTAAAGACTCATAATTAATGATTAAAACAAATGTTATATTGTAAAAGTCGAATTCTCTTTTTCTTTTTTTTCTTCAACTATATATTACTAAAAACTCATATTGATTAAAACAAATGTTATAGCATAAAAATTAATATTTTTTCCTTTTTTATCTAAATATTAAAGGAACTTTATGATTAAAAAAATGCTATATTATAAAACTCTAATAGTTTTTCTCTTCCTGTTTTAACTTAATATTACAACTAAAAGACTCATAATTATTTGAACAAATGTTATATCACAAAACTTGATCAGTTTTCTTTTCACTTTAAAATTAATGTCAAAAGACTCATATGACTAAAACACAACTTATCTATATCTAGTTATAAACTCAATCACAACTGTCATTCATTTGGCATATTGCGATCACTAATTGGCTTATAACAACCGTTAAGAATAATAAAACAACGACAAATGTACAAAAAAATATTCGTTTATCAATGTTTTTCTGATAGTTTTAGTATTAGAACTTATATTTAATAAATTTCAGCATTGGCCTTTTGTTAACGTTAATTAGTATTTGTCATCTATTTTAATATCCTTATTATTTTGTCTTCAAATTAAATATAATCAATGTGTTTTCAGAAAATATTTATCTTAATATATACTAAAAATCAAAACAAACTAAACCAATGCATTTTTAACTTGTATTTGCTTCTTTATAAGATGCATGGGATTGAGTCGTCACGGGTCTTACCACTGTTTTAGAGCGATAAAATAATACATTATAATTAACTAACAAATTTTAGGATCTTTTACTTATTTTCTCTTAATATAAAATCATTAATTACATGTTTCCTCAAACTAAAATATTAATCACATATATTTGTTCATTAATTACATAATATATTTATTTCATTAATTTCAACTTATGAAATATATTATTTTAGTCTTATGTTTACCATGGGATTTTTATATATTGTTTTTTGGTATTGTAATTTTTTAAAACTTAATTTGATAATTATTTTTTATATTTTGGATATATAACTTTGATCACCAGTGATTATTGTTTTGAAATTAAGTTTTAAATTTTTGTATTTGAAAATATAAATTTATAGTATTTATTTATATAGATAGAATACTTGAAGTTGTAAGATATGTAATTGATTGTTTTAGGGATGAAAGCATGTAAACATTCCATAGTAATAATAAGATAAAATAGCCATTCAATAAATTAATTCTAATGAATTGATATATATGTGACATGTGTTTTATGCTATCTTGAGGTCATAGGTTCTAGCCGTGTAAACAGCCTCTTGCACAAATTGTACAAGGAAAGGTTGCGTACATCAGATCGCTTCGCGATCCGGCCCCTCCCCGGACACTGCGCAAAGCGGGAGCTTCATGCACCGGGTACGCCGTTTTATGTGTTTTATGCTATCATTTGTATTGTGGCTAATTATGCTATCATTTTATCGTCGTTATGGTTTATTTGAAGAATGAGAAACGATCAAGTATTCAACGATAATAATTGGAGTGGTGGTAGAGTCATGGAGGAGATTGTTTTGAATTCATTCATTTGGATTAAATATAGGGCCTACATGAATTTGTTAGAGTGGATAACTTGGTACAAATTTGATTTTGTTTTACTTGATTCCTTTGTTCAAGGTAAAGTGGTGTTTTGCTGCAGCTAAAACCTGGGGCTATTGAGTTCAAAAGTGGTTTAATGTGAGTCTATTTGTTTTGCTGTATACACTACAAGAAAAGCTGGCAATAGCGGCGACACCATTAGCGGCGACAGGGCCTTTAGCGGCGACACCATTAGCGGCGACGCCAATAGCGGCGACCTGTCGCCGCTATTGATGAGGAATCCATTTCCACTTTTTTCAATCAGATCTGGCCGTTGATCGTGCAATAGATCTAACGGTTGGGGATTGATCGTACTTAACCATAGCGGCGACACTATTAGCGGCGACATGTCGCCGCTATTGGTTAAAAATATACAGCCCACCATCGACTTCCCTCCACATTTCCCCCTTTCCCTCCATCCACCTTTCTCTCTCGATTGCCGCCTGCCACCACCCGAGCACCACCCACCGGCCATCACCCGAGCACCACCCACCGGTTACCACCGCAACCCCCATTCCCCCTTTCCCTCCTCCTCTCGCCGGCACCGCAACCCCCCACCACCCTTTCTCTCTCGATCGCCGCCTGCCTACCCCCTTTCTCTCTCGATCGCCGCCTGCCACCACCCGAGCACCACCGAACACCACTTCTCACCACCTGCCACCACTGCAATCCCCCACCACCGCTGCTGCAACCCACCACCACCACCACCACCACTGCTGCTGCAACCGACCACCGCCACTGCCGCTGCAACCGAAGACCACCGCTGCTGCAACCGAAGACCACCGCCACTGCTGTGTTAAAAGTATGTATTTTTTAGTATGTATTTTTTAGGTATGAATTTTTGATTTAGTATGTATTTTTTTTAGTTGTGTTAAAACATTATTTAGGTAGAATTCTTGATTTAGTTGTGTTATTATATGAATTATTTAGGTTGTGCTACTTGTATGAATCTTTAATTTAGCTATACAAGTTATTTGTTAAATTATTTGTTTATTATGTTTAGTAATTAGATAAGTAATGCTTAATAATAACAAGTAATGTTTATACAAGTTATACAAGTTAGTTTAGGTGCTTTGTTGGTTGAAAATTATTATGTTAATAATGCTTAATAATTAGGTTATTTAGGTTATGATAGTTGTGTAACAAGTTGTGTTATTTGTAAGTAATGTATCGGTGGAAAATTGGTTGAAAATTATTTAGTAATTAAGTGTTAATTTAAATGAAACTTGTTTAATAGATTTGTGTTAGATTGAGTTAAATTTTTATAGTAATGAACAACAATAAGAAAATCACTAAAAAAATCAAACGAAACGTGACATTTTTTAAAACAATTGCAATAATGTTTCAATTTGTTTAAACATTGTCACATTTCATTTAATTTTTATAGTAATTGCTTATTGTTTTACATTATGAGCGTTTACGTTTCGTGACTTCATTCTAATCATCACGAGCTTAGAAATACCCGCCCGAAATTGATTTAGTAATTAATTTCGGGTTGTCCCCGTTTTGGGACTGTTTTTTGAATATTTTATCTCATTTAGGATATGAATGTGTATTACATATTGTTTGTTTAAGAAAAATTTGGTCATTTTCTCTTTGCTCCTCGGGTATATATTTCTATATACTTGGGAGCTAAGAGGAAATGCTGCCGAATTTTTCTTAAACAAACAATTATGTAATACATGTTCATATATGAGATAAAGTATTCAAAAGTGGGTATAGCAGCCTACCCTTTGGAATTCTCAATCTACTGTCCTACTTTTTGTTTGATAAATAATGTATCGGTGGAAAATGATTTATTAGTTGTGTTATTTGATAAATAATGTTGGATATAATGATATACAATTATGTAATACATGTTAAACAAACAATAATGTTGGATATAATGATATAAACTTAACTTGGATATAATTATTAGGTTTTACTTGTATGAATTATGCTATAATATTAGTAATTTGGTATGAATTGTATGAATTATGTTAATTGTATGAATTATCATGTTAATTATATAAATCTTTTGTACTTTAATTTGGCTAAACAAAATTAGTTAGTTATTATGAAAAACAATTGTAATAATGTATATTATCATTTGACTTTTATAGTAATTCGTTATTGTTTATATTAGTAGGTTTTAGGGTTTCGGTAAGATTCATTCTGATAATCACGAGCTCAGTAATTCCTTTTTGTTCGAGTTTTGTGGATAATTTTTCATCCACTTAAATCCTAATATATTTTGCAGTTCCATAATCATGCCTATCGATAAAAGTTGGCTTCTTAATCCGAATCGTAGATCACCTGAGTATCAACAAGGACTTAGCTCTTTTATAGATATGTGCGAAAAACTTGTGGACAGTTATGGCCAGATTCGATGTCCATGTATGAAATGTCAGAATACGGTATTATTAGGATGGGTTAAAATGAAATATCATTTAGAAATATGGGGCATGTGCCGGTCGTACAAGGATTGGATCTATCACGGTGAAAGTTTAATTCCTGAAGTTGTAGTTGTGGAAAACGTTGCGCCAACAAACGAAATGGCTGACGTTATCGAAGACGTTATGGAGGAGAGTAGCGGTCTCCATGAGCAGAGTAGTGGTCTCCATGATGATTTTGAGAACTTGTTAGAAGAAGTTCAATCAGAATTATATCCGGGTTGTGCTAAGTTTTCTTCACTTGATTTTTTAGCAAAGCTTATGCATATCAAGGTGAAGAATAAATGGACTAATAGCTCATTTGATGAGCTTCTTGAGTTGTTACAATCTTCACATCCTGAGGGTAATAAAATCCCATCTTCTCATTATGTAGCAAAAAGGACATTAAAAAAGATTGGTTTAGGATATGAGTCGATACATGTGTGCAAATATGATTGTGCTCTTTTCTGGGGAGAAAACCTTTTGTTAGAAAAATGTCCCGTTTGTAATGAGAGTAGGTGGGTTGATACAAATACAAAGGGCAAGAAGTTACCTCACAAGGTGTTACGATGGTTTCCTTTAACCCCGAGACTACGACGATTGTATTCTTCAAGGCACACGGCAAAAGATATGATTTGGCATAGTACCGGACGATCAGAAGAGGGTACGATGCGACATCCTGTTGATGGTACCTCATGGAAAGATTTTGACATAAAGTACCCGACCTTCTCAAGGGAACCGCGAAACGTTCGCCTAGGGCTTGCAGCCGACGGTTTTTAATCCATTTGGTAACATGAGTTCGGCTCATAGCACGTGGCCGGTTGTACTCACCACATACAATCTGCCTCCATGGTTATGCATGAAAGAGTCATCATTTATGTTGTCATTGTTGATTCCTGGTCCTAAATCACCGGGGAAAGACATGGATGTGTTTCTTAGGCCGTTGGTGGATGAGCTTAAGCAGTTGTGGGTGTCAGGCGTACGTACTAAAGACGCGGCGACAAACACGTTCTTTACAATGAAAGCGGCGTTGTTATGGACTATAAACGACTTTCCAGCTCGTAGTAGTTTATCTGGTTGGAGCGGGCAGGGTTACAAAGCATGCCCGACATGTAACGAAGACACTCCTTCTATGCGTGTTACAAATAAAGTTGTATATGTTGGTCATCGGCGATTCTTAGATGCTAACCATGAGTGGAGAACAAGTTTAGAATTTAACGGAGAACCCGAGATCAGAGCCCCTCCGAAACAGTTTAATGATACAGACATAGAAGCACAAATTAGTCGTCTACGCCATCGTTTGCCGGGTAAACATCCCGATTTTGGAGGTGTAAAATCAAAGCGGGAGGAGTTTGAGTTGAACTGGTCGAAACGAAGCATATTTTTGAACTTGAGTATTGGTCCTCTCTGCAGCTAAAACATAACCTAGATGTGATGCATATCGAAAAAAATGTGTGTGACAGTTTGTTGGGTACTCTTCTAATGAATGAAAAGAGCAAAGATACGCCAAATGCACGTGTTGACCTGAAAAATCTAAATATTCGAAGTAGGCAGTGGTTGGAGAAAAAGAATGGCAAGTGGTATAGTCCACATCCAAAATACTCATTGAAGATCAGTGATCGAAAGTTATTTTGTGAGTTTATAAAGGATGTTAAATTGCCTGATGGGTTCGGATCTAATATCAGGAACAGAGTGGTAGATAACAATACTAATATTACTGGGTTGAAATCTCATGACTGTCATATTCTCATGCAGCGTTTAATACCGATTGGGGTTAGATGCTTTTTGACCAAAGATACTTATACACCAATAGTTGATCTTTGTACGTTTTTTAAGCAACTCTGCTCAAGAACACTATTGGTCGAGGATATGAAGAAAGCTAAGGATGCCATTCTTATAATATTGTGCAAGTTAGAGTTGATCTATCCTCCGGCGTTTTTGACATTATGGTTCATTTAGTTTTGCATTTACCTGATGAAGCGATTCGTGGTGGTCCTGTATGTATGAGATGGATGTATCCGTTTGAAAGATATATGAAAAAACTAAAAAATTATGTCAGAAACAAAGCAAGGCCGGAAGGTTGTATAGCTGAAGGTTATGTTGCTGAAGAAGCTCTATCATTTTGTTCGAGATACCTTCGAGATGTTGAGACTCAGTTTAATCGCGCTGACAGAAACGAGGATGTCATTATCCAAAAAAGAAACGTGTATGCATTTGAGTCTAAATGTCGTCCGGCTAGTGCAACAAAGATGAAATACCTTTCTCCAAGTGAAAAGCTTAAGTTAGAATGGTTTGTGCTCGATAGCTGTCAAGAAGTCAGAGATTATATGAAGTAAAGTTTCCTATCTTTAACTTTGCATCATTAATTAAATATATTTCATTGTCACTTATTGTATATTTTTATCAATATTGTAGTGAATTTAAATCTGTATGTCCACATGAGGATATTAAAATCAAATTTCCATCATGGTTCCTCGAGAAGGTAATCTATATCTAACACGTGTTACTATATATTTGTTAGGTATTCCATATATAACACGTGTTAGTCAATATTTTCTTAGGTTTATTCGATGAAAATACAAAATTCTCCAAAATTTCATTCAGAGTTGTATGCTCTTTCAATGGGTGCGGATGTAAATGCCTATAGTTATACTGCTTGCATAGTCAACGGTGTTAGGTTTATGGTAGTTGATCGTGACGCGCAACGCACAACGCAAAACTCCGGTGTTTTAGTGGAGGGAGAGAATGGTGAGAAATATTATGGGCAACTTGAGGAGATTATTGACTTCATTGACTTCACACAATACTTTCATAACATACCTACTCATGTCACCGAAGACGAGACTCCAAGTGAAGTTAATCCGCCAACTGTTACCGCTGAAGAGGTGTTTGAAGACGAGGATGATTATGATGAGGACGATTCTGATTATGACACCGAAGAGTCTGACGAAGATACTGAAGTATATGAGGGTGACTCTGATTGAAACATTTGTTAGGATTTAAATCTGTATGAATTTATTTAAACCTTTGTTGTATTTCATGTTGTACTACAAAACTTTCTTCTTATTTTAACATTATGTTCTAAATCTTATATTTCAAGACATGTTTTCATTGTGGATTGTTCTCGTATACCTTATGGCTGATGTGATGAGTCACGGAGGTGATGGCGCGGGGGATCCACCACTTCCTCCATTTGACACTCATGGGAGTCACGCGTTAGACGGTAATGGTTATTATAATTAATTTATATACTATGTTTATTCAATTATTATTAATATATGATGCAATCAATGATTTTTTAATCTGATTACAGGCACGCCTTCTCGTAAAACAAGAGGCAAGGCGAAAAATAAGAAATTGCAGCAAGAGCTAGCTAAAAAGGGAGGACCTTTATCTCTACCCTTTGATAGAGCTGCCACGTATACCCCCGTTGGCGAACTTAATGATATGTTTGTTCGCGAGGTGGGGATATACATGGAAGCTAATTTACCTTTTAATGTTCGTTCGTATGAAAATCTTTCCGATGCTCAGAAGAATGCTTTGGAAGAGCATATGGCGGTAAAATTTTATAAGTTATATGTTTGTTATTCATTTTTACATAAATAACTTTTATTTTGTTGAACTTAAATGTAGCGACGCTTTGACTTTGATGAGATATTGCGAGATCGTGAGCGCGCACAGATAGAGGGTGGAATCCGTGCGGTGTTTCTCAAACGATTTAGAGATCGGAAAAATGTGGCAAAAAAACATTTTGATCGGGTTGGAGGCTACGATAATGTAGAACAAGCAAGGGTCAATCCTCCAACAGGAATGAATCATGATAATTGGAACAAAACCGTTGACTATTTTATGAGTGACGCATATAGGAATGTGTCAAGTTCAAACAAATCAAATCGTCAACAACAAATATATACAAACCGTGGGGGGACTGCTTCATATAGTAGTTATTGTTATAAGCAGGTAATGATTTAAATTTATATATTTGTGTATTATATATTAGCATTTTTTAATATATAACATACTTTTTAAAAACAGAATAAAAGCAGACTTGAAACGTTCCATGATGCTCATACTGGTAAAGATGGGACATTTGATAGCGAGGTAGCAGAGCAACAATATGTAAGTATTTCTTAAAAGTATAATTTTTAAATATATATTTATGTATGTATAAATATGTTAATATATTTTTGTTAATTAATACAGAACCAATTGAAGGAAAGGTTTGATGAGCTAAGTCAAACCCAAAATCAAGAAAGTGGATCATCAACGATGAATGAAGTCGATATCTTTGAGTCGGTGTTGGGACAACGGCGTGGACATATTCGGGGGATTGGGCGTAAACCATTTTCATCTGCAGGGACGAGTTCTTTTGTTCATGATCATGAACAAACTCCTCAGTCGTTTACACAGGTAAGTGCATCATAGTTGGATATGTTAAGTTCATCATAGTTCACTTAGGTTTATTATGACTTTTTATCCCTAAAATAGACTTTAATTATCTAAGTTTAGCTTAAACGGGTCAAAATGGGTGAAAACAACATGATTTGAGTTAAAACGGGTCAAAATGAGTTAAACTTGGATGTGTTAAGTTCATCATAGTTCATTTTGGTTTTTTATGACTTTTTATTGCTAAAATAGACTTTAATTATCTAAGTTTAGCTTAAACGGGTCAAAATGGGTGAAAACAACATGATTTGAGTTAAAACGGGTCAAAATGAGTTAAACTTGGATGTGTTAAGTTCATCATAGTTCATTTTGGTTTATTATGACTTTTTATCCCTAAAATAGACTTTAATTATCTAAGTTTAGCTTAAACGGGTCAAAATGGGTGAAAACAACATGATTTGAGTTAAAACGGGTCAAAATAAGTTAAACTTGGATGTGTTAAATTCATCATAGTTCACTTAGGTTTATTATGACTTTTTATCCCTAAAATAGACTTTAATTATCTAAGTTTAGCTTAAACGGGTCAAAATGGGTGAAAACAACATGATTTGAGTTAAAACGGGTCAAAATGAGTTAAACTTGGATGTGTTAAGTTCATCATAGTTCATTTTGGTTTTTTATGACTTTTTATTGCTAAAATAGACTTTAATTATCTAAGTTTAGCTTAAACGGGTCAAAATGGGTGAAAACAACATGATTTGAGTTAAAACGGGTCAAAATGAGTTAAACTTGGATGTGTTAAGTTCATCATAGTTCATTTTGGTTTATTATGACTTTTTATCCCTAAAATAGACTTTAATTATCTAAGTTTAGCTTAAACGGGTCAAAATGGGTGAAAACAACATGATTTGAGTTAAAACGGGTCAAAATGAGTTAAACTTGGATGTGTTAAATTCATCATAGTTCACTTAGGTTTATTATGACTTTTTATCCCTAAAATAGACTTTAATTATCTAAGTTTAGCTTAAACGGGTCAAAATGGGTGAAAACAACATGATTTGAGTTAAAACGGGTCAATATGAGTTAAACTTGGATGTGTTAAGTTGATCATAGTTCATTTTGGTTTTTTATGACTTTTTAGTGCTAAAATAGACTTAATTATCTAAGTTTAGCTTAAACGGGTCAAAATGGGTGAAAACAACAAGATTTGAGTAAAAACGGGTCAAAATGAGTTAAACTTGGATGTGTTAAGTTCATCATAGTTGTTTTAGGTTATTATGACTTGGATGTGTTAAGTTCATCATAAGTGTGTTTGTTTAACATCATTAATTGACACTTCATATACTTAGCCAAGATATAAATGTATATTTTGTTTTTGTAGGAGCAAATTTCAAGTCTATTTCAAAACGCGCAATTTATGTCACAAATGACGCAATTAATTGCTTCGCAAAAGGCTCCAAATCAAGTCGAAGAAGAGGATTCAGACGAGGGGGATGAATAGCATGCTTGGATGATTGGATGATATTGTGTAGTGTAATTAAACATGACTTAATTATCTATATGTATGATTGGATGATATTTTGGACGTAATCTAGATTGTAGTTTATGTATAATTTTATGATATTGTGTAGTGTAATCTAGATTTGATAAACATAGGTTTATTTTGGCTGGAAAACAGGATTTCCAAAAAAAAAAAAAACAAAAAAATTAAAAAAAGGACTATTAGCGGCGACATATGTCGCCGCTAATAGTCGAAAAATACCATTAGGTGGCGACAATTATTAGCGGCGATTTTTTGGTCAATAGCGGCGACACTTTTAGCGGCGACTTATTAGCGGCGACTTTTTGGTCAATAGCGACGAACTTTTAGTGGCGACTTATTAGCGGCGACTAGTCGCCGCTAATAGTAATAGCGGCGACACATAGGGGTATTAGCGGCGACATATGTCGCCGCTAAAGGTCTTATTCCTTGTAGTGATATGTCGTGTGAAACCTTTCGTGACGTGTTTATTTTTTTGTCGCGGAGGGGGGGGGGTGTGGGTTTTTTGATTCCTGCAAGTCTCTTTATACTAGATGATATATTTGAAAAACATATTAGTTTTGTCTCGTTGATGTTGGATGCAACTTTGCTTTGCCAAAATCCATCATCTCCAAGCTTGGTGTATATATATGAAGTCTTCTCATCGGTGTATTCAAGTGTCTTTAAATGGTATTGGTTTCGGTTTAAATTCCATTTGAGGTGCACTACAAGAAATGTCACCATTAGCGGCGACACCTTTAGTGCCGACAACCATCATTAGCGGCGACAACCATCATTAGCGGCGACAGTGTACATGTTTGGAGCTAGCTGCTGCATCTTTATTCTTTGGAATATGCAGTGTTTGAGTCCCTTCCTGTCTTTGTTGTTTTGAGTTGATATCTTTCCTTGTATATGTTCTAGGTGTCACTGCATGGTTCGCCTGTTGGCTTTATTTTATTAAAATGTTTTGCCGTTCAAAAAAATGTAATATATGCATGTGTTGTAGGAATGCGAAACATATAACTGATTTTTTAAAACAATATATATAATTAGTGATTTTTAAAACAATATATGCGGAACAGACCGCTTTTATTGCAAAAAGGAGCATTATGGATGGCCCGTTAATCTTAAATGAGCTTCTCGGATGGCTAAGGAAAACTAAGAGCAAAGCTTTTTTCTTCAAAGTTGATATTGAAAAGGCTTACAATTCCTTAAGTTGGAGTTTTTTGGACTCGGTCTTACAGCAAATGAATTTTCCTTTGAAATGGAGGCGTTGGATTGAAGCAATCGTGTGGACTGGGCTCATTTCTGTGCTAGTAAATGGTGCACCTACACAACAGTTTCCGGTTCAACGGGGCCTTAAACAGGGTGACCCGTTATCCCCGTTCCTTTTCATAATAGCTATGCAGGCTCTAACGTCGGTGATAAATTGGGCTACAAGCACGGGGCTGTATCATGGCATAATCTGCCCCGGTAATGGGCCGAACCTGTCCCACTTTTTATTCGCTGACGATGTGATTTTTTTGGGCTCTTGATCGATAGAATATGTTAAAAATCTTAGTCGCATCCTAAGATGTTTCTATATCGCTTCGGGTTTGAAAATAAACTTGCTTAAGAGTAGTTTCTTTGGGATTGGGGTAGATAGTGATGAGATATCACAGGCCACTTCTCTACTTCGTTGTCAAGTTGGTTCCTTCCCATTCAAGTATCTCGGGCTTCAAGTGGGGGCAAATATGAATCTAGTAAAGAATTGGAAGCCAATCATCGACATTTTCCGGTCAAAATTTGCAAATTGGAAGGCAAAAACTTTATCAGTGGGTGGCAGAATGGTGCTAATAAAATCAGTGTTAAATGCCTTGCCGATGTATTACTTCTCACTCTATAAGGCACCCGTGAAAGTCATTGAAAAATTGGAGAATCTTAGGCGGTCATTCTTTTAGGGAAGTAATGAGGAAGGCTCTAAGATCAAGTGGGTCGCATGGGAACAAACTATTAGACCTAAAGATTATGGAGGGCTTGGATTGGGTTCGCTACGTGATAATAACGCCGCCATGTTAGCAAAGTGGTGGTGGAGATTCAAAGTAGAGAAGATAGGCTTATGGAAGAAGGTTGTTTGGTCAATCCATGGTTCATCAAGATCATGGAATGCCATTCCATGTAAGATTTCAGTACACGGTCCTTGGAGTAATATTACAAGGAGTAATGGTGTGTTAGAGTGAGGTGGTATATCAATTTCGAGTAATATAAAAGTTGTACCGGGTAATAGGTCATCAACAATGTTTTGGCTTGATAACTGGGAGGGCGATATTCCATTACACCTACGGTTTCCTCTGCTATTCGGGTTAGAGAGTTACAAGCTGGCCTTGTTATCGGATAGAGTTGATAGATCGAGTAACAGACCAACGTTCCAGTGGAAACGGAGAATAAGTTCGGCTGAGGAAAGAACTGAATTGGATGGGTTAATGTCGGTGCTTGGGAGCGTAGTTCTTTCAGTATCAAATGATCAATGGTCGTGGAATATCGGGGGAACTAAGGAGTTCTCCATTACAAGTATAAAAAATAAAATGTGGCAACTCAGGTGCGGTGACGAGTTTCGGCCAACGGTATGGAATAATTGGGTGCCTAGTAAACTATCGATACTTGCATGGAGGGCGGAATTACATCGGCTACCGACTATGGTAGCTCTACGGAGACGGAACATTATGGTGCCATCTTCTTTGTGCCCGTTTTGCGGTGGGATGGATGAGAAGGAGGATCACATATTATTGTTTTGTGAATGGGCTCAAGAAGTGTGGTATGAAGTGACCCGATGGTGTAGATTACCTAGATTTTGCCCATTGTCAATTCGTGATCTTGTGGATGTTCATTCCGGGTATCATGGTTCCAATAAATGGAAGAAGGTGATACAAGCTATAGTTTTTGTTACAATTTGGGTGATATGGGAAGCAAGAAATAAACGAGTGTTTGAAGGGGCACAACTTCCACTGGGATTGGTGATCGACATCATAAAGGAACGAAGTTTTATTTGGGTAAAAGGTAGAGGGAAGATGGAAAATATCACGTGGAGCCGATGGAGAGATTTTGACTTGTCATGTTTGATGTTGTAATTATACGAAATAGTACGATGGGGTATTAGCATGTATGTGGTGTTAAAATATGATGTATTTCTAGCAACTTGCTAGTTATGAATAAAAGAATTTTTGTTGGTCGTTAAAAAAAAAAAAAGGTATATATTTCTTTCTTCATTTTATGAATATAAAATTCTTGCACATTTAATTTGGTGAATAATGTCAATTCTACAACTTCTCGTATGATTGTTGATTTTAATGCAATTAATTAGGCTTGAACTAACCAATGGATGATCACCACATGCATGTGTTTTTTTAAACAACAACACAATTTTATTAAAAGGACCACTAGCAAGACACTAGGATCACAAACAAACAAACAAACCGAACAGTAGATAAAGACATACGCTACTGACCAAGTGAACCTGCCATACAATGTCTCTAAATTTACTTCTATTCTTTATCCACGAATAAGTATTCACCTTAATGGAATAATCACCACTTGAAAAAACAAGATTGAGGAATGGTTAAATAGCAGTTTGTTTCGCGCTAATTGACCATATGTACCATATGGTTGCCACTACAATCACATACTGATCAGCCTTGTTGAGGTCTTTACCACATGTACGTGTTTTTAAAACTTTTAGTTGGAGAGTATTTGTGTCTGTCACACCCTCAATTTTCCACAAACGGGGTTTTACCGTTAGGCGTGTGACATACCAGGATCTCAGACACGGTTATATCAAACGACACTATATGAGTTTAAAAATAAACGTTTGACATAAATCAGATTACATAAAAGAAATGAATAATAGTGCGGAAGCGAATAACAAAATGTAAACAATACTGAAAGTTTGAAATGTTAAATCAAAACAATGTTTGATGCAATATAAATGGATCTGATGAATGCATGTCCTGAGTGCGTTCCTTAATCGTGCATCATGAGATTACGCGTTCCTGTTACCTGAGAAAATATGCTAAAGTGTGTCAACATAAAGTTGGTGAGTTCACAGGTTTCATCACAGATAAAAATGTTTGTAACTGTTCGACTGTCTGTAACTGTTCAACTGGTTGTAACTGTTCGACTGCTTGTATCTGTTCGACTGTTTGTAACTGTTCGACTGTTCGTAACTGTTTGACTGTTCGTAACCGTTTGACTGTCCGAATGGTATAGTAATTAAAGCATATCGATAGGTAGCTAGCCTATAATCATGTTACTTAGCGTTTCGAACCGAAGCTGACTGTTTGCGTGTCCTATATGTTTGTTGTTTCCCCGTCACGTCTCGCAAGACAGTGACAAATGTTAGGTCAATAATGCACCCGTTTGACCTCCAATCAAGCTAGCGCGACTAGCCCGGGCGGGGTTTGTCAGACCCAGTAGTACTACTCAGTATTACCTCGCTAATCCCACTACTAACGGTTCGAGAGTGTCAGTACTGTTTGTGTGTTTGCACTAACGTAACAGGCGATATCAATAATACTAAAACCATTCATAAAATATGTTTGCATGTTTTCTCCCCCAAAAAGGAAAGAAAGTAAAAGGGGGCCGTGAAACTCACCTTGATTGCGTTGCAAAGAAATAATGTTCGCACGACGATTAGAATTTCAGTTAACCTGTGTTTCGTTTAGTATGAACATAGTTAACGTTAGTTATTATTTACGAGTTTATAATATGATTAACGTTAGAATATGGATTAAGGTTTTGATAGAATTATGTGTTTTGTTTAAGTAATTAGATTTATAAAATAAATATCATATTTCTATTTGGTAAATTATTAAGTGTTTTATAAATGAATTTTGATGTAACGATGATGTTCAACATGTAATTAAGCCCGTATGATTACCGAAGAATAATTACAAAAATATTATTCTAAACCGTTCGTTTAAAGTATATTTTATAAAATAAATCATATTTGTAAATAATTTGGTAAACTTTAATATAATCCAGAAAATTATTTAATGCTCAGAAATATAAATAAGATTTATAAAAATTATTTTTATAATTTTTATAATTTTTCTGTAATTTTTAAAAGTCCAAAAAGCCCTTAAAAAAATAAAAGAGGTTGCCCGGGTTCGAACCCGGGACCTCCTGGATAACATGGGGCGTGGGAACCGGTGGGCTAAAGGCCTAAGCCGCGATAGTTGTAAAACCTCTGAAAATCTCCCAAGAACAGTAACACACGATCTCAATCTTGTGAACGCGGAATATAAACAAGATTGGAGTAGAAAAGATGATTGGATTGAACAAGAAATGCTTCTTCGATTAAAACAAACAACCTAATACAGGTCTTGTGCGATTTCGCACAGATAAGTATGATTATGAATGAAAAGCTTAATTACAAAACGAAAACTAGCTATTTATACTAAACACATAGTTCTCGCGCGAGATGCCTTTCGCGCGGCCTTGGCTTTCGCGTGGCAGCTGTTCTCGCGTGGAGGCTTGTCTCGCATGGGCTGCTTCTCGCGTGACTTATTCCTGTCGCGTGGTTCTGGTTTCGCATATGATGTTTTGCCGAGCCTTGATTTGTCTTCTACAATCTCCCCCTAGGCTCGGTGAAACATAATCAATCAAAGTCAACATTCGCCTTCTTGTAAGATCCAGCATAGGCATACCATTTATTTCTCAGGATCCGGTCAATCATCCATACGTACTGGCAAGATAGAAAATAAACAGACTCATCAGCTGAGATAGGGCAGTGTAACAGCTTGAATAAGTCGTCTTTGCCAAACTTCATTAAGTCTGCTGGATCAATGATTCGATAAGACCTGTCTATACATCTGATCACAGCGTGACCGGAATCCTTTTCACATCTCCAAGATAGTAGATGCTTTAACGAGTTGGGAGGAACTGGAGCATGCACAGGGACTTTTCTGATAAATTTGGGGTGTTGATAGACTCGTATCTTCATAGGAGCTTTTGTATTTTCATCAATTCTTGTTGAGTCATCAATCAACTTTGATTTTGCAGTCTTAAAGTCTTTGAAATTTGTGCGCATCTCCCTTCTTATCATGGATCTCATGAGCTCAGCTTCACTGTAATTACTCTCGTTGAAGAATGGAGCTTTGCCCATGGAGTATAAATCAGCAGCACGTAAAGTATGAAAGTCTTGAGTGCTCTTTAGATAATCAATCTCTCCATTTCTTCTCTTTATAACATACATCCTTTTCTCACCATCATAAGGCCAGCTAATAACGTGAGACATTTCACCATACTTTTGTTTTGGCTTTGATATAAACAGAAAGTGAGCTTCAGTAGGTGGTGGTGGTGCTTTGAATTGTAAACCTCCTCTAGTGTATAAGGCAATCTGACCAGTAGTATTTGTCTTTGTAGCATCAGTAGGAGTTTCACCACTCACAGTCTCATTGGGAATTTCTCCTTCTTCAAGATTTATGTCTTTGAAAAGCTCTTGAAGGTTGTTCCCAAAGATGTCTGTATACTCATTTTGCTCTTCCAGATCATCAAAAATATCAAGTTCTTCTTCAACAGTTCCAGATGAAGTTTGTTGAAAAGAATACAATTCCTTTTCATACACACTTTCTGTGGCAGGGTCCGATGGATTATATCCTTCTGGATTACTAACACTTGGTCTATCGACATTGTAAGTGTTAGTATCTCCAGCAGGACTTGAAGAAGAACATGTAGCATTACCTCCATCATTATCATCTCCATCATCATTATTACCATCATTACTTCCATCATCTCCACCATCATCATCATCATCATCACCATCATTTCCACCATCGTCATCATCATTATCATCATCATTTTCATCGTCATCAGAATCAGCATAATCAACTAACTCTTCATCCTCCTGTTCATGAACAATAGGCATAGAAACCATGTGTTCCGGCTCAACGAAAGCTGTAGATGTGTAAGCTTTGGTGATAGGTACTTCAGATGAAACAGGAACATCTTCAGTAGTGCTACCACTTTGCTGTACAGTAGATACTTGTGCTTCGTTGACTGTTTCCTTCTCAGGAACAGTCTCAGTAGGAGGTGGACTAGGAGAGCGTCTACTTGATTCACCAATTACTGTAGTAGACCTTATGATAGGAGGCTGATGAAAATAAGTTTGTGAAATAAATTCTCTCAGCTCGTTTAGTTGTCTCTCCAATCCAGAAGTGTAGTCAAACATGCTTTTCATTTGTTGCTCAAGAGATGCCAATCTTGTGTCTTTGATAGCTGAATCAAGATGAATCATGTTGATCAGATTTGTCTTTTCATCATTTCCTTTCTTTAACTCAGCAATCAATTTCATATTCTCAAAATTTTCTTTCTCTAGGTTCTTTATTCTTTCTTCCAACGTGATAGAACCTGGAGTGCTTGTTGATTCCTCTCTCCTCTGAAACTCAGGAGGAGTATTCAAGAGTGTATCTACATCAAACTCTAGATTTTCTTGATGAGGTGGTGTAGAGAAACCTGAGCCAGAAATATTAGCTGCTCCAGAAACAGGAACTGTTTCTGTTTCAGGAGCAGAAGAAGTCACATTTGCTGCCTGATCTTGCTCTGTTTCGGTGACAACCACATGAGTTCGTGGTCTTCTTGGTACAATTCCTCGACCTCTCTTTCTAACTGGATAATCTCTCCTCTAGCCATCCGTTTTCTTCGTGAGGAGGTATTTGGTGACTCTTCAGGGACATAATCAGTATCCCTGTCTTCCTCATTTGGTCGAGAAGATGTTGGAGTAGAAGGGGTTGGATCAGTTTGGATCACATAGGGAACATTCCCTATTTGATCACTAGCAGTCTCGGAACTGGAAGCAGAGTGAACAACTTCTTCCATTCCTCCTTCACGTGCAGGCTCATCTTCAAATAGCTTCTCAATCTCTTCATCAATATTCTCTCTAGTAGTGGAAGTAGAAGCACCAGTCTGTGCATCATCAGCATGAGCACCTTCATCAAACTCATCAACATGTTCAACAATCTCCGAAAATTTGCCGATCTTTGCAAAACTTTCACCTGAGCATTTGTTTCCTCTGGATCCAGTAAGGTGCGTAAAAATCTCCTTCTTAATTGTCTGAACAACGTATTTAGGAGATCTCTGAGTGGCAAGCTCAGGAAAAGCATCATTAATGATCAGCTGAATGAATCTGGGATACATGATAAACTTTCTCCCTGGATTGGCAGTAGCATTTTTTACCATCTCTTGAAATATAACTCCAGAAATGCTGAATGGAATATCATCCACCAGAGAAACTAATAGGGATCCAAACACAGCACTAAGACTGTCCATCCCAGCCTTTAGATTACTCAAACAGTGAATTACCACATGAAATAAATATTTCCAGTATGGTGGTAACCACTTCTTCTCCAAGCTTGGATATCTATACTCATAACCCATCCGAGATAGACAATCCATAACTACATCATCATCTAGTCTTGTTGGTGCTCCCTCTTGGTCATTAAACAGAAGAACTCTGTTTAGTATGGCTTGAGAAACTATCACCCTTTTCTCCTTTACAGTGGCTGTGATAATCTGGTTTCCAGCTTCGTCCTTTTCTAGAGCAGCAGTGCTCCAGAAAGAATCTATCAGTTCGGAATAGATGGCTGGATCAGCAGAAATAGAATAAACAATCCTTGAGTTCTTCAGCCCCTCAATCATAGATGAAAATAATTCTTTCCCTTCCGGAACTTCATCCAAATATGCAACACAATTATGATTCTTGTTAAAGTTCATTTGTGCCATCTGCATTGTCAAATAAGATCAAAATTAGAACACTCAGAATATAACTTAATTATGCCAAAATAATTGCAACACTTAGAACAAAATTTATACTTATAAAATTTCATCACTTGTGAACTATTAATCATCTCTAAGTTTAGTCACAAGTGTATACATGTACTTCACTTAAGATTTTATCAACAAAAATGTTTATTAAGTGAAAACAAGTTGCAAGTGATAAGTCCATTTGAGACAACAACAACAACACTTAGAAACAATTTCAACAATTTCTGTTATGCGAAATCTTCAATCAAGCGAAATTGAACTTCGTGCGACAACATAGTCTCATGCGAAAATGAGTTTCATGCGAAATACATTTTTTAAGCGAAATCAAATCTCATGCGAGAACTGTGTTCACGCGAAAATCCTGTGTTCACGCGAAAATCCTTTGTCGCGTCTGTTCAATTTCGTGTGCGATTCGCACAACTCAAAATTCAAATTAACACTTCAGAACTTGTTTTTAATACAAAAATCCAGATCATTGCTGTCGCCTAAGTCTATTGGGTGTATTTTATTGTTCAATTTCAACTTTACAGTCCATTTCAAGATTTTAATTTCAAGTTGTTAAGTTCCCCTTAGCATAGTATATCTACAGTAACCAAGATAAATCGTTTATACCTTCAAAATCACACTATGCACGTACTAGAGTGAGATGTGAATCAAAATAACAGAATATGAGTGAAATGATGTAATGTTTGGTGTATGCGAGAGGAGATTTCAGATTGTGAGCGAAAAGGGTTTTCGGACGTCGTTTATGAGCGAAAAGTGATTATTTCTTGAACAGTGTGATATTTAAACTCTGAGAAGTCACGCGAGAACCAATTTCGCAACTCCTTCTGTTTCGCGTGACTCTCCATTTCGCGTGCGAATCAATGAATTTCAAAATTTCAATTTTTTAAATCTTTTTAAACCTTTACACAACTTTAAATCCTTTTATTTTCAAATGAATCAAGTCAACATAAAATGTTATTTACCAAGTGACCAATTAATTTAATGAATCTTCAATTTTCAAAAATTTTCTTGTTATTTAATTGTCCTAAAACTAAAACACTATAAAAGTGAAATAAAAACAAACACTTACAAACAACATAACAAAAGAATGAAAACAATTAAAGAATCAAGATCGGATTTGCTTGTTTTGTATAAATTTTCATAATGAGATCATATAGTTTTTTTGTCAAGTTAAGACTCTGTCCGGCTTTATTTAAAATAACTGGTTAAGTTGATTGCCAATATCTGTTGTCCGCTTTAAACTTATACTTCATGTTTTACTCAGAAACATAATGAGTGATATATATATATCATGTTTTGTGTTGATTTAATATAAGTCAGTGGATCCCACAATCAGAACTTCTGTAAATTAATTATTATCCTTCAAGACACTATTGAGATTTTTCAAGTCACCCCAATTTGACTTAAACCATGCATTGATGATCAGTGATACCATTTATTGTAATCCTAAATATAACTATTTGAGCATAACTAGCCTGAGAAATATTTCTTAACCCGGAATATTAACAAGTTTAAGGACTTACTGACAGCCATCCGGACTTACGTCTGCCCTCTCAAGATGTTTAGGACTTACAAGCCATTCGGACTTACATGCCCCATCTTTCGATTTTGCCTTCCAAAGTTAAAAACTATTCTCAAAATCAGAAAATATATACCATATAGTATGTATGTCTTTTAGACATATCTTTTGATTTGTTGTGCTTCTTGGCATCTTATATCCTATATGGCCTTTTCCTTTTGGCATCTTTTTGCTCAATTATTTTCTTTTTGTATTTTTATCCTTTGTGTTTCTTTTGTATTTTTGTTTATCTTTTATATATACATATATAGTTATGATAATCACTGAATCAATCATATACAGGCTTGAGTATGACAAGGTTATATCTCTCAGTCTGTGTTAGAACATTTTTGGCACATAATCCTGATATGTTCCCCACTGAATCATATTTCTTTAATTCAAGTGTAATCACTCAATTATGATCTTTTCATTTCTGAAAGCAAAGCCTATCAACATATCAAACATAATCCAAGTGTATTCGTATTTAAGCCTTTGAAAGTACTTATACTCGTTTTGAACTTTGTAATATCATTTCTCATTTTAAGTATGAAAATTTCTTCTTTTGATTTTGGCAATCCTTTGATCTTAACTCCCCCTAAGACCAAAAATATTTTTTCAGAACTTGTTTTTCTAATTTTCTCCCCCTAAAATTGTGATTGTCCTTTTTAAGAAAAAGAAACAATTGCAATTTTATTCGTTATTAAAAAAATGAAAAATCTTTTTGTGAAGATTCATTAAACCAATTTATCCAAAGTTAATCATTCCCAAGGATTGCACAAGGAAATCAAATCGAGAATGATCAAACGCCTTGGTAAATAAATCAGCGATATTTTCAGTTGACGGCACTTGTTTTAGATGAATAAGTTTACGATCAAAACAATCGCGGATAAAATGGATGCGGATGTCAATGTGTTTAGTTTTTGAGTGTTGAATGGGAATTTTTCACGATGTTTAGAACTGCCGTGTTATCACACCAAATTGGTGTGTCATAAATGCTGAGACCATAATCGAGAAGTTGTTGCTGAATCCAGACAAGCTGGGAACAACAACTCGAAGCAGCCACATATTCAGCTTCGGCAGTGGATGTGGATACAGTGTTCTGCTTTTTACACTGCCAAGAAATGAGTCGGTTACCCAAGAATTGACATCCTCCTGTGGTCGATTTCCTGTCTAAGTTACAACCACCATAATCACTGTCAGTATAAGCAAATAAATTGAAATCGGAATTTCAAGGATACCAAAGACCAAGTTTAGGTTGACCCTTGAGATACTTGAAAATCCGCTTGACAGCTTTCATGTGTGATTCCTTTGGATCACTTTGATAGCGGGCACACTGACAAACAGGGAACATGACATCCGGCCTGCTTGCAGTTAGATACATGAGGGAACCAATCATCGATCTGTAAAGATGTTGATCAACTGATTCGCCTAATGGATCCGGAGTAAGAGTAGGACGAGAAGCCATTGGAGTTGGAGCGACTTTGGAATCTTGAAACTTGTATTTCTCAAGAATTGTCTGAACATATTTTTCTTGATGAATGAGAATACCCGTCTCAGATTGAGTAACCTGAATACCCAAGAAAAATGAAATTTCCCCAAGGGAACTCATCTCAAACTTCTTCTTCATCACCTCTTCGAACTCCGTGCACATACTATCATTTGTGGAACCAAAAATAATATCATCGACGTAGATTTGAACCAAAATGATATCATCCCCTGATTTTCGTATGAATAAGGTTTGATCAATTGCACCTCTTGAATAACCATTTGCAAGCAAATGTTCAGTCAGAGTTGCATACCAAGCACGAGGTGCTTGATGTAATCCATATAGCGCCTTATCCAACTTATATACATAGTCAGGATGATCTGGGTCTTCAAATCCAGGAGGCTGACAAACATAGGTTTCTTCCTTCATTTCTCCGTATAGAAATGCAGTTTTAACATCCATCTGATACACCTTGAAGTTCATGTATGAAGCAAAGGCTAAGAATATGCGTATTGCTTCTAGTCTTGCAACTGGAGCATACACTTCTTCATAGTCCAATCCTTCAACTTGATAAAATCCCTGCACGACAAGACGTGCTTTATTCCGAACTATAACACCTTTTTCATCCGTCTTGTTTCTAAAAATCCACTTTGTTCCAATCGGAAGCTTATCCTTTGGAAGTTCAACAAGATGCCAAACATTGAGTTTCTTGAATTGCATCAACTCATCTTGCATTGCTTCTATCCAGCTGTTTTCTTTGAGTGCCATTTCCACATTCTTGGGCACTATTTGTGATAAAAAAAGCATATAGACATGTGTTGATTGCCCCTGATTGACTTCTGGTAATTACACCTTCGTGCAACGGACCAATGATTGCTTCAGTGGGATGAGTTTTATGTATTCTCAATTGAGGAATCTCATCTGCAACCATTCCATCTTCCAAATTTGTAATATGTTCAACATTATCATGAGCTTCTTCAGAGTGTTGAGATTGATACACAATAGTTTCTTCAAGTGTGTCATCTGAAACATGAGTTTCAGATGCAGTAGACACATTTGGAGATTCTTCAGATGGAACTTGAATGATTTCTATTGGTGTATGTATAGTCTCTGACGAAGATGAAGATAATGGAGAACTTAAAGATTCTTCCAAATCCTGAGTAGAAATTTGTTCTGAAGAGACATCTAATGACTCTGAACATGCAGATACAGGTACAGAATTTGTAGGAATATCTTTGGATGATGAAGCAACAGCAGACTCATCAGATATCAAAGATGAAAGATCCTCAATGATTTTGTTGTCCAAGGAGATTGCTTGAGAAGTAGAATCTGCAGATGAAGATTTAGAAATTTTAAAATTTATGAACAAAGATTCATAATCATAAACCCATGAAGGAGCTGAACATGCATCAGTTATGTTAAGCTCGTGCCAATCAATGTTATATGACTCGACTATTTGTCTAGTTCTTTTATTATAAACATGATATGCAACTTTATTGGCAGCATATCCCACAAAGTAACATTCATCCGCCTTTTCAGAAAATTTTGAAGATGATTCAGTTGTATGCAACAAAGTGCAACAACAACCAAAGGCTTTAAAATATTTAACTTTGGGTTTGTGTTTATAAAATATTTCATAAGGAGTCTTATTTAATCTTTTGTTGATTAAAGCACGATTTTGAACATAACATGCAGTATTTACTGCTTCTGCCCAAAAGAACAAAGGTAATTTGGCAGCAGAAATCATTGTTCTAGCAGCTTCAATCAATGTTCTATTTCTTCTTTCTGCAACTCCATTCTGTTGTGGAGTGCCAGCAGCACTGAATTGTCTGGCAATTCCCTTGGATTCACAAAACTCATTCAGAGTTTGATTGCAAAACTCTGTTCCATTGTCACTTCTGATGCATTTTACCTTTTTCTCTGTCTGATTCTCCACCAAGGTAATGAACTTGATCAAAAGGTGTGGAGTTTCATCCTTAGATGCTAAGAAAAACACCCAAGTGAATCTAGAAAAGTCATCAGTAACAACCAGACAGTAAGATCTGCGACCCAAGCTTAAAACACTTACTGGACCAAAAAGATCCATGTGTAAGAGTTGTAAGATTGATTCGACTGAGTTGTGTGCAACAGGTTTGTGAGGTAGTTTATGTTGTTTACCCTTTGAACATGACAAACAATGTTCATTTAAATGAAATTCTTTTTCGGGTAAACCAATAACATGATTTCCACGTACAAGTTTATTCATGTTTTTAAGATTGACATGTCCTAATCGACGATGCCATAACATGGAATCATTCTCCGAGGCTTTGGATAGTAAGCAAGAAGCTGTTACCAAAGAATTAGAACAATGCATATCAAGAAGATATGTGTCATTGTCTCTCGGAGTCCTCATCAAAATCCATTCATCAGGAACAACAAAACCTGGTTTTAAAATTAAGCATTCTTTGTTAGTAAAGTGTGTAGAATATTGTTTGTCACATATTTGAGACACACTTAGCAGGCTATGTTTTAATTCCTCAACAAAATTAACATTTTCAAAACTTAGGACGCCGTTTGTAACTGTACCACGTTTAGTAATTCGTCCTCCTCTATCTCCTGCAAATATCACTCTCCCTCCATTGTATGATTGCACATCTTGTAGTAATGATAAGTTACCCGTCATGTGTCTTGAACAACCGCTATCTACATGCCATAGACTTTCAGTAGTCTTTTGCGGTTGTCCCTGCATGCGTAACAAAATTACTTAGATTTTGGTACCCAAGTCAAGCAAGACTTGAGCACATTCTGAGTTGCAGCAAGACAAAATGATTTTAGATTATTATATTTGGTTTGTACATCATTCTTTTCATTTATGCTTTTAATCTTGACATTTGCCTTTACATCATTAGTCAAATTCTTATCCCTTTTGATATTAAAATCATTAACAATTGTAGATTTCATATTATTTGAAAATTTTCCACGAGTGAAAAACAGTTTTCTATTATGAGAAATAGAATTATGAAATCTTTGTTTACTTAATGATTTTTGTCTAAAAGGACAATTATTTGCTAAATGATTTGTGTTTCCACACTGATAGCATCGCTTTTGTTGTGTGTGGAAAACAAACTGTGGATGACAATTATGAAAATTGTCATAAAAACCAAAGTCAGATTGACTAGGTTTAACTTTCTCCACAGTCTCTCGAATCTTTGTCTCGTTTGACAATTGCAAATTCATCTTTTGCAGACTCGAGGAAATTGATGAATTATGACCACTTTGGATTGTAGATTTGGCAGTTTTGACTTTTGGAATTGGTGGTGTTGAAACAGGAACAGTCTTTGATTCCTCTTTAGTAGGACCAGACTTTGAATTTGCTGGATGAGGACCAGGCTTTGAATTTGCTGGATGAGGACCAGGCTTTGAATTTGCTGGATGAGGACCAGGCTTTGAATTTGCTGGATGAGGACCAGGCTTTTGAATGTTCAGATTAAATGCAGAAGAATCATTCACTTGCAAATCTGGGCTACATACATCTTGATTCACAAGGTTAGCATTATAATGTAGTTTATTTTTAAAGAATCGATAATTCGTTTCTTTAAAAATATGTTCTTCATTTTCAACTATCCCTTTTGAAACAAATCTATTTTTAAATCCTTTTCCATTCTTTCTTTCTGATTTACCCTTTGATTTGCATTCAAATTATAATTGCTATTTGATTTCAACTCATTCAAAACAACATTCTTTTCATTTCCTGACAAGTTTTGTTTACAAGCTGATTGTGAAACGTTTACATTTTTATTTTTCAAACATTCATTCTCATTTTCTTCCTCACTCTCACTTTCCCAATCTTCAACCAACCCATCCACCTTCATTTTATCTGCAAAAAGATTTTCAGGTGATTGTTTAGGTTTGGGTACTATGATAGGATCAACAGATAAATTTATTTTGACAGAAGGTTTTAAGTCTTTAGATGGAGAAAATCCAATTCCATAGACCATATCAGAATCACAAATGTTATCAGATGATGGTAAACATGAGTAATCATGATTAATTGGAGGAGCAATGTTAGAAAATCCAACACCACACTTTCCTCCTTTGATCTTCTGAGTCATTTGTGACTTGATTATTCCTTCAACCATTGTTGATGAAAGTTCAAATTTCTCAACAGTCAATTTAACCGTGGCTAATTCACTGTTGAGTCGATTAATTTCTAGAGCGAGTTCATTGTTTCTATTTGTCAAGTCATTATTAGTACATTCTTTATCATGAAGATTTAATTTCAAATTGTATATTGTTTTGTTTAAACCTTCAAGTTTTTCTTTAAAAATCTTTTCATTTGACTTGTGTTTGCTAGCTTGATACTGAAGTTTTTCAACTTCCATTATCAGGCTCTCATTGTGAACTCTGTATCTTTGAACTTTCTCAACACATGTATTTTTACATAAACTATCATATACCTTTGGTTCAGAAGTTTCCCCTTCTGTTTTCTCTGCCGTCTTGACCATGAATGCTTTCATTTCTTCAGCTGGTTCTTCCACTGGAGCACTAGCAACAGTCTTCGGATCAATGCATGGACTTTTGACTGTGAGCTCAACAGTGTATTCATCATTCACACTTTCTTCTTCAGCAACTTTTTCAACCTGATCTTCCTTCACAACATTCTCCTTATCTTCTATCACTTTCTCATCCTCTATTTCAACTTTCTCCTTCTCTTCTTCCAACGTGGCAAACAAACCCTCCAACAAATCATCAGACACGAATTCAGCAAACAAATTTTCTTCCTCTTCTGGTTCTGGAACAATCTTAGCAACAAAGCAGTAGACAAATGTAAATCAAGAGCCTCCATTTGATCAGACCAGTCATATTCAGCATTAGTTTGAGAAACTAGTGCTTTAGTACCACCAGAAGTACTTGCTTTATCCTTCTTTGGCTCTATCTCCACAGTCACCATCTTCTTCGGGCCTTCATTTTGACCAGTTTTTGGTTCAGTACACTCTCTGGCGAAATGACCTGGCTTGTCACAGTTGTAACACCTCAGGTTAGATTTATCGAAACCAATTTTGCTAGAATTGTTAACTCCAAACATTTTCCTCCCAGTTCTTCTAGCAAAATTTTTCGCCCTGTAAACTACCATGGCCATTTGATACTTGATATCATTCTCTTCAACATCATCAGGATTAACTTGTTGAAGATCATCAACTAGAACATTTGGAGCAGTAAGTCTCCCGGCCATGAAAGCTTCATAACTCGACATGAAAGTGGTGAAAAGAGCAAGATGCTCCTCAGCAATCTGAACAGTTTGTTTTGATGGACTAGTGGTGGCAACATAAGCATGTTGACTACTCTGAGAATCTTGAGATTGAGAGACTTGTTGATGGATGATGGGGGAATAATGTTGAGCAGCTGGAACATGAACTTGGTGGGTTACTGCTGGTTGAATAAAAGAAGATGTTGCACTTCCAGATTGTTGTTGCTGACACATCTGCGTATAACTGACATAGTAATTCGGATTACTAGCCATCTTTGCATATAGAGCAGTTCCTTCAGCACCCAGAGAACTGAGATGATTAGCAGCTCGCTGCTTATCATCCATAGCATAAGACTTGATTGTTGAGATGAGATCAGTCAACTGTAGAGTATACAAGTCTTTGGTTCTCTTTATCAACGTACAGTTGTTATTCCAACTGTAAGGAAGTGAGTTTAGCAATTTCTTGTTCACAGTGATGGGTTCCAGAGTAATACCCGCACTCTTCATTTTTGTGACCAGTCTAACAAACCTGGCCATCTGAACTTCCAGCTCTTCACCAACAATATGATTGAACATGTTGAACTCTTGATTCAACATATCCTTTTTGCTCTCTCTCATGTCTTTATTGCCCATAATCTGAGACTCCAGAGCATCCCAAAGCACTTTAGCACCCCTGAACTCTTGAAACTTTTGTGAGATTTCAGTAGTAAGAGCCATTGTGATTGCAGCATACGCTTTATCATCCAATTCCAATCTCTTGATGTCGTCTTCATCCCACAAATGTTCAGGTTTCTGAACCATTTCACCTTTATCATTTTTGTACAACGGAATGTAAGGACCATACTGAATCGATCTCCACATCTTTGGTTCCGTGTAGATAACATATCTCTCGAATCGGAAAGCCCAATCAGAATAATCATCTTCACAGAGAAGCCTCGGTGGCTTGTTACCAGTACCAATCTCAGTGTCTAGATGAAGTGAAGCAGTAAGATGCTTCAAATTCGGTGTTGTTGAAGCCATAGTGATCAGAAAAGTCAAAAATCTGGTTTTCGTGCGAAAACAGAACTCGTGCGAAAAGTGATTTCGCGCGGACTGTGTTTTCGCGTGAGGAAGCAGTTCGTGCGAATTTCCAGAAGTATCTTTTCACGCGAATCGCACAAAAAGGTGAAGTAACTAACTGTGCGAAAACACCATTTTTCGCGTGCGAGAACTTGCAGATCAAGCGAAAATGTCGTTTTTGAGCAGAAACAGATTACCAACTGTTTGTTCACGCGAATGTCACCTTCAATTCACTGATTAAGTTTGATTAAACCCATTTTAATCCAATTTTAATGAATTTTAAGTCAATTTTAATCAAAATTAAGCTTAAAGTCCACTAATTAAGTTCAATTAGGTCCAAATCAGTCCAAATCTTCCACAATCGAGTAGCATAACTTTGCCATCTCAGAATCTAAGGTAATCGATGATGAATTCTTCAAAAATCAAGTAGAACACAATCCAATTCTTCTCCAAATCGTGGTTCAAGAGCCTAATGCTCTGATACCAATTGTAAAACCTCTGAAAATCTCCCAAGAACAGTAACACACGATCTCAATCTTGTGAACGCGGAATATAACACAAGATTGGAGTAGAAAGATGATTGGATTAACAAGAAATGCTTCTTCGATTAAAACAAACAACCTAATACAGGTCTTGTGCGATTTCGCACAGATAAGTATGATTATGAATGAAAGCTTAATTACAAAAGAAAACTAGCTATTTATACTAAACACATAGTTCTCGCGCGAGATGCCTTTCGCGCGGCCTTGGCTTTCGCGTGGCAGCTGTTCTCGCGTGGAGGCTTGTCTCGCATGGGCTGCTTCTCGCGTGACTTATTCCTGTCGCGTGGTTCTGGTTTCGCATATGATGTTTTGCCGAGCCTTGATTTGTCTTCTACAATAGTACACGGTTCAATTTACTTTTAAACACACCCGAAAGCCTTTCCCCCAAACCAAGAACCCTAGTTTCGATTCTTGATCAATTGACCATTGATTTGAAAGTGTTAATGGAATTAAACATAGGGCTTTTGTTCCCTATAATGAAACGAGTGTATAGATGTGATCAATTACCAGAATTTGATTAGATTTGATGAAGAAGGCACCAAGAACAGGTCGCGATCGTGTATCACTGGTTCGATGCCCAAACGATGATGTTAATAAAATTGATTGCACAGTAAGCTTCCCCACACGATTATGATCAATAGCCCTCTATCAATTTCAACAAATGTTTCTCCGAACAGCCCTTCGATTGAGTTGCAGGTCGCGGGTAAGGGTGGTGTTTGAATGAGGTGTTTGTGCACGTTTTATACAAATTGAATTCAGTGGAACATGATAATCAATTAACCTTTCGTTAGTGCACCACTAATTCGATTTTAATTTTGATCAGTGGGCGATCGTGGCCCGTTTTCTCGGCCGAAAGTAGAGTGGGTGAGATAGTGGTGAATCGCACTTGATTTTTCAATTGGAAGTGGGGTATAGTTCGAACCCCGTATGCGATAATGTCGGGATAGTTGTTTTGGTCAAAGATCAATTGGTTTTGGGCGTAATGGTTCGCCGAAGGGGTGGCCGAATAGTGGCCGGAGGGAGAAGGGGGGAAAGTCGACGGTGAGGGTGGATTTTAAAAGAAATTACACTTTTACCCCCTGTAATTTGTTTTGTTAACATTTTATGTTAAAGTTCATAACACAAGTTTCAATTGTTACATTTTCAACCCAAAGCTTTTAAGGTTAAGTTTTTAACAATAAATTTTATTATTAGTATTATTGTTATTATTATTATTATTATCATTTTTTTGTTATTGTTATTTTTGGAATTACATCAACGTGTTAAACTCTTTTATTTATAAAATTAAATTTTATTCGAAAAATTACGAGATGTTAGAGTGTCAAACATAATACATACTAGATATCTATAAAGCACAGGTAATGGTTTAAATAAAATAATTATAATGTAAAAAGTGTAATATAATATCTTAATTATTAATATTCTTAATCAATGTTTTAAATTAAATTGTAAAAAACTAGCATTTTATAAGTATATTTTAGGTGACTCCTTTTGTTAATTTTTTTACAAGTTTTCTCACTTTTTTAAACGTTTATAACTTTTGTATACCACATTATTTTTTTTAATAAATATTACACCAAAAACAAACGTTTTAATCTTTAAAACAAATACAGTATTGTTATATACAATAATTAAAAAATCACGTTTCCAACTCATGATTTTTGCTCGTCGTTGTGTATTTCCTTCAGTTCAGCATGTCTTTCCGTTCGTTATTATGTTTTCATGAATATTATTGTGTTTTCTGAAATGATAAATTTAAAATAACGTTATGGTAAAATAGCATTGTTGTATACTTTTTATGTAAAACATAATAATAAAATAATAACTAGTTCATCTAATACATTAAATAATAATATAAAATAATTTAAAACATAAAATGATATAATGTCTCATTTTGTTTTTCTGTTCGTGTTATGTTTTCCTAGATAATTTTTTTTAATGATGAGTTTTGAAATCACGTTGGTGAAATCATCATTGTGCATTTCTATCTATAGAACACACTAATAAAATAACAATAAATTATATATAATTATTAAAAACATTGACAATGATAACACGAATTAATATAATGTAAGGTCCTGTTCCCGGGCACCTCACAGCTGGTCATCATCGCACTTAAAATACATCATTATATACTCTTTACTAAGATCATGCAGCGGAAACTGTGAAATAACTTTTCATTTTACTATAAATGCTTTTGCCAGTTAATACAACGTTAATCAATTACAAAATATATATTGTTGTATTACATCACAAAAGCATTATACAAAAGAATGCTATCATAAAAGAGCTGAGTAGCCGCCTCGTGCCATCCTCAGCAACCTTACCTGCCAACTGGAAATACATAAAAAGTCAGCGTTACTGAGTGAGTTATAATTTTATAATAAAACATACTTTGCTTTTCATTTAAAATCGTTTTTACTTTTATGCTATCACACATGATACGTACACATAGATAATATCATTATTATCTTCATCATTCGTTAGCTTTGTTTCTATATAAATCTTGTCACACTTTGCCCTCTTCACGGAACGCAGCCATGATTACGCAGATCGAGTGACAAGGATCTCATTTCATACTTTATCATTATACTCTTCTGTTCATTTCTTTCATTCGTTCGTTCTTTAACTTTCATTCATTTTTTGTACCTCTTTAACTTTCTTACTCTTTCATTTTTACTTCTTTCCTTTATTTCACCCATAAACTTTACCTTTCTGTATCGTGGTGCTGGACCTAGGCCTATCATAACCTTCTATTTCGAGTCTGTTGCAACAATAAGGTTGCTCACCTCCTGTATTTGCTTGCAAACCTTTATTACTCTCATTCATTATTAATGCATGCATTCTTTGATCATGTTCCTCTTTCATTATCTTTCACTTTACGTTACATAATACTTTCGTTTCATTCATTAACGTAACACGTAAGGCCATGGGAAAGATAAACATACATCATATTAAGGAACATCAACATACACTATAGCATTACTATACAGGGCATCATCATACATACATAACATACATCATGCATAAACATGCAACATCATCATGTCCAACATGCCCTTTAAGACCCTAACTGTCATCTTACGTGTACTTACGGGAATTTTCTTGTCAAAACTTACGTCTTCACTTTCCCCCGAAAGTCAGTACTCTAACTATGTTCGTCCTCGGGTACAACAACCCTGTTTGGGCGAATGGGCACCCTTCAGTCGCATAACCTCCATGCGACTGAACATCATGTGAATGGACCTATGCGGATGAACACCTATGCGAATGAACACCCAACTGTGCGATTAGACTCTCAATCGTGCGAATGAACACTTAGCGAATGGACCTCATGCGAATGAGCACCTATGCGACTGGACCCTCAGTCGCATGACTCCCCATGCGACTGGACCCCCAGTCGTGCGATTGAACCTCAATCGTGCGATTGAACCCCAATCGCCCTCCAGTGTATGGCCTCCAGTCGGTCGCCCAGCACTAACTGGTGCAGAATGCAGTCCTCTCAAACCCATTCTGCCATTTTCGACCTCTAAGCTCATCCAAACCCATTCTAAGCCGAAATCAACCATCCTAAACCTTAGGAATGCATACTACGACACCAGCACACACAAGTCCAAGAACATACTCCAAACGCACCACACGCAATCCCACCCAAATGGTCAAACACGCACACATACAAAAACGGGTCCTAGAACTCACACAAACAAGAAAAAGAAGAGAGCTTCATGTTGACTCGCTACCGACGATTTTCGTGCTCGCATCCACCCGAACAACCCTTTTTCTCTCTTTCTATCTTCTTTCTCTCTCTTATCTTTTGGCTGGGTTTTTCTCAAGAGTGGGGATGTGGCTGCCCTCCCCCTCTTAATCTCCCATATTTACAACTTTTCCCCCGTTTTGGCAAGTTTGGTCCCCCGACTTTAGAATTTATTTCTTTTTCTTCTTTTGTCGGCTTTAAAGAAAATCCGGGTGTTACAAGTCCACCCCCTTATATAGGTTTCGTCCCTGAAACCTGTTATTCCTCGAACAGCATGGGTAATGCTGTCTCATTTCCTCTTCAGTCTCCCACGGTGACTCGGATCCCTTCCTGTGCCTCCACTGTACACGCACAAGAGGAACCACTTTATTTCTCAGCCTCTTCTCTTTTCGATCGATGATGACCACTGGTTGTTCCACATAATTGAGCCGTTCGTCTACTTCGACATCCTCCAGTGTAACAATCATATCCTCATCTGCCAAACACTTCCTTAGATGAGATACATGGAATGTCGGGTGAATTTTACTCAACTCATCTAGTAACTCTAAGGCCACCTCTCTTACTCGAGCAATGATCCGGAAAGGGCCTATGTACCTCTGGCTCAACTTGCCCCGCTTTCTGAACCGAATTATACCCTTCCAAGTGAGACCTTTAACATAACCCGGTCATCCACCTGGAACTCAATCGGCCTGCGTCGTTTATCAGCATACGACTTCTGTCTATCTTTGGCTGCATTCATGAAGGCCTTGATCTTTTCAAGCTTTTCAATCGTAGCCTCGATCACCTTGAGCTCCCTAACTCTTTATGACCAATATCACCCCAACAAACGGTGTTCTGCATCTCCTACCGTATAGCATCTCATAAGGTGACATACCAATGCTGGCATGATAGCTGTTGTTATATAGAATTCGGCTAACGGTAAGTGGTCATCCCAACTTCCCCCAAAATCAATCACACATGCCCGTAACATGTCCTCCAACGTCTGAATGGTCCTTTCTGACTGACCGTCAGTCTGGGGATTATAAGTTGTGCTAATGTGTAACCTCGTCCCCATCGCATCATGGAATTTCTTCCAGAATTTGGATGTAAACCGGGTGTCACGATCAGACACAATAGACACCGGCACACCGTGACGAGTCACAATCTCCTTAATGAAAGATCCGCCAACCTCTCGGATGATATGTCTCACGCATAGGTAGGAAGTGAGCACTCTTCGTCAAGCGGTCAACAATCACCCATATAGCATCATACCCTTTCGGAGTACGCGACAGCTTCGTGATAAAATCCATGGTGATGTGCTCCCATTTCCATTCTGGTATATCCAAAGGTTGGATGTTCCCATACGGCTTTTGATACTCGGCCTTCACTTGCAAGCAACTAAGGCACTTACTCACATACTCCACCACGTCACGCTTCATACCCGACCACCAATAATCTTTCCTCATGTCTTGGTACATCTTTGTAGCACCGGGATGAATAGAGTATCAAGTCTTGTGAGCTTCATCCATAATCTTCGTTCGTAGATCCCCAAGACGAGGAATCCACATTCGTCCAAATCGGGTCTTAACACCAAGTGTGTTTTCACCCAATTCCGCAACCAGACCTCTCATTCTTTCGGAGTTAAGATGATCTTCTTTCGATGCCTCATCTTGAAACTCTTTATCTTGCTTCATCACATCAGAGGTCATAATCAGCTGACACGCTTTCACCCGGTTCGATTCGGGTCTTTCCTTTCGGCTAAGGGCATCCGCCACCACGTTGGCTTTGCCCGGATGATAATGGATCTCACAATCATAATCTTTTATGAGCTCCAACCACTTCCTCTGCCTTATGTTCAGGTCTTTCTGCTCGAATAAATACTTCAAGCTCTTGTGGTCAGTGAATATGGTGCACTTCGTCCCATGGAGATAGTGCCTCCAAATCTTCAGTGCAAAGACCACAGCTGCTAGCTCCAAGTCATGAGTAGGATAGTTAACCTCATGAACCTTCAACTGTCGTGATGCATAGGCTATAACTTTTCCTCTTTGCATTAACACACACCCCAACCCCGAGTAAGAAGAATCAGAATAAACCACCATATCTTTACTTCCATCGGGTAACGACAATACAGGAGCTTGGGTCAACCTCGCCTTCAACTCCTCAAATGCCTTCTCCTGAACTTGACCCCACACAAACTTTACATCTTTTCGGGTCAACTTGGTTAGTGAAGAAGCGATCTTGGAAAAGTCTTGGATGAATCTTCTGTAGTAGCCCGCCAAACCCAAGAAACTGCGAATCTCGGATGGTGTCTTTGGAGACTTTCATTGCATCACCGCTTCCACCTTTTTCAGATCCACCATAATCCACTCCGGATTCACCACGTGACCCAAGAATTGAAATTCACGCAACTAGAACGCGCATTTGGAGAACTTGGCATACAGTTTCTCCCTTCTCAACGTCTCCAACACCTCTCGAATGTGACCGACATGCTCTATCTCGCTCTTTGAATAGATCAGTATATTATCAATAAACACAATCACTGATTTATCCAACATCAGCCGACACACTCGGTTCATCAGATCCATAAAAGCAGCTGGTGCGTTGGTCAAACCAAAAGACATAACGAGGAACTCGTAGTGACCATAGCGCGTGCGAAAAGCTGTTTTAGGAATGTCCTGCTCCTTCACCTTTAGCTGATGGTAGCCCGATCGAAGATCTATCCTTGAAAACCAACTGACACCTTAAAATTGATCAAACAAATCATCAATCCTCGGTAACGGATACCGATTCTTCACTGTCAACTTGTTCAGCTCACGATAGTCTATACACATTCTCATGCTACCGTCTTTCTTCTTTACGAATAAGGCCGGAGCACCCCAAGGAGAGACACTCGGTCTAATGAACCCCTGTCGAGCAGCACTTGCAACTACTACATCAACTCTTTCATATCTGTCGGAGCCAATCGATACGGTGCCTTGGCAACAGATTGGGCACCTTGTATCAGATCAATCTAAAACTTATCTCTCGGTCAGGTGGCACTCCTGATAAGTATTCTGGGAACACGTCTGAAAGTCACATACCACCGGAACATCAGATAGCTGTGGTGTTGGCGTTTCCACATCCTTTACATAACACAAGTCGGCGCTACATCCACGCCTCATACACTTTCCCGCCACCGCCATTGAGACCACTTTTGTGATCGTCGTGACCCGATCCCCGTAAACAGTTACCGAACTCCCGTCAGGCGCTATCAAACGAATCATCTTCTTTCGACACACTATATTCGCCTCGAAGTCCGCCAACCAATCCATTCCAAGTACCAAGTCAAAACCACCTAAGGTTATCACAAATGGTCTAACCGGAAATCTATGACCCTGTAATTCCACATCACAACCCACTATCCTCTCTGAAATTCTGGTTGACTTACCTATGGCAGTTTCTACATCGAATGGCGCATCAACACGTTTACTACTAACAGGCAGTTTAGCACGGAAAGCAGCAAAAATAAAACTTCTACTGGCATCCAAATCAAACAACACAGAAGCTAAAGTTTGGTTCACCAGAAACGTACCGGACACAATATCAGGGTCCGTCCTAGCCTGCTCTTGTGTCATAGTGAATGCCCTGGCGCTCGCCTTCGGTCCTTTACCTCCCGTCTTCTTCACTCGAACCCTCAGCCCTAGACTTCTACAATCCTTAGTTACGTGGCCATCCCCGCCATAGTTATAGCATCGGATCGCACGACAATACTTGTGTATATGTCCCGGCATCCCGCATCTGAAACACACGTTCAACCCCATTTGCATTCCCCACTATGCTCTTTTCCACACTTACCGCACTTCTTCGTACTCGTATTCGACGTGACCACACGGCGGTTATCCACCCGTGCATTCTTATTACCCATCGAGGCATTACCCCGACCAAACCTCTTCCTATTCCAGTTCCTATCACCACCACCCTTCCTAGTACCTTCAGCCACCACCACTACAGCCGTTCATCGTATAGTCTTCCCGCCAAGTCCATTGCCTACCTAAACGTGCTCGGTCGGGCAGCGATCATGTGCCTACGAATATCCGCTGGCAAACACTAAATGTACTGCTTTATCTTTCATGACAGAGGCGTCACCTGATCCGACACCAGACGTGCCATCTCATTGAACTTTGTGGTGCACTGCTGGTGTGTCATCGTTCCGCCTCCAGTGCAGGAATTCCCTCTCAACTTTATCCATCTCGGTGAGGACAAAACTCCTCAATGACCAACTTCTTCAGCTCTGACTATCTCATCCTACCAATAGCCCTGCTACCTCGCTTGGGACTATATTGTCCCACCAGCATAAAGCCAAGTCCACAAAAGAATGGGCAGCAAACTTTACTTTCTGATCCTCCCGGCACTCGTTGATGTTCAAAAAAACCTCCATTTCTCTCACCCATCGGTGAGCAGCAGTAGCCGTGCCGTTACCATCTAAAGTAGGGGCTTGTATCGTTGAAAAGCCTCGTAGTTACAGCCTCGTGCTGACTCCTGCACAGGCTCCTCCTCCTTTCCTCATTATCGAAGGGAATCGTCCCAGTCTCCGGTTGTTCCCGTCCTCTCGAGGACCGGTTCTGTCTTGCCTTTCTCCATCTTCACAACCTTAATCACTTCGGTCACCACAGACAGCAGGATTGTCTGCATGACCTGATGCATTTCTTCAATCACCGCCTCTTTCACTGAGGCTCTCAATTTTTGCACTCTCATCACACCCTCTGGATGGGGGGTCTCGGGTAGAACCACCTTCTCTACTCTCGGTCTGCCTCTTTTGGGCCGCGATGTAGCACGAAGTCCATCACGCGAGGATTTGGATGATCTACCACCGGCCATCCTCTATCACTCACTGAAAGATTTAAATACCAACACGGTCATTCAAGTGAATAGCTCAGTTTATGTCAAGTATAGTAAGTCCCTAATTACAGTGGCCAGTTGTGATTAGCCACTTAGTTTACTATTCATACCCGAGCACTACCTGTCCTGACTACATCAGTATCTAAATCTACCAGCAACACATAAACCTACCAGCAACACATAAACCACCTAACATACGCACATAATTCCGGTTAACATTAAGAAAATAAATGATGGCACGCAGCTACTCAGATGGCATCCCTTCCTATCCGTCCCATCTCAGTTTAAGTTAAGGTTTATTTTGAAAATACCCATTCACTTAAACTTAACTCTGATACCAACTTGTAAGGCCCCGTTCCCTGGCACCTCACAGCTGGTTATCATCGCACTTAAAAATACATCAGATATAATCTTTACTAAGATCATGCAGCGGGAAACTGTGAAATAACTTTTCATTTTACTATAAATGCTTTTGCCAGTTAATACAACGTTAATCAATTACAAAATATATATGTTGTATTACATCATAAATCATTATACAAAAGAATGTCATCCCAAAAGAGCTGCGTAGGCGGCTCGTGCCATCCTCAGCAACCTTACCTGTCAACTGAAACACATAAAAAGTCAGCGTTGCTGAGTGAGTTCTAGTTTTATAATAAAACATACTGTTTTTCATTTAAAACCATTCTTTATTTTATGCTATCGCATATGATACGTACACATAGTTAATATCATTATTATTTTTCATTATCGTTAGCTTTGTTATATAAATCTTGTCACACTTTGCCCTCTTCACGACACGCAGCCATGATTACGGAGGTCAAGTGGCAAGGATCCCATTTCATACTTTATAATTATACTCTTCTGTTCATTCTTTCATTCGTACGTTCTTTAACTTTCATTCATTCTTGTACCTCTTTAACTTTCTTACTCTTTATTTTATTCTTTCTTTACTTCACCCAAAACTTTACCTTTCTGTATCGTGGTGCTGGACCTGGCCTATCATAGACCTTTTATATCGGTGCATCGCACCTCCTGGCCATAGCACCTAGGTAGTGTTTAGGAGTACCATTGCCACATGCAATATCCTTCTGTATCGTGGTATTGGACCTAGGTCTATATCATAGACCTTCTATATCGGCGCACCGCACCCTACTGGCCACAGTACCTAGGATATGCAACAATGGTTCTATCCAATGGTTAATCCGAGTGTCAGGATTTTACCCTCTTCGTAGCACACAACCACGATTACTGAGGTCACAAGACAGGGATTCCATTTTGAGTCTGTTGCAACAAAAAGGTCGCTCACCTCCTGTATTGCTTGCAAGCCTTTATTACTCTCATTCATTATTAATGCATGCATTCTTTCATCATCATGTTCCTCTTTCATTATCTTTCACTTTACGTTACATAATACTTTCATTTCATTCATTAACGTAACACGTAAAGCCATGAGAAAGATAAACATACATCATATTAAGGAACATCAACATACACTATAGCATTACTATACAGGGCATCATCATACATACATAACATACATCATGCATAAACATGCAACATCATCATGCCCAACATGCCCTCTAAGACCCCAACTGTCATCTTACGTGTACTTACGGGATCTTTCTCGTCAAAACTTACGTCTTCAGTTTCCCCCAAAAGTCAGTACTCTAACTATGTTCGTCCTCGGGTACAACAGCCCTGTTTAGGCGAATGGGCACCCTTCAGTCGCATAACCTGCATGCGACTGAACATCATGCGAATGGTCCTGTGCGGATGAACACCTATGCGAATGAACACCCAACCGTGCGATTGGACTCTTAATCGTGCGAATGAACACTTAGCGAATGGACCTCATGCGAATGAGCACCTATGCGACTGGACCCTCAGTCGCATGACTCCCCATGCGACTGGACCCCCAGTCGTGCGACTGAACCTCAATCGTGCGACTGAACCTCAATCGCCCTCCAGTCGGCCGTATGGCCTCCAGTAGGTCGCCCAGCCCTAACTGGTGCAGAATGCAGTCCTCTCGAACCTAATCTGCCATTTTCGACCTCTAAGCTCATCCAACCCATTCTAAGCCCAAATCAACCATCCTAAACCTTAGGAATGCATACTATGACACCATTCAAGCACACACAAGTCCAAGAACATACTCCAAACGCACCACACGCAACCCCACCCAAATGGGTGAAACACACACACATACAAAAACGGGTTTACTATGTGTTCCAGCCCCAAATCAGTTGAAAACCATTATAAGAGGGGTCCTAGAACTCACACAAACAAGAAGAAAAGAAGAGCTTCGTGTTGACTCGCTACTCGACGATTTTCGTGCTCGGATCCACCCGAACAACCCCTTTTTCTCTCTTTTCTCTCTTCTTTCTCTCTTCTTCTCTTTTGGCTGGGTTTTTCTCAAAGTGGGGGGATGTGGCTGCCCTCCCCCTCTTAATCTCCCATATTTACAACTTTTCCCTCGTTTTGGCAAGTTTGGTCCCCCCGACTTTAGACTTTATTTATTTTTCTTCTTTTGTCGGCTTTAAAGAAAATATCCGGGTGTTACATATAAAATGTAAAAGACATTGATAAATACATATAATAAAAGTAACAAAATATTTGACATAATAACTTACCATATTAGACATGATGACCTATGTATTTAATACAATTACTAAAATATCCTCTTGTTTAAAAATATAAAAAGACATATGTCAAACCTAAAATCATTAGTTTTTTTAGATTAAAATCATCTTTAGTATAAACTTACCCTAAAATATATTATGAACTTTTATGAACATGTGTGTCATAACCCAATATAACAATGCCTTATAAAAATCAATCTCTCAGTACATAGCATAACGGGTTTGAAATAGTTGTAGTAAATACATGTTTGGTTATCTAGAGTCGATCACATACTTGTTTACCGACATCAAAACAAAATAGATAAATATATGATAATAAGCACTACTAGAAAAACTGCAATAGATGACGCGCATTGCGCGTCATCTTTGGGGTCATATGATGCGCAAATGCGTGTCAAGGAAGGGGTAGTCATAAATGATAGATGACGCGTATCCGCGCGTCATCTATTTATGACGCGCAAAAGATGACGCGCATTTTATGACGTGCAAAAGATGACGGCCAATGCGCGTCAAGGAAGGGGTAGTCATAAATGACTAGATGACGCACATGTGCGTGTCATCTATGAAATTTTTATGACGTGCAATAGATGACGCGCAATGCACGTCATAAATTTATCTGTTTTTTTAAATATTTTTTTTTTTATTTTAATAATTTACATGCTTTTTTATAAAACAAATTGTCCAATAACACCAAAAGCGAATTCCATTTAAATACCAACAAAATTTACAAAAGTTGTTACATAATATCAACTACAAAGCAAATCCAATTCATTGCAATACAAATACAAGTTTAAATTTAATCATATGGCCTACATATAAATGTAATTCTAAGGTACTTCAATAGTTTCTTCCTTTCTGTACATTGCTTGTAGTAGACCCTTCGAGAGTGTTATCCTGTATAAATCAAAAGGTATAAAACATCAGACAAGTCATGGAATCCCCATTCTTGAATATGGTATCAGATTAACTAGAGGTAAAAATGGACATGTTGGATAATGGGCCATTTAAGTACAAGTTTAAGTAGGTTGAGTTGAGTTGAGCCTTAAACATTTCTTTTTGCCTTAAACACTTCTTTTTTGCGATCTTGAATATGTTATACCGTTGAATTTGCCTTAAACAAGCGAAATGTATACCATAGTAGCGAATCGTTCAGCAAGTATAATCATAGGCTATTCACTTCATTACCGGTTGAATTTGCATCGGATTTACAGGATTGCAATGAGCAACTTGTAACAGTAGAAATGTCATATAATAGTACCAATTAATCTACGGAAATGGAAGCAGAATAGATTTAGGGTTTGCATAAGTTACATTGCAGAGTTTCAATGACTGCTTATATGGCTTGCCACGTGCATGATGCCTGAGTTGTATTAGTATAGTTAATTTATTATCTATTACTATTAAAAAATCATGTTGCAACCTAACTTAAATGCTTACTCTTAAAAAGAACACATCAAGAAGATAGCTTTCTATGGAAGAATGGAGTAAAATTTGACTGCAAAATTTGATTTCCCTACTCTGCTCGAGATGGCTTTCTATGGAAGAATGGAGTAAAGAATTACTTCTGTTGGAAGCAAACATAACTCTCATTGATCATGTTACAAACAGGTCAGAAGAAAAATCACATAAACCTTAAAACAAGAATGTTATAATATATGTATTGTAAACAATTCAAGATATCAAACAGACTTACCGAAAACGTTCATTTAGATCGTCATAATACGTCCACCGAGAGCGTTCTAATTCCACGATAACAACCTGAAATTTTGAAAACAGTGTCGAAGCCTGTCCCGATGATGTATAACATCACGGCGTAATGGAAGAAAACTTCATCAAACCCATAGCCATCTGTGTCTGTTGTCTAGTCACAAGTTGATTTACATGTTTTCAGATGGCCAACAGATCTTACAGATCAAAATGCAGATCAGAGGCAACAATGGTTCATAAGATGCATCTTAAACTATGATCAAAATGAGATATTGACCGGTTATAACAAAGCTTATAAGTGGAAATCAAATCAATATAAGTTTGTATATTCAAACGATCAAAATTCAAGACCTCTAGAGTTTGGATTGAATCAAGCTGTTAACTAAGAAAGCATAAGCAGATGCTTTGACTCTGAAGCCAAAACCATTTACGAATTGATATACATTTTGTGTATAACAACAAAATTAATCTCATTTTGATCAAAATAAAAGTTGATGCCAAAACTGAAGTTGAAAAGAACTCAGAAGTCAAACTGTACAACCAAGAACATTCTTCAAGATCAAAATGAGATCTCGAACCATCAATAACAAAAAACACAAACCTAAATCCTATTGATGAGGGAACTCAAATGAGATAATAATAATAATAACAATAAAAAGTTTGTAAAATCAGAAAGACTTACAGAGCCTCCCTCCTAGAATATGATGGAGACTTGCCTGCCTGTTAACCAACAATCGATCTCATGAACTGTAATATCAACTGTAAAGTTAATAGAATATGTAACAAACTGAAACAAACAAACTACAAAAAGGTCGTCTAGATATGCAATCAAATGTCATACCACAGCTCACCAACAACATTACAAGAGAGCCAGATTTGATATCTGCTGAACTCTGGAGTAACTGCAATTGCAAACAGAATTCCTGTTCCATGAAATCGCATAAGTTGAATTTCTACAAATAGTCATAATGTTAAGTTATGTATATTGCTACATTGAATCCTTGCACAGTTGATCCACACACAGAGGCAAGGACATACATGATTCTCGAGAAATTAAACTGACGCCAGGCATTCTTAAAAACTGTCCAATTGCAAACTCATAGCTATCTAGTCTTATCCAAGAAGAGTCATTTTTGTTCCTGGCAGACCTGCGTTGAACAAACCTAGTAATTAGTCAATTTTAAACCAAACACTTTTGATGACCCTTAGAGTATAATACATCTTTATACAATAATACCATATAACATCTTGAACACTTGAAATGTTCATCTGCAAAAAGGCCTAAACATCATATGTTTAGACCTTAAAACATTTACACATCCCCCTTTTCTCCACAACTCCACTTAATGGTACAACACGTGTTCTTTCTGGGTTGATCTTTCCTTGTTATCTTTTGATCACATGATAATATATGTTTATATAATTATATCCTCCAACTATTTTTAACACTTTCTTTTGTGCCAGTCATCATTTTAAACACTTCTTATACATGTCCAACGCTGGAACCAGGTTCAAATGCCAAAGTTTTGTAACCAACCTTGATTTATGATTATAATTATCTCCAACAGGTCTAACTGTTGGACAAAAGCAACTTCAAATACTTAAAACCTTCTAAACATCTTTATAATTACAAGAGATTATAGTATCATGATATTATTTTCAGACTCTTAGTCAATACACTACTATCTTAAAAGTAATAAAAACAAAGAATTATCAAACTCTGTGTTTAGGATGATCTACACTTATGAAAGAATGATCTGCACTTGAACAACTATGTCTGCACACTTTGTATGAATATTACAGGAACTATAATATTGCCTGTTCAAACAGAAACAAACCAAGTAACACATGAACACCAAACCATATTTCAACATCTAACAAAAATCAAATCATCAATCACTCTACTAACAATTATCCATCTCCCTAAAGCTAGGGCTTCGATGCAAACCCTACCTGCACACTACTCGACAGTTCAACACAGATCATAAGAACTAATCACACAGTCATACAAGAACAATTCGATTAAACCTTAAGCAAGCTACAAGATAGCACCCAATCACCTAATCTCCCTACACACACCTTTGCATTTGAAACTTATCTTACAACCACTTCAAAACCATACAATAGATCCCCATATTTCAAATTCTCGTCGAATTAAGAACAAAACTTCCTCAATAACTAGCACCCTTCGATTTCTTGCTGAAAAAGGTACTAAAACAAGAAAAACACACGCACAGAGAGACTGAAATCGAAATGAAAGCTGCTACTAACTAGCTGAAGGTTTAAACGTGAAACGAAGGTAAGGTTTTTGAAATTACCTCAGAGACAAAGTTTGATTTCATAGTTAACTGCCGATTGCTTTGAAGAAATCAGTGATATAATGTTTTCAAGTTTTTATGGATTTCCTCAAGAGAAGCCACCTTTTGAGCCGGATCTTCGCGATTGCCGAGTTAGGGTTTATAAACGACGGCCTGCGAGTGTGTTGAGGCGGCGATGGTGTTTTGAGTGCGTTGGGCTCGGCTGCGGGGTGTGGTGGTGGTGGTGGTGGTCGGTCGGCGCGGCGGGGTGGTGGTCGGTCGGCCCGGTGGTGTGGGTGGATTGGGGGTGTTCGATGGCTGAAATTTTGGGATTGTAAGGGTTGAGGGCGCGAGGTATAGTGTATAAAGGAGGGAAAGGTCTTTTTTTTAATTTTAAAAAAATGACATACACAGATGACACGCAAGAATGCGTGTCATCTTGCTAAAAACTTTTTAAAATCTGACATATAATTTATGATACGCATAAATGCGCGTCATCGTTTTTCGCGCGTCATCTTTCGCGCGTCATCTATTAACAGTTTTGTAGTAGTGAAATATAATAAATGGTACCTTAAAGTTGTTAAAGACTTAAAAATATTTAAAGTGTATTTGGATAGTTGACTTATTAAGTTGAATGTTTGATTGCATTTAAGATTAGATTTTGAGTAATAGGCATTCAAATGATAATTTTAAAGATTTAAACCACATAAGATCACAAGTTGTAAGCTTATATTATACCTCCAAAGAAACCATAAACTAGTTATGAGTAAAAGATGCTATAAGATTGTATAAAGACATGATATTACAGTCACTAAGGAGCTTGGATTATCCAAACCATCTTATATGTGTGTTATTGTCATCCCTAGTTTTGAGATATTGTCAATAATCAAATTCAATTCAAAATTTGAAGGTTGAATAACCAAATTCAAATAGCCTAAATAACCCGATAAACAACACTAAATGAGTAAATGTACATATGTTCATCAACTGGTTTAAGAATCTCCGACTTGATCTTTAACTTTGATTAATTAAAGTATCAAGTGTTCAGAAGTTAGAAGAACAATTACTTGGGCGGTAGACTATTATACAGACTCATAATTTTTAAGTTGTAGCACTTTACATATTAGAACTTTTGAGTTTGACTGTGTTTGTATTGCTGACTTGTTGGTTAGAGCAACGCTTTTGGTACATAAGATTAATAGATGTTGTGATGTCTTGGCTTTGAGCATTTGACTTTGAGAACAACCAAAGATGATTGAAACACATTAATCTTTTACATCGTCATTTTTAGAAGTATTTTTAGAAGTATGCGTATATATTTGACATGTAAATGTTAGATGTTTTAGTATAAGTGAATTGATTAAATAACCAATATAATCATAATATTCATCAAACAAATTAGGATATGTGGAGTGCATGTTTGTTTGAGTGTATCATGATCTTCAACATTAGAACCTTATAATGTTTAAGGTAAAGACTGAAGCTCTAAGCAATTTGGGTTCCAAAGAGGCAACACCCCTATGGAGCAGGGTACAAAGGGTGGCAGCCCTAGCAGGGATCCAAGTGACGGCAGCAATTGGCGTGGTTGAACTGTGAGTTCAAGGTCGAGTTGTAAGGTCACCTTGAAAGTTTTGTTTTGGTAAAAAAGGCTTCACTAAAAAATACATAAAAATTATTTTCAGAATTTTACATGTGAAATTTGAATTAAAAAAGGAGCAAATTTTAGGTCAATTTAATTTAAAATGAAAACTGTCGTTTGATAGTTTCATCCCCATCTCCTGAAAGTCGAATTGTAGATATTTTTGGTCATACACACTCTCGAATTTATGGTTCACAAAAACACACAATATCATACTTAAATCTTGATCAAATCTGAATTTGTCCGATGAGATATTCGGGTGAACCACCGAAAATTTTGATCTGAAAATGTTATTTACGTCTTCTCTCAGTTATCCAGGTTGATTTTTATTTCTTACAAGAAATACACTACATAAGAAATCTAACAATTTCCTATCTACAAGGATTCCATATAAAACCTACAAATAAATGTTAAACAAAAAAATAAAACAATTATTGTTCTTTTTAATACTCAAACGAAATTTGCTATGTAGAAAGATTTACAAGTACTGTTACATCTAATAAAATTATTTTCATTTAGAAAGTAGTTTATCCATAGCCATTGGTACTCGTTGTTATCAAAGAAGCACAAACCATTGCGCGTAAAGTGAATCTCGACAACAAAAGTAAGAGAAATGGACAACAAATTTTTGATGGCTCAATGATACAAGGAACTTTGATTAACCGAAAGGTCAATGATGCATATTATCTCTACCGCTCTTCGACCCTAGCACGACTTGCAGTTATAGTTGCACAATCCATAGAATCTGAATCTTGATTTTTTATGTCAAAAGGTCTCGAGAACATGACATCGCTTAAATCCATCCGTTCTACGTAACTACGACTCGTATGGTACGTGGTGACGAAATACAATAGAATAAGAATGATGAAATAAAAAGAAGTGGTAGTAGTGTTAGCATGTGTGTTTAGACTTTTTGAATTGAAGAAAGGTCAAAAGGTGCAATTTTCAGTCTAGAATGAGGCAAATCACACGTAGTTCGTCACGAACTCGACGCAAGAAGAGAAATTTTTAATGTCCACGTCTACCACGGGAACATAGTTTTTATCAAATTTAAAATTTCTTTTCTAAAACATCAAATTTGCTCTAATCAAAACCAACTACAATTGCAGCTTACTAACTTTTTTTATTCAAGTTAAAAGTCATTGTTTTCGTTGATAATCGTTAACTAATACAATTGGGATATGATATCCTAGAGTAATTTCCAGATAATTAGTAATAATGTTATAACTCACCATGTAAGTTTAGCGTCTGAAATTACAGACCCATCCAAGTACCATGGTTTTGAGGCAGAGGTAAACTTGTCTGCTCATAATATTTTAGTTGTATAAAATACACACTTACATACATACATACATACATAAGGTTAGGATCATTACAGAACCACTTTTTATTTTTCAGAATTATAGAACCATTGATTTACATAAATGTATATCAACTGGGTAATACTTGAGTTGTTTTACACATGTGTATATCAGATATGACAATAAACTATATAACAACTAATATCAGCAGGTTTAACTTACATCTATGTAAATAAATGGTTTATAATTTATATTTGTGTAAATCATGGGTTCTTTTGTTCTAAAATAAAAAATGATTCTGTAATGATCCTGGTTCTACATACATACATACATACATACATACATACATACACATACATACATACAACATACATACATACATACATACATACTACATACATACATACATACACATACATACATACATACATACATACATAATACATACATCATACATAACATACATACATACATACATACATACATACATACATACATACATACTACATACATACATACATACATACATACATACATACATACATACATACATACATACATACATACATACTACATACATACATACATACCTACATACATACTCATACATACATACATACAGACACATACATACATTACATACATACATACATACCTACATACATACAACATACATACATACATACACCTACATACATACATACATACTAACATACAATACATATATATAGGGGAGGGTCCAATGAAAACCATATTATAATTGAAAACTAAGAAAACCACTTATTCACCATTGATCTTTTTGATCTATGGTTGAGATTAATTAATGACATTTAAGTATTAAATAAAAGATTATGAGAGTTTAAATATGCATTAAGGACAAATTAGGAACAACACAAAATAATTAACTTGGTAACTACCAAGTATATTAACAGATTCCTAAATTTACTCTCATCTCACTTTTTCTCTCACATCTTTCTTATATTTAATAAAAAATAAAATAATCAAATGTATTTTTCTTTATTTTAGATTGAAAAATTAGATCATCATGTTTCTTATAAAAAACAAATAAACTAAAGAAAGCGACTATCTATTCATTCGTAACGTCGTGTTACATATGCGTAACAATGTGTTATGTAGCGTAACATGTGTGGTTACATATATATAACACCATCAAAATATGTGTATCATTGTTAACGAACCCAATATAAAAATCCAGAATGAGTTACACATATATTTTAAACCAAAAAATTTTTAACTGCTAAAAACGATTTCTAGAGTACATATATTAACAGTGGATTACATATACGTACCAATACTTACATACATGTAACAAAATATAGAAACAAAGAAAACCATTAAAAAACCTAAAAATATGTATATATATGTGTGGTGAATACAGTCCAACTTACGTATACATAACAAAAGAAGTACATATATGTAAACAAAAAACTTACACATGCATATAGTAAAGTTACATAAACATTAAAACAATAGAGTTACATATACGTATCTGCATACTTTGAATCACCATTGTCTTCTTCAATTCATCTTCTTATCACCCAAATACTCCTTGCCATCTAATAGAGTTACCAAAAAAAAATTTAATATGTAAACAAAAAACTTACACATGCATATAGTAAAGTTTATAAAACATTAAAACAATAGAGTTACATATACGTATCTCGCAAAATCGCGCTGTCTTTTTTCATCGGTTTAGGTGTTGTTTTGCTTGTCCTGCTTACATATACGTATCTCACATGCTTTGAATCAACCTTATCTTCTTTAATTCATCTTCTTATCACCCGAGTACTCCTTTCCATCCATTCATCGCTATCTTCATCGTGTAAATATATATGTAACTGAGATTATTTTTATCATCTCATCTTGATATTACGAGAAGATTTTCTCCTCATCAAATAGATTTACGTACCTTAAATGTTTAATTAGATCGATTGTGCAAGATTTATGTGGTTTTGTGTTATTCTTGACATGTGATTAACCAAAGGAGGAGTGATGATGATGGTGATGACGGACGATACTTCAAAGAACAAAAGAAGAAAAGACGTGGTGCATCCGATGCTTGCCGGAGCCGATGAAGTTGATGGTGGTAGGCGGTGACGATACGGTTCAATGGGTGACATCTACGGATGTTCTTGGAATAAACCTCTGTTGATAATCTTTACAATTTTGAGATTTATGAAATTGTAAAGTTCGATGAATGTGATGAAGATTGTAAACAATTTTAGATAATATATCCATGAAATTTGTAAGTTTGTTCTAAAAGATAATCTTTACAATTTTGAGATTTATGAAATTGTAAAGTTCGATGAATGTGATGAAGATTGTAAACAATTTTAGATAATATATCCATGAAATTTGTAAGTTTGTTCTAAAATTAAATATTTGTACGTGATATTCTCATTCAATTTAAAATCCATTATTATGGAGATTAAAAAGATATCTAATAAAAAAAACAATTCCAAAATTAGTTTCGAAACTATTTACCAAAATACCCTTTACAACAAATTAAATATAAATATATTATAAATTATGTGATTGGCTAAAACTAGTTTTCTTGGTTTTCTCCTAAAAGTATGGTTTTCATTTGATCCCTCCCCTATTATATATTATATATATAATATATATATATAATATATATATATATATATATATATATATATATATATATATATAATATATATATATATATATATATATAGGGGAGGGTTCATAAAAAAACCTCTATTTACAAGAAAACCAAAAAAAACCACTTTTAGACCATTGATCAAATTGATCAATGGTTGATATTAATCAATGGCATTTTTGTAAATATTTAATAGATACTTACTTTAATTAATGATTAAAGGGTGTTTAGGTAGATTGTAAATTTTATATTTTTGAAAATAACTAAAATTCCTTAAATCTCTCTCTCTCTCTCTCTCTCTCTCTTTAAACTCAAACACAATATAGTTTAATTTAAAATCAAATTAATATATTCAAATATCATTCTAAATATTTTAGAAGAACAAAAGTTCTTTTTCTGCAGATCAATGTTAATTACGTACTTGCTCACATATACGTAAACATGTTCACATATATGTTCAAAATCTATTTATTCCCTACAACATGCTTACTTATATGTAAACAAGCATAAAACAAACAAAAATATGATAATTGATATTACGTAAAAATATGAAACTTATGTATATGTATCACTCATTAAATGGTATACAAAATCAGAAAATTCAAATAAATTACTATTAGAATCGATAATCAGCTGAAAATAATATGTTAAACTTAAAAAAGTTGCACATACGTAGCCATGGTTCCGTATATGTAATTAGATTACATATACGTAACAATCATCTTCATATAATCAAAAATTGTCTTCATCTCCATTTTCTTAAATAACCAAGGGTGATTTGATGCATCATATGTAACCTGCTTACGTATATGTAAACTACTTACGTATATGTAAACATAACCAAATTAGCAATTAGCAAACAAAGAAAACACAATATGCATACTATTACGTTAAGATGGTGAAACTTACGTGTATGTAAGCAATTAGAAAATAAATAAAGAAGACATGTCGGTGAACTTACGTATATGTAAACATCCTTGCGTGATCAGATGCTCATCCCTAGCAGATATAAGATGCTCCCACCAACACTATCTTTTTGGTTCAATTTTTCTTGATCATTATCTTCGATTCTTTACGTAGCCCCATATCAAATTTAGATGTCATCAAATTCATCATGTTCTCGAATTGAAACCCACCAACACTATCTTCACCATCTTCTTAGCTCTAATCCAAATAACAATGGCCGCCCACCCATACCAGCGTTGTCTGACACAAAAGTTAAGGTATATACGTAACAATCACAAGACCTAGAACTTAAGCTTTATAAAAAGTTATCAACAAATACACAGAAGTTAAGGTATATATAAGTAGTAGCATATTATTACATATATGTAAGTTGATGGAACTCTGATTAGTTACAAACATGTAACCCATAATATTACATATGTAACTCTTACTTACATATATGTAACCAACAATAGGATGAAGTCATCTTCTATCATAATCATCGATGTTTTTAAAAGAAAAACTCAGACTTCAATTCGGTAGTTACGTATACGTAACAATATACGTAAATCATCATCATCTCAATTTCTTATACTAAATTAAACACCTCTTTAATAATATTAAACAATAGATGATATCACACACCTCTTAATTCTATCTTTCTCAATCGATTGAATGAGATGATCATTAATACCCTAGCAATAAGTCGATTGCTTATGCAGATACCTAATACCTCGACCGCAACAATCAAATAACTAGGAAAACTTGGTTGGCATCGTGTTTTCTACTGTCCTTGTTGTGCTCGTTGAGAGGGCAACAACCACGATAGTAGTTGCGGAACTACTGGGCCGGGACAGGACACCTCTTGTTCCTGCTCCTCTTTCTTCTCTTCGGGGTTATCTGCAAATTAAAAATAGGGGTTGCAATGGAAGTAGAGAATGAAGAAGTCAGGAGAGAGATTAATATAGTTAAGAGTAAAATAACGAATTCAAAATTAAAATGTATAATTACCTAAAATAGTGGGAGTGTTTACATTAATACCCTTCTAATAAGAAAATAAAAAAAATTATTAGAAATTTTATGATTGGTTAGAGTTGGTTTTCTTGGTTTTCTCATATTTAGTGGTTTTCTTAGGATCCCTCCCATATATAATATATATATATATATATGGTAAGGTTCAATTGTTAACCCTCTATTATTGCGATAACCATGGTAACTTTGAATATCAATCAAATCATTATTTTTTTGGTTGAATAACATCATTACACATATACACAAATATGTTCTTTAATGTATATGTGCAAATTCATTAGCGTAAAATTTTTACACTAGTGTAAGTTACACTTACATCAGTAAATATTTAGTGTTGTAAGTGTAACTTACATTGTCATAATTTTTTACGCTTGTGAATTTACACATATACATAAAAGAACATAAAGTTGTATATGTGTAATTATACTATTCCAACAAAAAGAATCATGATTTGATTAATCTTCAAAAGTTAACACGGTTATCGCAATAATATAAAATGTAACATCAAAAATTTGTTATCCCCTGTAATTTACTCGTGCATTAAGGTCGCTAAATGCTGTATCTCAAATTGAGTGACCTTATAATTTTTCAAATTAAAGAATTGTTGATCGAGTAATTCTAGTTTAGTGTCAATTGACTAAAAAGAAACTCGAATATTATAACATACAATGGTAAAAGAAAACTCGAATATTATAACAAATGCTTATTGTTTTTATTAAACCAGAGTAGAATCTACTACAATGAAGTAAGCAAAGAACAAAGCTTTCAACAACGGTGGATACACAATGTTCTCTCTGACACAGTACGAAAGAAGAATTAATCCGATAACATTACATTTATGTGCATTACAAAAATATAGAAAATTCTATTAAGTTCTACTATTGCCAACGTGGGATATTGAAAAGATTACATAACTGTGCTAATCTTCAAAGTTCGAACAATTATAATTTTGATATTTGCCAGCAGATTCTTTAGGTTGAATGTTTCTCTGATCATTTGCTATGACTAGAGGATTCATCATGAATGTACGTCTTCAAAGGTCTTTAGAAATTAGAGATGTATTGCTATCACAGAGGATTCTATCTAAGGATACACACGGGTAATTACATTAATGGATTTTATGGACTCTACGTCAAAAGATCTTACTTGTTCTCTTATTTGTTTTTGTATCAGTCATTTTTTAAACCTAACAGATGCAAACAAACGGGTACATGCGAACACACACGTATTGTTTGTATTATTTTTTATCAACTTTAATATAAATAAGATTCATGTAATAAACTTAAGAAAAAGTAAAGGAAAATTAAAGAAAACGTAAAAGAAAAGAAAAGATGTGAAGAAACAACCTAATAGAATTTTGTAAAAAGAAAAAGAAGAAAAAAAAGGTAAAGCAGCCGACAAATTTTTGGAAAGTCGATATGCAGAGGCAAACCTTGTTTGATTCGGTGACCTCTTGATATGACTTATGAGGTCATATGCTTAACTATATATGTAACCGAATGCTTTTTTTTTTTTTTTAATTTCTGGATTACTAACAGGTCATTAGCTCATTCGATCATCTTTTATTTTTTAATACGAAATTTGAGACCACTTTTAAAAGAAAACTCACATTAGGTGAGAAAATCTCTTAGCCCACCTGAAACCTTCTTTATTTTTGTTACAGGCAATGTTTTTAGAACCGGATCGGACCTCGAACCAAACGCCTTACTGGTTTGGTGGTCGGATCGGATCGCATTTAAGAATCGGATGACTTCATAATTATATATAATATATTATATATATAGTTATATATATGATTAAATGTAAGTAATTTATATATGATTTATATGTATTTATAGTTATATATAAATTTAACTATATTTTTATATCCAACACACTAATTTATTATTCAACACCCCATTTTACCCATTAAAATAAAATAATAATAAATACAAATTCAATTCCGTTCGAACCGGTCCGACCACTAGTTCAACCAACGCAAAACGAATCATAGCAATAGGACCGGCCACCTAGCCGATCCCCGGTCGGATCGGTTGGACCGGCTAGTCTGATCCGGTCCCAACAACAGTACTTATAGGCTATACTTGAACCTAAGCCTTCCCCTACTATTTTAAAATGCCTCACCTTAACTACTTGATTACAATCATTCGTAACCTAATGCTTTCTACATCCAAACTATATAACATTTTGTTCATTTCCATGTGGCAATAGGTGAATGATGCAAACATGATATTATATTAGGTGAATTTTAATACTAAACACTAAAAAAAGCATGATGATTTTTAAATGTATTATTTATCGCTCACATTACATAAAATTATTATTTGAGTCTAAAAGATTGATTTTTACCATTTACATTCAAATGTTTAGCAATAATGATCATTTTAATCCATTTAACCACTTCTATTTAACACCATTAACTTTTTCCGTTAGTTTTTTCAATTAGGTGTATTTTTGTCAAAACAATTAGAAAATAAAAAAAAATCAATTGTACGAGAAGTTTTATGCATTCAGTCTCGTTTGGTAATCATCATTGCGATTTCAATCCACTTATTAGATAAAATTAAATATAAAATAACCACCTAAAAGAGAGTAGATTTGAAAGAGAGTAGATTTGTCTAAAAGTTATCACCACACAAACACAAAGATGTATATCGGCTCGCGTGGTTGCTAACAAATCCAACTTACATTGATTATTAGTTTGATTTTCATTTTCTAAGAGTTGTTTACACTATCTTCTCTTTAATAATAGATAGAGATTGTGAAGTAGTGCAGCAGGGTCATTTGGGTTCATATTGTCATTAGTTTTATTCTAAAGGTAAAGTGTGTAACTTTCTATTAAAGGTTGTTATTAGTGTGTTAATCATCATCTTGATGATAGAAGTTCAGTAGTTACAGTAATACGAGGGAGAGATTTTTCTATTTGTTGTGAGTCATTGGTATTGAGTCATTACTAATCATTTTGGTTTCATTGTTCTTGATCGATCTTTGATCTAATTTCCAATTGGTATCAGAGCTCGGTCGAGGGCTCGCATTCGAAAGATCGGAAATTCGACGGTGATTAGATTACTCAAGATGGTGTCGACGATGTTCGAATTGGAGAAATTCGATGGAAAGAATGATTTCAGTCTATGGATGAGGGCTTTGTTGCTTCATCAAGGAGTGGTGGATGCCCTGGAAGGGGAAAGAAGAAGCTTCTGATAACAATGTCCGTAAAGAGAAGAAGGAAACGATGGAGAAGGCTCACAGCGCCATCATCCTCAGCCTCGGAGATCGGGTGTTAAGAGAAGTTTCGAAGGAGTCGACTGCAGCTGGAATATGGTTCAAATTGGAAAGCTTATACATGACAAAGTCATTAGCGAATCGGTTGTATCTCAAGAAGAGATTATACACTTTCCATTGAACCAAGGCAAGTCGATAGCAGACCACATTGATGACCTCAACAAGTTAGTTCTTGATCTAGAGAACATAGAAGTGACTAGCAGATGAAGACCAGGCCATCATATTCCTGACCTCATTGCCGCAGTCATATGCCTGTTTGTGGACAATCTGATGTATAGAAAGGAAACCCTGTCCATGGAAGAAGTGCTCGCAACAATGAACTCCAAGGAGCTCAAGAAGAGGTCAGATGTTGTTGAAGATGGTGGGAATGGGCTATTTGTAAGGGCAGATCCGAACAAAGGACTTTAAAGATGAGAAGCATGTCAAGATCTATATCCAAGTATAAGAGGAAGTGCTATCTCTGTAGCTCAGACAAACATTTGAAGAAAAATTGCCCTGATGAAGGAGAAGAAAGAATAAAAACTCAGGGTAAAAGGCTGGTGGCCCCCTTCACCAGATGGATCTTTGGATGGATATGAGAGTGCTGAAGTCCTTATGGTAACTCATAGTTCAAGAACTAATGAGTGGATTATGGACTCGGGGTGCTCTTACCATATGATTCCTAACAAGGACATCTTTAAGAGATTGAAGGTGAAAGATATGGGAACTGTTCAACTAGGTGATGACCGATCTTGCAGCATCAAAGGTGTAGGTGTTGTGACCTTGAAGATGGAGGGAGGAGCTGAATTTGATCTTACCAATGTGAGGTACATTCCTGAGTTGACTAGGAACCTTATTTCATTAGGGACCCTAGAAGACTCCGATATATTGTGAGCCTCAAGCATGGGAAGGCTAAGGTAATCAAAGGTTCACTAGTGATTCTGTCAGGAAAAAGAAGATCAAACAACATCTATGTATTTGATGGGGAAGTCAAGAATGAATCAATGGTTTGAAGGTGAGAAGGTAGACATGTCAGTTGTACTATGGCACCAAAGGATGGGCCATATAAGTAACCTAGGTATGGTGGAGTTAAATAAAAGGGCAGTTCTAGACGGGTTAAAGGGAACAGACATAGGATTTTGTGAACATTGTATCATGGGTAAGTCTCATGGGTAAGTTTAGATCCGGAGTGCATAATACCCAATGGATACTTGATTATGTTCCACAGACCTATAGGGCTATCTAGAACTGAATCTTTGGGAGGTGCAAAGTATTGGTGGAGTTAAATAAAAGGGCAGTTCTAGACGGGTTTAAAGGGAACAGACATAGGGATTCTGTGAACATTGTATCATGGGTAAGTCTCATAGGGTAAGGTTTAGATCCGGAGTGCATAATACCCAAGGGATACTTGATTATGTTCACACAGACCTATAGGGGCTATCTAGAACTGAATCTTTGGGAGGTGCAAAGTATTTCCTATCTATCATTGATGACTTTTCTAGAAGGGTTTGGGTATATGTCCTTAAACACAAGTATGAAGAATTTGATAAGTTTAAGACATGGAAGAATCTTGTAGAGACTCAAACTGGTAGAAGGGTCAAGAAGGTTAGATCAGACAATGGGATGGAGTTTTGCAATAGAGAATTTGACCAATATTGCAAGGAGAGTGGCATTGCTAGACATCTCACAGTGCAGGTACTCCATAGCAGAATGGATTGGCTGAGCGCTATGAACAAGACCTTACTCAACAAGGTCAGATGTATGCTATCCAATTCAGGATTACCCAAGACATTTTGGGCTGAAGCAGTGGCTACATCTAGTAGTAACCTGTCTCCATGTTCAGCTTGGAATGAGCTCACCTATGGAGAAGTGGTCAGGTAAGGTCCCCAACTATAATCACCTGAGGGTGTTTGGATCCATTGCTATGCTCACATAAAGCAGGGAAAGTTGGATGCTAGAGCTCAAAAGTGTGTATTTATGGGCTATCCTGATGGTGTTAAAGCCTACAGTTTATGGAGGGTAGATGACATAAGCCCAAAGATTATAGTGAGTCGAGATGTGGTTTTTCAGGAAGACTTGATGTACAAGGACATGATTCATCAGGTAAATCACTCCATTCCAGTGAATACTCAAGGTTTAGATGGTGTTCAAATTGAGGTGGAGGAATCTAGAGAACATAGTGATGAACTTGGTCAGTCATCACATGCTCAAAGAGATGTTGAAGAACCGGAGTACCGCCTAGCCAATAAAGGCAAAGGAGGACTATTGTACCACCAGTGAGGTATAGACACACTGATGATCTGTCAGTTTTGTGTTTAATGTAGCAGAACTGGAAGACACTGTGGAACCACTAACATTTGCACAAGCTATGAATTCAAAGAACAAGAATGACTGGATTAAAGCCATGGAAGATGAGATACAATCATTGCACAAAAACCACACATGGGAATTGGTAGACAAGCCTATGGGGCATAAGTTAGTTGATTGCAAGTGGCTGTTCAAGTTAAAGGAGGGTATTCTCGGTGTTGAAGCCCCAAGATTCAAAGCCAGGCTTGTTGCCAAAGGCTTCACACAACAAGCTGGCATTAACTATACAGAGGTGTTTTCTCCTGTAGTGAAACATACTTCTATAAGAGTTATGCTAGCTATGACAGTTGTAATGGATCTTGAGTTAGAACAGCTAGATGTAAAAACAGCATTCCTTCATGGTACACTTGATGAGCAGAATACATGAAGCAGCTATGGGATTTGAGGCGAAAGGTAATGAGCAAAAGGTATGTCTACTTAAGAGATCATTATATGGGTTAAAGCAATCCCCAAGGCAGTGGTATAAACGCTTTGATGATCATATGATTGGAATTGGCTTTCATAGAAGCAATTATAATCATTGTGTTTACTTTAAGGAATATGATAGAAATAAGTATATCTATCTCCTCTTGTATGTTGATGATATGCTTATTGCTTGTCAAGATAAAAGTCAGATAATAGTTACTAAAAGGCTTCTCTTAAAGGAATCTGATAAGGAATTGGGGAGTGCCAAAAGATTCTAGGAATAGAAAAAGAGATAGGGGATCTAGGAAGTTGTTCTTGTCTTAGGCTTCTTATGGTGAAGAAAGTCCTTAGTAACTTCTATATGGAAAATGCTAGACCAGTCTTAACTCCTATTGGGCAGCATTTAAAAGTTTCTAATGAAGATAGTCCCCTTACTGATGATGATGTAAAGGATATGGAGTGGGTGCCTTATGCACATGTTATAGGAAGTCTAATGTATCTGATGGTGTGTGCACTCGTCCAGATCTTGGATATGCTATTGGTGTTGTTAGTAGATATCTATCTAACCCAGGAAGACAGCATTAGGAAGTGGTTAAGTGGATATTTCAATACTTGAATGGTACTCAGCAGCGTGGTTTGGTGTTTGGAGGTAATGCTCATTGTGATCCAGTTGTGATAGGATTTGTTGATGTAGATTTTGCTAAAGACCTTGATAGGGGTAGGTCTATAACCGGGTATGTATTCAAAGTCATGGGCAGTGTAGTAAGTTGGAGGTCTACTTTACAAAAGGTGGTGGCATTATCTACTATTGAGGCAGAGTATATTGCCTTGACTGAGGCAGTGAAGGAATCTTTGTGGTTAAAGGGTTCATTGCTGAATTAGGTGTTAAAGATGTTAAAGCCTTGATTTTTTATGATAATCAAGGAGCTATACAGTTGACCAAAAATCGGTATATCATGAACGAACTAAACATTTAAGTCAAGCTTCATTAATCAGAGATGTCATATCTTCTAAGGATGGTGACTATGGAAGGTATTCATACTAATGATAATGCAGCTGACATGTTGACCAAAGCTTTGCCTGGTACTAAGTTTGGCAACTGTTTAATTGAACTTGGAATCGGGTGAATTGTTTAACCTTGGCACTGAGGTGGAGATTGTGAAGTAGTGCAGCAGGTTAATGGGTCATTTGGGTTTCATATTGTCATTAGTTCATTCTATAAGGGTCAAGTGTGTAACTTTCTATTAAAGGTTGTTATTAGTTGTTAATCATCATCTTGATGATAGAAGTTCAGTAGTTACAGTAATACGAGGGAGAGATTTTCATTTGTAATTCGTTGTGAGTCATTGTTATTGAATCATTGCTAATCATTTTGGTTTCATTGTTCTTGATCGATCTTGATCTAATTTTCAACAGAGAACACCTCGTATAAGTTCCTCTCTAAATGATAGAGATCACCGATGATGTCTTTCTAAGCACATTTGATAGGGATTAACAACTGACTTCTACCTAAAAAAACTTGGTAGCTAGAGATCACTAGGGACTTCTTCCTAAATACATTTGGTAGGGATAACGAATGATCTATCCTTAATAACACATGGTAGAGTCACCAACCTTAATCATCGTTTGTAAGGATCACAAATGAGTTCTCTATAGCAAAGCAGTGATCACCGCTTTTATATACAACGTACACGTTTGAAAGAAAATTACAAGTTGTATCAAACAACTTATTCTATTGCTACACCATGATTTGATTTCGAAAGGTACAAGTTGTAACGATTGTGTTAAGAATAAAGGCAATCTAATATTTATTTCAAAATCTTGAGTTTAGTACGCACAAGGTGCGTCTAAGTGTTAGTGGAAAACACTGCTTGAATATATCAATGACTAAACTTTGAGAGAAGAAGCTATATCGCAAATGGTGTTAGAGTTGTGCGCGCACTGATGTATCTCAAATGATAACTTAGAAATATTTAGATAAGGCTTCCGTATCTTTAATAGTAGTGAAAGATATTTCTCTCTCATATTTCATTACAACTTCGTCTATTCACTCGTGCATTAGTAACTTGTATGCTTTTGACAACTTGTTTATTAAAAGTACATACGTCATCAAACAAAACTTAATTTTGCACAAAGTATAGACTTTCGTATTTACTTCCTTCTAAGCCTCTGATAAACTTTGATCACTTCCCATTGATAAATCACTATTACAAATAATATTTATCAAGAAATTACTTAGTGATGTAAGATAAGCATTAAAAAAAAAAACCAAAGCAACATAGAAAGTTGTAGTGAATAATCATAAGTGATCGAGTCTAATTAACCAAAAACTTTAAGTTCTTAGAGTATACAGTCCATGATTGTGACTCAAATATGATTTTATCAACATATGTTTGTGATATAGTTGAAGCATAATTAATTTAACTAGAAGGGGGAGCAAGGGGATATTTATTTTCATAATTAATTTGAAATTTTATATTTTTTTATTTAATTCTTGGAAATGCTATAAGATTTGAAAGCATACAAAGAGATAAAAGGAAAAAAGATAAGATTATATGTATAGTGATTTAAATGAATGTTAAAAAATTATCATACGTTGGCTCTTAGATCATATATCTAAGAGTTTATCATTATTTAATCTTCTCTTTGAAGCATGTAGAATCGCATTGATGCTTAGTAATTTAATGGATGTTAACAAATCATTATTTCTTTCACTATGTTTCAATTTGATTTAAATCTTTGTAAAGAAGTTTTTGTCCATTACTATCTTACCATGTATTATAAATAGTTTTGATGATATCTTTGATTTGTTTTTAGAGAAATTTAAGGTCTTGATTTTATTAATATACATTTTCGTTTCCTAAATTGTTCAAAGTATTAAATATATGCTGTGAACATTTATCTCATAAGATTTTATTTGAGTTGTGAGACTTTACTTTATAATAATTTTATATTATGAACTTCATTTGAATTATTTTATAAAAGCTTTATGTGTCTTTGCATTCGTTAGTTACATATGTTATTAGTTGATCTTGTACTTGATCATCTTAACTCATCGTTTTAACCTTGAAGTTGGCGTTGGCCTGTTTTCGATAGTCATCATATTCAATGCAACAAAAATATAGTCCTAGCTACCGTCGAACCATATATCAACCGTGAGTTCTTTTTGTGGATGTTTGGTTTAATGTCTATTTTGGTTTGGCTGATCTAGTATATTCATATCATGACTTTTCTTGATTATTTTGATATCATCTGTGTGGCTTTTACATAAAGACAATAAGAATGATTTGATGAACGTATAATCATTTATAATAATATTATAAAAAATATCACTAATGAAAAATGGGTGCTTTTGTAATCATAACTATTTATGCATTAACAAGATTACTATCGAAACATTAATTCTCAATACATTGCAAAGCGGTTTTGAGATTTTACAAGCGACATAGCTTCACTTACCTTTAAACCATGGGAGGGACCTATGAGAACGAAATATGTTAGGTATATTATTAGTTTTTATAAAAGCAATTTGTGTTATTTAGTAATGTATAATTATAAACACAAATTTTCCGAGTCTCATTTAATGAACTCGTATTATTGACGAGTCTCTTTTAATAGAAATTTCTAGGCTAACCAACGCTCATTAATGCAGTCATTGACTAGCTCTTCTAAATCAAATTCAGAATATTATTGTTTTTAACAATTTATTCTTATTATACTTCTATTTAAATCTACTTAAATAAAAATTAAAACCTACTACTTTTAATTAGATGAGAGGCATATATAAACCTTTAACAGTACATAACTCCTAGTGGTTGCATATAATTACTAAATACCACTATATTTAGAACATATATAATAACTTTTTCAGTGTAGGCTAACACTTGTGGTTTTGGGTGTGATGCAAGAGTATATATCTCTTCCTTGCTAAATGCGTATTGCCTCTAGTGTCTTGAGTACGAGGCAGCTTGTTAACGATATGTAGAGGCGGCAAAAGAAATTCAAAGATGTGATTTTGAGTTATAATGGGTGTTTTAAAAATAAAGATGGGTTAGAAATTAGAATGGATTAAATAAAAAACACAAGGGGTCAAGATGGGTTAAAAGCCTTTTTGAAAAAAAAGAAACATAGGTCAAGATGGGTTTTTAAAATTAGATCTACAAGTCAAGTCAATGTTTCTTTCACTCAATTGATCACCTCCGTCACACAACACACCACCACCACCACCACCACCACCACCACCACCGCATCACCACCGGTCGACCACACCACCACCGCATCATCACCGGTCCACCCACCAACCACCACATACAACCTCCCACCTCTATCGAGTTTCATCGCGCATCACCACCACCGGTCCGCCGCGTCGCCACGGGTCGCCGCGTCGCCCCGGGTCCGCCGCGTCGCCCCGGGTCCGCCGCGTCGCCCCGGGTCCGCCGCGTCGCCCCGGGTCCGCCGCGTCGCCCCGGGTCCGCCGCGTCGCCCCGGCTCCGCCGCGTCGCCCCGGGTCAGCCGCGTCGCCCGGGTCCGCCGCGTCGCCACGGGTCCGTATATGTATCTATCTATATGTTGTTGTTGGATTGTAGATGCATCTATCTATTATAGATGAAGTCTTATATGTATCTCTTTGAGCTCGTATATGCATCTATCTATATGTGTTGTTGGATTATAGAAAAACTAGTAAAATAGTGTTGACTTTTTAAAAATGACCCATCCTGATCGAACCCATCCTGATTCGAACCCATCCTGATCCAAACCCATATTGACCCAAACACATCTTGACCTTTTTTTCTAAATGACCCATTCTAACCCAAAGTCATCCAGACCCAAATCCATCCTAACTTAACAACCAACCCAATCCAACCCACCCATTTGCCACCTCTAACGATATGTTATTAGCATTCTTGTAACACACATTTTTAGCTAACACTCCTATCGTTAATTATTCTCTTTTTATAAAAACTAGTTAAAATCCAACACGCGCGTTGCGCGTGTGATAACCTTGTTTGACCAGTTAACGCGTTACGCGAATTTAGTTTCCTCCTTTTTCGCAGATCCGCGTTAGGTTGTTTTTCGACCCGCGTTTGGCGACGGAGTTTAAACATGACGGTTAGGTGATCAAAAGACTATAATTTAAGGCTCAGAAACAATGACACATTGTGGCTGCAAATAATGCATCTGCCACGCCATAACAATGGCCATGTTTTATTTCATCGTCATCATCAATCGGTTCAAAACCTACCACAAATCAGCCAAGACAGAAGCATCTTCCACCATCATCTTTTTGCAAATACATAAACAGGTTATTCCAAACAGTTGCCCAGATAAAACAAAACTATCTTCTTGCAAAAGTTGAATTGCAGTTCTACCATTGTTACCAGAAGATATCTCCTTCACCCTCAAATCTATTAAAAACCAAAATCAAACTAAACCTGAAGAACAGCCCCAAAGTATCAATCAACACACCAATTTGTACGAATTTTCACAAACACAGACGAACCTAGCAATGCTATAAATGTACAATACACAAACAAAACCAACAATACAAAGACTCGAATAGATGTTGTTTCCATTCTAATGTTGGGCTCAGAATGTCCACAGATGAAAGGCGGGTTGCAGGTAACAACCTGTCATCCTTCAACCCTTCGATGACTAACAAATGTCCTCAATCAATCTTTATTCAGACTTATAAACTCATCACAGCCCATTAGAAATACGCATTGAAGGCAACATGAAACCAACGGCAAATCGCATCAAACAAACAACCAAAGCAAATCCTGATAATCATTGGTTTTTTTAAACATCAGAAGCAAAAGAGTTGTTGCATGTTGTGTATCAGGAAGAAAACACATTACCGGAGTGCAAAACCACTGCTGCCATGGCTAAGCTTTAGGACCTCACCGGAGCCCCATCGCACACAACCGGAAACCCCAGTGGCCACTGGACGGTTCTAGCAACCCCATGACTACCACGACAAGCGCAAACATCAACAGTAACGATGAAACCAACCAAAGATTCGCGAACAGCCGCCACCATAGGCAAAAGCCCCAAATCAAAACCCGAAACAATCGCCACACGCAACCATCGCCACCTGCAGGCGACAGAGAGACAGGGAGCCTGATGGGATCTCGGCATAGCCAACGGCGACGGGCCCTACCCCAATCCAAGGCGGAGAAGCAACAGAGCCATTGTTACCGTCACCACCACATTCATAATCCAAAAACCCTAAAAGGGCATCGAACGTAGGTCGACGGTTGAGCCATGGACAACCGCGGCCGGGGCTCCACCTCAACCACAAAGGGGAGGCGAAGCAACAACAAAGCCACCGCCACAACAATCGTTGCTGCCGCGAGCCAACGCCAAAACAACCATCCTCGTCGCCTCCGCGATCGTCGCCTTTGGCACGGCCAGGCACCACCGCAAAACCCTAAAAATCCCCATTATCGCCTTTGGTACGGCCGGCGACAGAGTCACCGCAGCAGGTACGGCCGGCGACAGAGTCACCGCAACAAAGACGGAGGAGACGCAGAGCGGGAAGAGAACCCCGGTGGCCCTAACACACCCGCACCACTACACCACAACCACCCGAAATGTGATCTGCTCAAGTGTAAAGCCAACGCACAATACCCGAGGAGGAAGGGAAATACCGAGAATACCCCAAGTTACTGTTCATCGATTTGGTTACTGTTCATCGATTTGGTTTTTTCATAGTATACAATATTTTTAGCTTCATCCCTGATCACTGAATACACCCAAGAGAGTTTAGGGGGTGTTTGCTCTATTGGTTTTCTTAAAGAAGTATGAATATGTTAAAGGCATTGGTTTTATTTGGATTTGTATCTATTAAAAGAATTAAGATTTTGATGTATTTTTTCAACAAAATAACCACGTACGGTTCATAATTTATTTATAGAAGTTGAAATGTTTCAATAGTGATATTGCCGTTAGTGGTGATGGTGAGATAGTGAGATTCATTTGGTGGAATTCATTACTATATGAAATGAATGTTTTTTTGCTCGAGCAAATCTAGTTTGATTTTAGTTAGGAAATTGTTATAATGTATTAGTTTTATTTATTTCATAACTTAAGAAATTATTTCTTGAATTTGAATTCCAACTAATTGTAGCCAAACATGTAGAAATATAACTCAAGGTTTCGATTTCACTAAATTATTTTATAACTTATTATTAGAGAAATGATATAAAACGTACAATCTAATTGCGATAGTTGTATGTATATAACCTAGCTTTTTACCATAGTCTTGTTCATATGTAGTGGACTAACTTAAAGGATGTATCATGGGTCTACTGTATAAATAAAAAGGGTAAAATACTTTTATAAGTGTATTAGACATTCATACGTCGCTCCATGTGATAGTCGTAGAGACTGAGATGGCTAGAACAAATGGTCTTAAATATAAACATCAAGATGGCTAGGCACGGTTCGATGATCTCATCTCATCTATGAGGCCGACACTCAAACGTGGTTGGATAAGGGAAATAAATAGCATAACTAATACGTCCATTAATGGAAGTTAATGAATAACATGACTTTGACAAAAGAAAAAAAAACTTAAAATTAAATACGATCATTAAATACATTACATGTCCCATGTTGCATCATGCTACTTTGCAACCCCAACCTAGCTTAATTTCAAACCTACCATTTCTTTCAATATGATTATAGCCTTGCGGCAGGACCGTGCGATGACTAGTTTTTTTTATTCCGCGCGTTGCGGCAGGACCGTGCGATGAATGACGTTGCTTGCAAACTTCGTAACGAACGTCAAAACGTTGCTACGAACGCGATTATGCGGTGAAATCAACGTGGTTAAGTAGTTACAGAAAAGCATATGAAATTGAGTAGTTCCGTGCTCAGTATAGCCTACTGTTAGATAATAATAAATTTGGGGTTATTATTGTTTTATCTTGATTTACTAATTAGGTCCTTGTGTAACTTTTCATTCTATATATTGTATGTTGTAATAACCTACTGATCATGAAATACACATGGTAACTAGCTCTTCATTCACCTACGGTTCATAAAAGACAAAAATAACAGTTAACAAAAAATTAAATGCCAAAAAAAGAGAAACTTTTGTGGCCAAAAACTAAATCCAAAAAAAATGCATTGTAGCACTTATGTTGCTTTTTAATATGTAACTAGTTGGGAACCATATCGCGCGTTGCGCGATTTCATTTTTTTATATAAAGTTTGAAGGCGTGGCTGTTAATTACATTCAAAAGCGTATATAGAGTGGTTATTGATTACATTCAAAATATGTCATGCTTTAAAATTGTCTTCACGCCAATTTTCCACCGGTAACAAAGCTGTCATATGTTTACAAAAGGCAGGCTGATTGTATTTTTGGTGGCATTGGAAACTTCAAAAGGTGTTGTTGCTACCTGTCAGTCTTCCTTTGGCTTCTTCTGTCAAAAGTTGAAATCATATATTAACAAAAGGCAGGACCATTGTGCATTTGGGGTAGCATTGTGTAACATCCGGTTTCTAAATCCGGATTTGTAAATTATATTATAGTTATGATTAATTAACTAAGTTGAGTTTGTTTGATTGTTCAAGTATTCAGCCGCATGACTTGTATGCGAATGAACTTCAGTCGCATTCCTTATGTGCGATTGAGGCTCAGTCGTACGAATGGTAGGAGCATGAGCTTCATTCGCACGATTCAGTCGTGCGAATGGTTCAATCGTGCGACTGAAGGTGAGGAATCGTGCGACTGAAGGTGAGGCGGTTAAGTTGAGTGTATGGATAAGTGGGGCGGTCAAGGGGGTTCAAGGGTAGATTTCTATCTGCACCTATTCTGTTCTCTTGTCCCCTTCACACCCAAAACCCTGTTCTCACGAAATTGATTAGGCGAAGCTCCGTTTTGGTAAGTTTTGAACATCACGGATTAGTCCGGAGATGTTATAAGCTGTGTGTATGATTGAATTTGATCCAATAACTTGTTTAAATCAGTAAATTGGTCTGGTTCATTTCTGAATTTAAAATCCAGGAATTTAAATCTAAGTTTTGTGAAGTTTTGATGAAATAATGGTCCGAAACCATTGTAAACGATGTGTATAGGATCTGTTTTGAATATGGTATGATTTGGATGGTTAAAACTCAAATTTTGAGTAAGTTTGGATCAAAAACGTCAAGAACACAGCTGCTGATTTGTTTCAGGCGAATGGGCTCGATCGCATGACTCAATCGCAAGAATGAGAGTCCGGTCGTGTGACTGAGTGCGAATGGAGGTTCAATCGTGCGATTGGAACCCAGTCGCCTTGTTAGAAGGCCGAATGAAGACGAGGGAACACTGGATACGAATGAGAACTCAATCGTGCGAATGAACAGCTAGTCGTACGACTGAAGGTTAAGTCGCATGGTTCATTCGCATAGGTCTAGTCGCATGATTACTCATTCGCATAAGTGTTCAATCGCATGAAGGCCCTGTTGAGAATGAGTTTACTGAATCAGGGTTTATTGCTTTAGATATACCTTGATTAGAGGAAGGACTAGTTACCTTGTGTACGTGGATTGTGTAGACTGTGTGGGAGGAAATTGATAAGGTGAGTTCTAAGCCCTTTTCAAATGTTTGGTTTTAACATACGGGCTAGCATACATAACCATGATGAATAAATTGAATGTTTTAGTACCAGAATTGTGATAGTAATGTTGATATGTTTCTAACAGTTTGTAAAGCTGTTAGGGGAAAAGTGGGGGTGATAAATGATTACCTGAACATTGTTAATCATTACGTGATGGTAATGATTTCAGTGGGTCAGGTAGGGTGTAAAAGATAGTCATCTGAACATTGTTAATCATTACGTGATGGTAATGATTCCAATGGGTCGGATGGAGAGTGATGATTAATGAAAATATGCTAAAACTGGTGCTAAAAGAAAGGATGTGTGAGGTGTAAGTGAATGTGATAATATTGGCAATAAGTAAAAGAAATGTTTTTAAAATAGTGTCACACCCTCAAAATCCACGTGCGGAGTTTTACCGCGAGGCGTGTGAACAAACCAGGATCACAGTCAATAGTTACTCGGAACGACTCTATATGCTACGTTTAATGTAAATCAACCAGAGTTTAAACTTTAAAAGACCTGCGGAAGCGTAAAGTAAATAAAACAACCCAAAACATGTGAAAGTACCATATGGCAAAACAAGTGCCAACCAAGTATTGTAAACCATAAATAAAAGACGGGTAGTTATAAATCTCTAAAAAAATGCATGCTGACTGGTGAAGTGCTCCTATCAGCAATCCAGCTTAATGACCTGAGAATAGCATACTAAAAAGTCAACACATGGTTGGTGAGTTCAAGAGTTTGCGCATAAATATAACAGTTTATCAATTGTGTATAAACATAACAGTTTATCAATAGCGTATAATTAAGCATGTGCATTGCAATAGCTAGCTAGTCCATTAACAAACGATATAATACATAGTGATTTTCGACATTGAAGCTGACTGTGTTATGTTTGCCTTCCGTCACGACTTCACCATATCGTGACGAATAATCATAGGACAAATTGCACCCGGTTGACCTCGAGTCACACAGGTGGGGCTCGTCAGACCCAGTAGTACTACCCAAGTTTCCCCGCTATCCAATATTAACAATTCGAAAGTGTGAGGACTTTATCATAATAAACACACTATATTAATATCATACACATCTTAAATATATAAAGCGTTGTAAAATTTACCAGTATGCTATCTCCCCCAAAAGAGATTTAATAAAACAGTGGGGCATGAACTCACCTGATACGCGTGTTAGACAAGTAAGGTTTAACTTGACAAGGACGAGTGGAAAGACAACCTTCAAAGGTTACCTAGAACACACAAGTACATAAGTACATGTACACAGAAATCCCAAGAGAAACCTTAAGTGTTCTACAAACAAAGAACTCAAGGTTCTATATAAACAACATACATGTGACCTAGTTGACCCGTTTGACCCGTTGGTGACATTATGCGTTGTAAACCATTTAAGTATACATGTTTAACATTCCAATGAATCATATTTGGTGCTACATTCCCAATACATTGCTTAAATCATCATACTATGCACATATCATACAAGTTGTCCAATTCCTTAGCATCTAGCACTCTCAGTGTGTTCATAACATAACTAGTGTATCATATAACAGGTTAGATCATGCATAACCTACTTACATGACCTATAGCCATGATTTAGCATATATGGGTCAAAACAGGAATTTACCAAATAGTCATTCATACTATTCACAACGCATACAAGATGCCTAATACATGCAACATACATTAGTATGATCCATTCCAGTCCCAAACATGATGTCCTAGTTACTAATCAACATACCAAACCATACATGACCATCAAAGTGCAATAATCACCCAATAACCAAATAAACATTCCATACAACCCAATTAACAGATTCTACCACTTTAGACATTCATAACAATCATTCTAGCATGACCCTAAAACCATGAACAAGTCAAATTTCCAATATCCAAAGTTCATGCACAATAAAGTTTCCCTTTTGGGAAAGTAATACCCAAAAGTCTAGTAAACACCCAACATGTATCCAATTCATCATTAAGATATTATTTCAAGTTCATAACATTCATACTAACATGCTAATCACCTCCAAATATCCAAATTCCCAAACATCATACACAAAAGTTTCTACTTTTAGTAAGTCATGATCAACATCACAATTTCATGGATTTTCTTGCACAATTCAATTAAACTAACATCTAAGCATTACATCTAGCATCTTAGAATCATCAAATCATAAATTCCAAGAACCAAAAGTTTCCTCTTATGGCAATGTATGAACTAGATGATCAAACCCTAGATTTCTTGCAAAATCAACATCATTCAACATTCATATAACCTAACTAACATCATATAACCATCTAACAATCATCAATTTCATCCATAAACACACTAATTTTGGATTAGGGTTTACATTCAACAAGGTTCATGATCCAATCATTACAAACGTGTTATTCATGCATAATCAACGTTAAACAACATGTAATCAATTCAACTAACATACTAATATCAACAAACATCAAGATTTCAGCCCCCAAGAACATCAATTTCGAGTATAAGGTTCGGCCACAATGAGAAATCATGAAAAACATGAAAACCAACCTTCAATTCGTGCAAGGCAACAAGGTTTGATGTTTCTAATGTCTTCCAACACTTGAAATCGATCCAACCAAATGTTCTTTTGCTTGTTCCTGGTCGAATTTCGCAAGGGGAGATGCTGGGAAGGCTGATCGCGGCCGATGGGGCATGTGGGGAGGCTAGGGTTGGTTTTGTTTTAATATTTTCACTAATTACCCTTTAATCCTTGTGTTTTTGTATTTTTTTATAAAAAGTAACTTTAAACCCCTTTTTACAAGTGTTCTTAATCACTTAACAACTATATAAACTAATAATAACAATTATATATTTTATCTTTATAAAAACACACAACATACGAATTAACACGCGTGTTTCCGCGTTACGCGATAAAATTCTCAAATAGTCTTTAAATCGCGTAAAAATATAAACATAACATAATAGTCATCTTTTCAACTAGATTATTATTACATTGACATTATTAATTATTTTTAAGTCACCAACGTCAAACGACAACTAGTGTGTGCTTACGACACGTGTATGCAAAACTTAACGGAACTAACGGAGTTTGGTAACGGAAAATTACCGGATGTCACAGGTAGTGTGATGTAAATCTCAACAGGCCAGTTAGGGTAAGATGTCTGGGTGTGAAACTGTACAGTTTGATAGGAGTGATGACGATCACTCAGCTTTGTGAACATCTTGTGGTGACGACCCTAGATGATTATTTGGCATCCTACTGGATGAGAGATAGTAACTGGTAGTTGCTAGATGTGGGCAACCGACGTTACTGAGTATGGGAGACTGATAGTTGCTGGATGTGGGCAACCGACGTCTCTGGGTATAGAAACTGGTAGTTGCTAGATGTGGGCAACCGACGTTTCTGGGTGTAGTAACTGGTAGTTGCTGGATGTGGGCAGCCGACGTTACTGGGTATGGGGAACTGGTAGTTGCTAGATGTGGGCAACTGACATTCGATGGGACAGGTCCAGAGGGACAAAGTAATGATAAAAGTTGAATGTGTAATATTGCCAATATAAATATAGCTTTTGTGTGTGTAAAGATATTGTTATTGTTTTAATGAAAATTGGAACTCACCAGTTTATCTGATGTTTCGAGTATGTTGTGTGTGCTAGGTAAGGAGGGATCCTCTAATAATAGAGGAAAGCAAGTATGAGCCGATGAGGATGCTATCCCGGAGCAACTGCTGGCATAGGAATTAGGGCTTATTAATAATGTAAATAAGGCAATGTATAATTAAATACAATCATATGTAAGTGTTCTGAAAAGTTGGGTTAATGTATAATATTGATTAAAGTCTTCCGCTGTAAGTAGAAAGCTCTGATTTGTGTTTAAATATTAATCCAACTACGTGACGTGCCTCCGGTGCCCTGCCGAGTTTAGGGCGTCACACATTGGCATCTTCAAAAGGGTGTTGTTGTTACCTGTTAGTCTTCTTTTGCCTTCTTCCCAGCTGGAGGACCTGGTTTTCAATTGTTGTTAGGATGATGAAGTGGTAATAAGTGTTTAACTATGTTATTTCTTACTTTCTTCTCGGAACAGTGATCTTTTGGCTGATGAACTTGTTTCGGCTCTATGTACTGGCTGGAATGACGATGGTGTTATTGCTGCAGGTGTGGCTGCTGTTGCTGTATTTTCTCTTATAATGTCAACCTTGGTAACGGTGCAACGCAGCATCTCGGCTCTGTTGTTTTTATGTGCTTGGACATGGAATATGGCTTCTTTGTTTATGATTTGGCGCAGAGTGTTGTCTGGGTTGTGTGTTGTTAGTATGTCAGGGCATGTCATCCCGGTAAGATTTGCAGATGGATCATTGAATACTAAAACGGGGATACTTCCAGTATTGTCAGAGATTGTGGTAGCGATTCGCTATCTGCAATGACAACTTGTTTTAGTTGTTTATTGCATTATAAAAAAGAGTAGTTATAGAGGACATACATTTCAGTTGGTACGCTGAGGTTTCCGTGCATAGAACAAAACCATCCGTCTCCGACTTTCAGTAGGGATTGATCATATTTTGGGCAGCCTAGACAATGCCATTCTCTATCCATGTGTAGTTCGGTTATTGCTGCTTTCAGTGTGAAGTTATGCCCTGGAATTACGTTTATGTGATGCTCAATTTCAGTTTTATGATAATCAAGGAGCAAATCATAACTGTATATACATACATGTATACAATATCATCAAACTACTTATGAAGAAAATCATGTACTGATTGTTTTGTGTTTATCTACATGAAAGAGGTAATCTGTACAACGGAGTGGAAGTAAATAAACAGAATCAATGGTTGAGTTCGGTTGTCGGGCACAAATATACGAAAACATAACAGCAATAAGTTGACACACACAAACACATTTTGCAATTAGGTTCTATGGAACTGTTGGTGTGGGAAAACAATACAATATACCATGCCTAGACAACCTTAAAATAACTAACTGTAAGCAAATATCAGGAATCCGAGATATGAACATATTATGGCAACAATTTCAGTCAGTTATTGGCATCGCATAATACAGCAGATAGTTACAGTGGAAAAGTCGGTGTTATTTACATCATGAAAAGCCAAATATATAAGACCAGTAGTCCGGGTTTTTAAAAAAATAGAGTAACCTCAAATTTCTGTCAAATAAAGTAGGGTTAGGATTGACTGCAATATCACCTTAATTTATTTTGGTTTCTTTGTATGAGTTGGGTGTTTTGTGTAGCGGGCCTAAATAAACAGAATCAATGGTTTTGTTCTATTGCCGGGCACAAATACACGAAAAGATAACAGCAATTAGTCTATACACACGAACACATTTAGCAATTAGGTCCTTTGAAACTGTTGGTGTGGAAAATAAATCAGTATATTATGCAGTTGAAGACGATCATGCAGCTGTTGAATGCACTTTCTCTTTCCTCCCTCAATTTCAAGTTGGGGTACGACATTTTGAAAAAACACAACCATCTCTAACTTCAGTCAATGTGGAGGAGTATAAAGCAGGGTTAGGATTGAGTGTAGTGTTACCTTAAGTTCTCTTAGTTCCTTTGCCTGTAGCTGTGATATAGTTGTGTTAGGCTCTTGAGATCTTGGTTGCTGGAGACCTGTTTCGTGATGTGTTTCTGCGCTATTTGTATTAGGCTCTAACTTGTCAAACCTGCAAGAAGTAGAAAGTTTATGCGTTGCTTCATGTAATTGTGAAGATTTGTGTTTATTTTTTTTGGTCCTTACATGTCCAAGAGGAGTCTGGTTTCCATTGTTGATGGGTTGACATAAACATGGGTTGCGTTTGTCGATTGAAGTTGAAGCCTACCTGTAATTAAAACAGTTGTTAAATTTTATTTTTTGGTCCTATAGTTTAGCTGTGTATTATTTTTCACCCATGAAATCGGTGAGTCTTAAGGCTGTTAGTGCAAGTATTGTAGGCTGCGATGATGCCTCAATTGCAATCCTTGGGAGTCTAGCTGATGATGAAGCAATTTCCTCCCATAGCCTTATGGTAACATTTTGGTTGCTGTATGTTTTTATACCAGTATTTATTAGAGAACTCATTCTACTAATATTTGTATGGTATCGGAAAGATTTGTAGATTGTACAAATAATTCTTTCTGTTAGTTGTTACCTGTAATCTCTTAACGTTATGATGAAATATGGATTTCCATTGTTTGTAGTGCTATCCTGCATTTGTTGTAGAATGCCAATATAATCTGTACCACAAATTTCAGAAGTCATTGAAATCTATGTTATACACTGCTGTAATGAGAACAATAATTTTGGCTGTGATTACCTAAGATTACTCTGTTTTGTGCTTGGTTTGGATCCGTGCTTTTACTGCAATGCGTCAAGCCTTTGTCGGTTTACAAACTCGAAATATTGATCTGGGAGCTCAGGTGTCTCTGGTATAGGAGTGAAAGCATATGCTGACCCAATTCGCATGTAAGCTGGATGTGATAAGGTAGATGTATACTTATCTGGCTCAACACATGCGTATCCATTAATTTTGTAGCATTTATGAACTTGCAGCTTTGAGGTAACTGTTCTTTGGTCTCTTCCTTTAACCATAGCCTGAATGCCCATACCCTGTTGTATAAACAATTAATATGTGTAAGTAGATTGTTCATTTATTGTTATGCGAGCTAGGCACTACAAAGTTGTAATGTTGTACTTTATTAAAAGCGTAACCTTTTGTTCTTCTATGTAAGGGTAATTACACAGTTGTTGAAGTTGTATTTGGTTTTTCTTTAATGACTAATGAATGTAAAGTCATGCATAGTTATGTTTTCTACATGGGTGACAGGTCTGGTTGGGTATATGAATGACTTTTTGGTGGACTGGGTATCGTTTTTTAAATAGGGGAGTACCTCTTTGTCAACAAACATGTAGCAGACTTCGTTATCACGGAATGCAGGTTTCCAGCAACGAACAACACGAACCTCTAGTTCTTGGGCAGCACCACCAGGCCTAAGTGCTGAAATGCCAGTGTCTTCCATTGACAGTTACCTATAATAGAGGCAAGATTTAGTAATTAGTGATGTAGTAATAAATGATTATTACAGTGCAACAGGCTTACTTTTGTACTACCAATAGAAATAGAATATTAAATGTAAGCTTGAGACAGACCTGTTTTTTCGTTACCTCATCTAACAATTCTGTATAAACAATGTTTAAAGTTTTATTATTACTGTTATCAATGCTTTTTTTTGTCAAAATTCTAACAGAATTGGGGGTGGTAGCTCTCGAAAGAGCAACATAAAGTTGGCCTTGACTAAAAATTGGTTCTGGTAAATAAATTCCAATTTTATTTAAACTTTGACCTTGACTTTTATTAATTGTCATTGCATAACACACTCTCACTGGGAATTGTCTTCTTGTAAAAACAAATGCTAACTCTTTTATGTTATGAACGAAGTTAATCCTTGGAATGTAGACTCTAGTCCCAATTGATGTACCTGTTATTATGTGGGCTTCTATAACACGTGGTAATAACTGAGAAACTAATAATCTAGTTCCATTACACAAACCATTTTTTTTATCTATGTTGCGAATTAACATAATGGGGGTACTCTTTTTCAGTTTAAGACAGTGCTTTGGAATACCATTGAAATTTAAAGTATTTAGATATTCAACAGGATACATTATGTCAACATCACCAGCATTCGCAGAATGTGGGACCATTGAATCTGTACTTAAGTAGGAAATATAATCGTCTGACGATAAATTTAAGACAATATCGTTTATCTCGTCAACGGTCTCGTTCTTTAGACATATAAGCGCCCGTTCTGCCATTGTTGTTGCCATCGGATTGAAAAGGTTGTTGTCGTCGTAAACAAACCTAATCAGGTCACATAAGGCCAAATCACCATCCTCAATCACCATTTCAGCAGGAATTTGAATAACTTTGGTATCTGCCTATTTTGGTACCATTTGTTCACCCTCCTCACCATTTCCAATTCTTAGTAACCACTCTATGAATACCTGTGTGTTAGGCTGTGATGATGTGTTTGAAGATGACGTTAGAACCCTGAGGTTTGTGGAAAGGATGTGTACAACAAAATATTTTCAAAGATATGATCTTGGAAGACATGAGGCAATGATTTCCTCTTTTGTCACTTTGGTTTAACTGGTAGTGTTTGCCTAAAGTCACCTCCTAACAATACAGATTTTCCACCAAAAGGTACATTTATCTTGCCAATTAAATCTTGCAAAGTTTTGTCCAGCGATTCGAAACACCTACGATCACTCATTGGTGCCTCATCCCAAACAATTAATGTAGTTTCTAAGAGAAGCTTGGCTAAGTTTGTATTCTTCTTGATATAACACACTGATTCGTCATTCAATTCAAGTGGTATCTTGAACCTCGAATGTGCAATACGTCCAGACGGCAATAATAGTGATGCTATTCCTGATGTTGCTACCGCCAAAACAATGTGAGCGGCTGATCTTAACGCTGATATAATTGTCTTCCACAGGTAAGTTTTGCCAGAACCACCATGACCATAAACGAATAGTAAAATCTGTGATGACTTCTCAAAGCTAAATATGACATGATCATAGGCTGCCTTTTGTTCTGGTTGGAGATTCGCCTTTAACGACAAATGTTCACGGTGCAAAGCGTCTCTGTCATAACTTTTTTCTTCAAGTAGCAATACGTTCCTTAAAACAGACATTGTACTTTCTGCAGGCGATGGTAATCCGAAATCTGATAAAGACTTTGGGCTAGTGTTCGAATTTAATAACAATTAAAGCTCACATAAGACAAATTGCTTTAGGTCTGAATCATTTATTGATCTGTTTGAATGGCGAAGGCTAGCATCGATATTATAAGCTAAATCATCAGCCATACTTTTCCAAGTGGCATCCCATAGCGTTGTTGGGTTCGATACGTTACAAAACAATAGTATGTGAACAAATAGTAGCCAAAGTTGTGCAGATGTTGCCCACTCTGATGCTTCAGTGATAGTACTTAACCATTCTTTATCATCCCCTATTAAGCCCAATTTCTCGCATGCCTGTCTAAAAGTTGCAAATATTTCACCGTTGACAGTACGTATATTTGCAAATGAACAACACCCAGTTTGATAACCAAGTAACATTCTTAAGTAGAATAGTTCCCCACATGTAGGATGTATGTAGGCAAGTCTACCAACAGCAGGTGTTCGCTTAGATGTTCTTTTAATCCATGTTTTTGAAGACACATCCCATCTGTACTTTGAAAGATAATCAATATAATGAAGATCCAATCCGTTGTTTGAAACCGATGCCTACAATTCTTTTTCTGTAACATATTGGCCAACCACTCAGTAAGCGTAGTTTTGGATGCATATTCATTGTTGACAACATCCACTAAGTGCTGTGATTACCAAAATGTGAGATTCTGTTTACCCTCTAAATGCACCGCTAAAATTTGAACAGGTGGATTTCGATGATGAATTAGGAAGGTGAAGATCCGCCACGAAGCCTCATGAGGACATATAAACCGCCCGTCGAGATAATTCTTTATGACACCCCACGTTTTCAGGTCACCACTGTTTTCGTGATTTAGTATATTATTATCATTAATGAATCTTATTAGCATTAAAAGACATTGTGATTGTTACAAAAAGTTCATTAACAACTAAACTCTCAATTAGTTAAACCAAAATAACAATTAACAATTAATTAAACTAAACTACCCCTCAATCATTTCAATTGAATTATTTGTTCTACTATCTAATTAAACTAAACTAACAAGATTAAACAAATGTAATCATGTATGTATACATATATATGGTGCAATGTAAAGTCGCGTGTGTATATATAAACTTTTGTGTGTTCGCTTCTGTTGTGTATGTATACGTCTTGCCGTATGTATGTCGATGAATTGTGGTGTGTTTCGGTTGTACTTGTTAAGACCGAGTCTTATACCCAGGGCATTAAATTCAAATCAAAATGGATTGAAAAATATCATGCTTTGTGTTACAAAATATAATAATGATAAAAGTCTGGTGATAAGTTGTATGACCATATTCAATGAACCAAAAATAAAAGCCTGATGTTATGCATGTGTATGTATGATGTTGCTGTGTCATCAAATGCGTGAGTGGATAGTGCTTCAATTGTATATGTTGGTGTGAGTGGACACATGGAACTTTTGAGTGGTGTACAGCTTGTGTGGAAGTCTACCTCCTTATTGTAATTATATATTTAATAAAGTTATCAACTCATCCACTATAACCGACCACCTCCTTGTTCTTTAAATCCCCTCCCTATCGCATACTAAATAGAATACAAATAATAGCGGTTCACCTCTCGATAGCCCTCATTTGAAATTGCAACAACCTTCCATTGTGGTCCTCTACCTTCGGCCCTCGGTTGTGACTTTCTCCGGCGACAACAACACCTCTCGGAGCCCTCATCTCTAGGCCAAACCGTAACCGCAGCCCCCGTTTCATCGTGGAGATACCTTTGTTATCGATCGTTGATCATCGCTACTCGGTACGATTCTTAAGTTCCTTCTTGATCATTGCTTACGTGATTACGTACGGTTTCAAAACTCCGGTCGCGGTTAGTTCGGTATGAAAGCATGGAATCGAGTTCATGGGGTGTGGTACTCGATTACATAACTGTTCAACATATATACATGTGTTCTGTGTATATATATAACCGTGTGTGTGTGCTGCGTTGTATATATATACATGTATGTTCTGCGTATGTATGTAAGTATAAGTTTCTACGTATGTATGTAAGTATAAGTTTCTACGTATGTATGTATATATATATGTTCTGTGATTTTATGCTTGGTGTGCGGGTTGCTTATGGGTTCGGGTGATTGGTTCTCGATCGGGTGAGCACGGTACGTGCCATGTACGGTGCATATTGTGTATGTATGCATTCTACTGTGTGTGTACGTGTATTGTGTGTGGTTCTTATTAATATGGATGTATGTATATATGGCTGCGAATGGACTTGGAAATTAGATGGTGCATGTTAAATGTAGGTAGCATATAATTATGTATATATATATATTTGATGGTATGTGTTTAATTTTGTTTAAAATATGAATGTTGTATGCATTGGTTCTATGGGGTTCAGTTAGTGCTATGGGTGGAGAAGGATAATGCATGGGATATGTATTTTAGTGGGCAATGCACATGGGTGCGTTTCTGCAAGGGGGGGGTGTTTGAAATGTAATAAGAATGGAAGTGGATGTTCTAATCTTTTTAGTGGATTGTATGAATATATATATATATATTAACTTTTTGGATGGATGCTCGAGTTGTTAGTAAGGTTATTGGGTGACTTATTTGTATGAAATAATGTGAGTTAATTTTGCATGATATACATGATTCAATAAAGGTTGTGTTAGAAGGTAAACATAGGATGTAATAATAATAGTAGTAATTTGGAATATAATACATTTACAAGTGACAATTGGGTCGTTATGTAAATGAAGTGAATTACAACTCGTGTCTATCTACATGCAAGTAAAGCAAACGACAACCGACACCGTAACCGACCCGTGGAACTTGAAACCGAACGATCACATTATTGATATTTAATATTAATTGAATTTTAAATGAAACTCAGGTTAATTGGAAAACTTCTCTTTTGGTGCTTACATTTTTGTTGCAATGCATTCGAGGTAGTTTACAGCCCCACTTTTACTTATATACTCTTTTGGGGGAGAGAAACATGCCGTTTTCATAAAACGTTACATTACATTGGATTTTTGTAATATTGCATATACTTGATACTATGGTGTTATACTTGCCCAACGGACCGTTAATATGGACTTAGCGAGGTAATTGTTAGTAGTACTACTGGGATTGACATACCCCACCCGGGCTAGTCGCGCTAGCACAACGTTCGTCAAACGGGTGAACGGTTAGCCTAATTACAAGTGTTGTGGTGTGTGATCCACATCCGGGCCTGTTTATTTATTTGATTACATGTCAGCTCGGCCGATTTCATACACATAGTGATCATTATGGATTAGCTACCCATTATATGCTTTAATTACAAAATCCGGGAATTTCATTATACTTGACGGATTACAAAATCCGGGAATTTCATTATACTTGACGGATTACATAATCCGGGAATTTCATTATACTTGACGGATTACATAATCCGGGAATTTCATTATAATTGACGGATTACATAATCCGGGGATTTCATTACTAATACTTATCGGATTACATAATCCGGGGATTTCATTACTGATACTTATCGGATTACATAATCCGTGGATTTCATTACTGATACTTACTGTTTTCTGATAAACCTGTGAACTCACCAGTCTTGTACTGAGATTTTTGCATGTTTTCTCTCAGGACATTGATGTGGCACGTCTAGGAGCACAGCATCCACTACATGTCATTCCGCGTTCATCTCAAACTGTTTTCAGGATTTAGTTTGCATTTACTTTACATAAATTGGATTGGACGCGTGTTTGCGTGTTCCAAAACTATTGTTAAATGTTTTTATGTTTTCGCTTCCGCACTACTTAAATATATTTGGTTTATTTCATTAAAATTAAGCAACTTATATGATTTGTAATTATCGAGTCGTTTGGTATAACTGATGCTTATCTGAGATCCTGGTTGTGTCACACGCCTGACGGTAAAACCCCGTACGTGGAAAATGAGGGTGTGACAGATTGGTATCAGAGCATTAGTTATAGCGAACTAAAATAAACTTTGCATCTCATCTGCATTGCATTTTAGACTATAGCTGGATTTGCATTAGTTACACACACATAGATTACTAAGCTATGCCTACTAAATTGGTTGCCTGAGAATTTTTGCTTTAACATATCCCTGTGAGCATATGGCTACCGGGATGGTGGCTCCGAGTTGCTGTGTCACGGGAGAGTTTGTGTGTATTTGACCTCGCCTAAATGTTCTTCATGATTTGTGTGACACATAGACACCTGTATTCTGGATTTCCTGGCAAAAGGCCCTCGGGCTAAGGCAAGCATATCGCATAAATCTCATTATGAGACCAGTTATGCTTACCTGGGGATTTCTGGGATGAGTGATAAACTATGGTCAATACACAGGTCTTTAAGGCAAATGGGTCAAATTACCTTGGCGTGTCATTGATTCCCAAACTTTACTGATCCTTTCGTATACTTTGATTGATCGACCCCGATATAATACATACATATTTGGTACTTCTATCATTGATGACCACTGTACTTGACAAATATGTTAGCCTAATAGGAAGAACCGGGGTGATCATGCAAAGCAACTTACCATTACGGGTGCACACGTAATTATAATTTGTAGTGCATGAGAATTCTGGTAACTCTATTGGGTGATAACGGTCATAATCAGTACAAATTTTCATTTCTATACTTGGAGACATGAGGTCTCGGTTCGCATAAAACCTCACTATCGATATGCAAACAAATCATTCATTCCTACTAGTATGAAAGTTCTCATTTACCCCGAGCCTTAATGAGACTCGTGTTATGACATTAGCCCTAGTCTCTATGAGACGTGCTATTTTTAGCATTTCAATGTTCGTGTAACACTATCGATCTACATTGTGCCAGATCTTCAAGAGTTGCAATAAAGTGATAATATTCTTGGCGCGTGTAGTCCTTGTTCATTGAATTGATCATAAAACTTAGAATCTTGGTAATTTGAGCGTTCCAACATTCATTTCATTTGATATTTATCATGTTTAAGCGTACATTATACTTGCTTGTTCCCTAGTGGTGGGACACAATTGGATTTTTTCCGGCTAACTACGTTTGGCGTAGGACCAAATAACAAGATATTATGACGACCTCGTTCATTTCATCTCTGTCTTTCCAGTTTCCACTATAAATAGCAAGTACACTTATAACCGCCACCCGTGTGCTTGGCAGTTGTGATCTAGGTGTGTCTAGACATTCGTTCGATATAAGTTGATTTCTATTACCCATGGTAACTACGATGTCATGGTCAAAATGGATGGGTTGTCCAAAAACCAAACATAGATCATTTGTGGAAACAAACTAATTAAGTTACCTCTTCTTAGTGGTGGAATACCTGCGGTAGAAGGCGACAGGGTTGGTGTGGTGGTTGGCATCATCTCAAACGTGAAGGTGCATAAATGTCTCAAGAAAAGGGATTTCTCTCTACTGACACTAATTACAGAGAAGAAGGCAGATGAGAAGCGTGTTAAAAATATTCCAGTTGTCAGAGACTTCCCGGAAGTATTTCCAGTAGACTTAACTAGTATGACAACTACGAGTTTTTGGTTATGCCGTTTGGGTTGACCCACGCACCAACGGTTCTCATGGATCTCATGAACCGAGTGTGCAAACCCTATTTGGACTAGTTCGTCATTGTCTTCATAGATGACATCCTTATTTATTCAAAGAATAAGGAAGAACACGAGGAACACCTTAGACTGATTCTGAAGCTGCTGAAACGAGAACAATTGTATGCTAAATTTTCAAAGTGTGACTTCTGGATACGAGAGGTCCAATTTTTGGTCATGTGGTCAATGAGAATGGAATACATGTTGACCCAGAATAAAAGAAATAGAAGCCATCAAGAACTGGGCTACACCGGAGACTCCGACTGAGGTACGACAGTTTCTTGGGTTGGCTGGCTATTATTGACGATTCATCGAAGGATTTTCAAAGATTGCTCAACCTCTCCCCGCGTTAACTCATAAGGCACTACGTACAATTGGGGTGACAAACAAGAATCCTCATTTCAGGTTCTGAAGCAGAAACTCTGTACAACACCGATTCTATCCCTGCCTGAGGGAACAGACGATTTTGTAGTTTATTGTGATGCTTCTATTCAAGGTCTCGGTTGTGTGCTAATGCAACGTGAGAAGGTGATTGCTTATGCTTCCCGTCAATTGAAAGTTCACGAGAAAAAAATACACGACACATGACTTAGAGTTAGGATCCGTTGTGTTTGCGCTCAAGATATGGAGACACTACTTGTACGGTACCAAGTGCACCATTTACACCGATCACAAGAGTCTCCAGCATATCTTTGAACAGAAGGAGCTGAACATGAGGCAACGTCGTTGGGTCGAGTTGTTGAATGACTACGACTGTGCGATCAAGTATCATCCGGGCAAGGCTAACGTAGTAGCAGATGCCTTAAGTCGAAAGGAGACACCTAAGCCGAAGCGAGTTCGAGCATTGCAACTCATCATTCACACTGGATTACCCGATCAAATACGTAATGCTCAACTTGAAGCTTTGAAAGACGAGAACCTGAAAGCCGAATCACTACGAGGCATGGAGAAACAATTAGAGGTTAAACCTGACGGAATCCGCTACTTCATGGACCGAATATGGGTTCCTTTGTATGGAGACCTACGAGAACTAGTAATGGATGAAGCTCACAAGTCACGATACTCTATTCATCCGGGTTCAGATAAGATGTACCACGATCTAAAAGTCCTTTACTGGTGCCAAACATGAAAGCGGATATTGCCACTTACGTAAGCAGATGCTTAACCTGTTCTAAGGTTAAGGTGGAGTATCAACGACCATCTGGTTTACTTTAACAACCAGAAATTCCAGTATGGAAGTGGGAGCAGATATCTATGGACTTATCACGAAACTGTCTCGGACTCCCAGTGGATGCGATACCATTTGGGTAATTATAGATCGTTTGACGAAATCCGCACACTTCCTACCAATTAGGGAGGCTGACCGAATGGAGAAGTTGACTCGTAGCTACCTAAGGGAAATAGTCGCTCGGCACGGTGTGCCAATTTCCATCATATCTGATCGTGACGCTCGATTCACTTCACACTTCTGGCAATCTTTACAACGATCATTGGGAACGCGGTTAGATATGAGCACTGCATATCATCCTCAAACTGATGGCCAGAGTGAGCGTACGATCCAAACCTTGGAAGACATGTTGCGTGCTTGCGTGATTGATTTTGGCAGCAGTTGGGAAACTCACTTACCGTTAGTTGAGTTTTCATACAATAATAGCTATCACACGTCGATCAAAGCTGCTCCATTTGAGGCACTGTATGGGCGTAAGTGCCGGTCACCTATTTGCTGAGCGGAAGTTGGAGAAAGTCAACTTACCAGTCCTGAACTTGTGCACGAGACGACTGAGAAGATCGTGCAAATTCGTAACCACATGGTAGCAGCACGTGACCGACAGAAGAGTTACGCTGATAAACGCCACCGACTATTGGAATTACAAATAGGTGACAAAGTTCTTTTGAAAGTGTCACCTTGGAAAGGTGTGATTCGTTTTGGGAAACGTGGAAAACTAAACCCTAGGTACGTGGGACCATTTGAGATTGTCAAACGGGTTGGCCCCGTAGCCTATCAACCTACCTAAAGAACTCAGTGGAGTACATGATGTGTTCCATGCTTCAAACCTGAGGAAATACCTTGCAGATGAGACTCTCGTCGTTCCGTTAGACGAGATACCCGATGACGAACAACTACGTTTCATCGAGGAACCAGTGGAAGTTATGGACCGAGAGGTCAAGACACTCAAACACAGTCGTATTCCTATCATCAGAGTCCGTTGGAACTCAAAGCATGGACCAGAGTTTACCTGGGAACGTGAGGATCAAATAAAGAAAAATTATCCACAACTGTTTAATGATCAGGCAGCTACTTCTTAAGGTTTGTTTTAGAAACTCTCAGAAACCCTAATATCCTAATTTTCGGGACGAAAATTCCTTTAACAAGGGGATGATGTGACACCCCACGTTTTCAGGTCACCACTGTTTTCGTGATTTAGTATATTATTATCATTAATGAATCTTATTAGCATTAAAAGACATTGTGATTGTTACAAAAAGTTCATTAACAACTAAACTCTCAATTAGTTAAACCAAATAACAATTAACAATTAATTAAACTAAACTACCCCTCAATCATTTCAATTGAATTATTTGTTCTACTATCTAATTAAACTAAACTAACAAGATTAAACAAATGTAATATGTATGTATACATATATATATGGTGCAATGTAAAGTCACGTGTGTATATATAAACTTTTGTGTGTTCGCTTCTGTTGTGTATGTATACGTCTTGCCGTATGTATGTCGATGAATTGTGGTGTGCTTCGGTTGTACTTGTTAAGACCGAGTCTTATACCCAGGGCATTAAATTCAAATCAAAATGGATTGAAAAATATCATGCTTTGTGTTACAAAATATAATAATGATAAAAGTCTGGTGATAATGTTGTATGACCATATTCAATGAACCAAAAATAAAAGCCTGATGTTATGCATGTGTATGTATGATGTTGCTGTGTCATCAAATGCGTGAGTGGATAGTGCTTCAATTGTATATGTTGGTGTGAGTGGACACATGGAACTTTTGAGTGGTGTACAGCTTGTGTGCAAGTCTACCTCCTTATTGTAATTATATATTTAATAAAGTTATCAACTCATCCACTATAACCGACCACCTCCTAGTTCTTTAAATCCCCTCCCTATCGCATACTAAACAGAATACAAATAACAGCGGTTCACCTCTCGATAGCCCTCATTTGAAATTGCAACAACCTTCCATTGTGGTCCTCTACCTTCGGCCTCGGTTGTGACTTTCTCCGGCGACAACAACACCTCTCGGAGCCCTCATCTCTAGGCCAAACCGTAACCGCAGCGCCCGTTTCATCGTGGAGATACCTTTGTTATCGATCGTTGATCATCGCTACTCGGTACGATTCTTAAGTTCCTTCTTGATCATTGCTTACGTGATTACGTACGGTTTCAAACTCCGGTCACGGTTAGTTCGGTATGAAAGCATGGAATCGAGTTCATGGGGTGTGGTACTCGATTACATAACTGTTCAACATATATACATGTGTTCTGCGTATATATATAACCGTGTGTGTGTGCTGCGTTGTATATATATACATGTATGTTCTGCGTATGTATGTAAGTATAAGTTTCTACGTATGTATGTAAGTATAAGTTTCTGCGTATGTATGTATATATATAGTTCTGTGATTTTATGCTTGGTGTGCGGGTTGCTTATGGGTTCGGGTGATTGGTTCTCGATCGGGTGAGCACGGTACGTGCCATGTACGGTGCATATTGTGTATGTATGCATTCTACTATGTGTGTACGTGTATTGTGTGTGGTTCTTATTAATATGGATGTATGTATATATGGCTGCGAATGGACTGGGAAATTAGATGGTGCATGTTAAACGTAGGTAGCATATAATTATGTATATATATATATATATTTGATGGTATGTGTTTAATTTTGTTTAAAAATATGAATGTTGTATGCATTGGTTCTATGGGGTTCAGTTAGTGCTATGGGTGGAGAAGGATAATGCATGTGATATGTATTTTAGTGGGCAATGCACATGGGTGCGTTTCTGCAAGGGGGGGTGTTTGAAATGTAATAAGAATGGAAGTGGATGTTCTAATCTTTTTAGTGGGTTGTATGAATATATATATATATAATTAACTTTTTGGATGGATGCTCGAGTTGTTAGTAAGGTTATTGGGTGACTTATTTGTATGAAATAATGTGAGTTTTTCGCATGATATACATGATTCAATAAAGGTTGTGTTAGAAGGTAAATATAGGATGTAATAATACTAGTAGTAATTTGGAATATAATACATTTACAAGTGACAATTGGGTCGTTATGTAAATGAAGTGAATTAGAACTCGTGTCTATCTACATGCAAGTAAAGCAAACGACAACCGACACCGTAACCGACCCGTGGAACTTGAAACCGAACGATCACATTATTGATATTTAATATTAATTGAATATTAAATGAAACTCAGGTTAATTGGAAAACTTCTCTTTTGGTGCTTACATTTTTGTTGCAACGCATTCGAGGTGAGTTTACAGCCCCACTTTTACTTATATACTCTTTTGGGGAGAGAAACATGCTGTTTTCATAAAACGTTACATTACATTGGATTTTTGTAATACTGCATATACTTGATACTATGGTGTTATACTTGCCCAACGGACCGTTAATATGGACTTAGCGAGGTAATTGTTAGTAGTACTACTGGGATTGACATACCCACCCGGGCTAGTCGCGGTAGCACCACGTTCGTCAAACGGGTGAACGGTTAGCCTAATTACAAGTGTTGTGGTGTGTGATCCACATCCGGGCCTGTTTATTTATTTGATTACATGTCAGCTCGGCCACGATTTCATACACATAGTGATCATTATGGATTAGCTACCCATTATATGCTTTAATTACAAAATCCAGGAATTTCATTATACTTGACGGATTACAAAATCCGGGAATTTCATTATACTTGACGGATTACATAATCTGGGAACTTCATTATACTTGACGGATTACATAATCCGGGAATTTCATTATAATTGACGGATTACATAATCCGGGGATTTCATTACTGATACTTATCGGATTACATAATCCGGGGATTTCATTACTGATACTTATCGGATTACATAATCCGGGGATTTCATTACTGATACTTACTGTTTTCTGATAAACCTGTGAACTCACCAGTCTTGTACTGAGATTTTGCATGTTTTCTTTCATGACATTGAGGTGGCACGTCTAGGAGCACAGCATCCACTACATGTCATTCCGCGTTCATCTCAAACTGTTTTCAGGATTTAGTTTGCATTTACTTTACATAAATTGGATTGGACGCGTGTTTGCGTGTTCCAAAACTATTGTTAAATGTTTTCATATTTTCGCTTCCGCACTACTTAAATATATTTGGTTTATTTCATTAAAATTAAGCAACTTATATGATTTGTAATTATCGAGTCGTTTGGTGTAACTGATGCTTATCTGAGATCCTGGTTGTGTCACACGCCTGACGGTAAAACCCCGTACGTGGAAAATGAGGGTGTGACATTCTTAATCTCATCAATAACCTCTGGTGTATCATGTGTATTACCTCCAGAATAATCAGCATCTTTAGCCAGTGCAAAGCGAACCCTGTCCGCACCTTTCGAGATGTATTTGAAAAGATACTTTATAAGCATACTCCAACCACAATATTCAACATTAATATGTGCTTCGAAATGTAGAAGCAGTTTCCTGTTATATGGAACAACAAATCCATTATCCAGGTACAAACCACGTTTCAAATGTCGGCGGTTATCGTTACGTCTTCTATAATGGATATAACCACCGTTGTCAATACGGGTTTGCAATTCATAACCCTTGGGATACGATTTTGAGCAGACACCATCTTTCATGCACGGTGAATTCAATCTTACCAATCCACACGATCCATGCAGCATAAAGGTTGTTACAATCTTGTGTAATGCAGCATCGGTTGTTGGGTCAGGGAGTTCGGCACTTATATAGCGGTCCACATCTTCCGGGTTACGTATACGGTAGGGTTCTGTAACCCATAATAACGTATGACAATAAGGAAGACCCCTTTTTTGGAATTCAATAGTGTAGAGTTCTGAGGTCAAATTGAAATTATGACTCAGAACTGGCAACATTTCATGTGTACGGTATATTTCTAAAGTAGAAATAAGATAACATAGATTAAGAGTACCTGCGGCCACGTCACCAAAAGGTTTCACTTTATTCAAGTATTTAATGTAAGATCGTACTTTCATTTGAAAAACCCTGGCTATGATGTCAGACCTATCCTGTGCACATGAGACACCAGCGGCGGAAATTTCTCTAGTAATCTCAGGCCATTTGACATTACATGTGAATGTGATAAAATATTTTGGGTTACCGAACACACGACATAAGGCCAATGCATCCTGATAATGTTTGTACATGTATCTAGGACCACCCCTGAATGATGATGGTAACACCACACGTTGACCTACACTATGTCCCTCTATGTCACCACGACAAATAGCATCCTGCACACCATCCAAGAATTCACATCGAAAGTCCTATTGATTATTTCTTATGTACTCAAGCCGTGAATGTTCTACACAAACATAAGCATCAATAATGTATTGTTGGAAAAGACGACCTGCATGCAGAAGATGTGTATATAAACCCTGGCGGTCGTGAATTTTGATAGCTATAAAACATGGACGGCGTCAGATTACGGCTTTCTGTTTCTTCACCCGTTGATATTTAGAGTTCAGGAGACCATCCTTGTTCAGCATAAGAAAATAGGAGAGGATATTGTAGTGGCATGTAGGCAGGGTGAAGTATGCTAACTCTACGCGCTGAATTGTCCTTTCCACGAATAACGATGTCAAAATCATATGATGCAGAGTATGAATCACAAATAATTGCACCGATAACACCAGCAAAGGGGCTGTCGTACCTTCTATCTATTTTCCGGCTAAAAAGCTTAATTGAGAAGTTTGGAACAACAGGCTGACCACATAACTCTCTCGCTATTCTAAAATTTTTAACATATTCATTAACCTCATCTAGCATTTCGGTTAGCGCCGAGACAATAGCAACAGACAAAGCTGAAGTACTATCATCAGAGAAGAACCGAAGTCTGTTTGAAATCTCATTTTCACCATCGAATACATACATCTGCAAAATCTAGGCCGATCGCCAGGGTTAGGGCACACAGATCCAATCCAATGAGATACCTGACCGGCAACATGAAAAACATACGGAGATCCACCTTGATTAACAGAATTATCAACAGTAGCACCAAAAGATGTCATGGGAAACATTGCATTATAAGCGCGAATACTACACATAAAATTAGGATCAGAGACACCGATTTAAGTAAATCTGGAGGTTGCACAGGATAATGCAGAAGAACCCTTCCAGCCTTACAGCACCTATGATATCGAGGTCTTCGACTGACCGGAAAAGATGCCAACCGTTCATCATACCAAAAAAGTGCACTGCAAAATTCACAAACTTCATCACACCTTCCCAAATCCGCATAATCAGGAGATATAATTGAAGAGCTGTCATTATTCACGGTACAATCCAGGCCAACATCAGATTGTATGTGACACACCGAAATTTCAGGTTAACACTATTTAGACTGTTGTCGTTATCATGGTTACATTCTCGTTATTACCCGAAACGTATACAAGCATCGCCACCGACATCGTTAAATAAATTATGATATATAATACTAACATTGGCGTTTGTAGAGGATTCAAATAAACGGGATTACTTAAGGAATCCTCTAAATTAACATAGCTTGCCCATTTACGTCGATATCAACCGAAACAAATTCGGGAACTCGGGGACTAAGTGAAGGACCAAACGTGACAAATTGCCAAACTAGGGTTGGGTATATAAACCCCTTACCAACCCTAATTTTCATTTTCATTCCCTTTTCTTGTTCTTCTTCACCATCTCCTCCCCCACCTTACTACCACCTCCTAGCACCAACAATCACCTCGTTTGAGCTCGTTTTCGCCGGATAAGCTACACTACAGCTGAGATAACACCTTTCCAACAGGTAGGCGACCTTGGTCGTCCATTTTGTTACCCGTTTCACTGCTGCAAATCTAGGGTTCGGGTGCTCGGGTTCAACCCGAATGCATGTGGTCGTGGGGGTGCGTATGAGGTCAATCAGCATGTGTATTTTACTTAGATATGTTAGGAAAGTGTTTCTGGAAGTACCTGATGTGTGAAAATCATGCACGGAACAGCCGAAGGTTTTTAGCCCCACCAGCAGTCGTGATCGGCTGCAGTTCGCGACTGTGCCAGTCGTACGACTGAGCCGTATGACTGGGCGTGTCGTACAACTGAGTGGTGCGACTGGGGTGAGTCGTGCGACTGGGGTGAATCGTATGGGCTTGTCGTGCGATTGAATGCATACGATTGAGAATGGGTGCGATTGAGTCAATCGGATGAATGTGTGCGACTGAGTATCACACGACTGAAGGTCCAATCGTACGAATGAAGGTTCAGTCGTGCGATTGGCCATTGAGTTGTGCGAATGGGTGATGTGTGGTACGACTGAATGCTGAGTCGCACGAATGAGGGTTCAATCGTACGAGTGAAGTTGATTCGTACGATTGGAGGCCCATTCGTGTGGATGAAGTGTCCAGTCGTGCGTCTAGTTTCGTTATGCGATTGGAGTCATTGTGAGTGAGGTCTTCTTGTGTGGGGTGTGCCTATCGTGTGATGATAAGGTAACAATCAATAAAGTGTCATTTCTTGACCACAAAGATTAAAGTCAACGCTATCAACAAGCACATACTTTTTCAATCTAAAATAACCTAACCGTTTACAAGTATCGACAACCTATTTGCGATCTACATAAAGTCTGATATGTGTATGCCTGCTTGTGTGTGTCAAACGTGTTTACAAGTGTAACGTTTATACGGTAACATGTTTCACCCAAAAGTGTGTGAAATAATAAAATGGGTATAGAAATACTCACTTGACGTATAGGGGTGTAAGGTGATAATAAGGATTTAACGACGTTCCAACGAATTCTTTTACAAGGCACCTAAACGTATTGTAAGATTAAAGTTCGATTATAAGATTAATAATTAGACGTGAACTAGGGTTTTAGGATTTTGAGGTTTTGTATATTATATTTATTCGAAGGAAATATGTCTTTTAAGTGTTTTAAATCAAGCAATGAAATTAGGTTTAATATCGGATAATGTTTAAATATATTTTGTATATATTCTTTGTAATAATATCGTTACAATAACGTATTACCCGATAATAATTTAATAATCTAAATTAATTGTGAAAGTATATTCTATAATAAATTACGTTTGTAAGAAATTGTGAAATTATATTTAACAAGTGAAAATCAATTAATTTTCTTGGTAACAATATTCTTGCATTTTATAAAGATGCGAAATAAAAATAATGTTTATATTAATAAAGTTTAATAGTTAAATAAAATAAGCATGTTTTAACGATAATTTATACTTGTTATATAAACAAATAATGATTTAATAAGTTTAACAATATTTAAATCAATTCTATATAAAGATATGAACTATATATATATATATTATTCTTGAAAGATAATAAATAGGATAATAAATAAATAATTAAAAATGTGAAGATACATTTCAGAAAGTAATTAAATGGTTTTTAAAATTTTTAATGTTTGGAAAAATATTTTTAATTTTTAGAGATTTTTCTGTAATTTTTAAAGGCTTAAAAAGCATAAAACAAAAATAGTGTAGGTGCCCGGGTTCGAACCCGGGACCTCAAGGTTTGAAAGCATGTACAGAACCAGTGAACCAAAGGCCTCAGCCGCGTGAGAACTTCGTTTCAAATTCTCTTAAATAGTTTCAAAGGAAATCCCCCAAATCCGATTAAACCCTAGGTTCGATTTCGATCAAATTGAACCCGAAAATGATTTTGTTAATGAAATTAATGATAGGGCTTTGATTCCCCATAGGAAATCGAGCATGTAAGTGTGTTCAATTACCTGTAATTGTATAGAGATGGATGGATTCGAGTTTGAGTGGGTCTCGGCTTGAGCCCGATCTGCAATCGGTGTGTGTGTGTGGGTTTAGATCGAATTGGAGTTGCTGAGAGTTCGAGTGAGTGTGAATGAGTGTTTGCCCTCTAATTATAGTGGGTAATTTGATGTTTAGCTGTGCGAACGGGTTCCACTTGTTTGTCGGACTTTCGGTTTGAATTTGATTGTGATTGAACAGATTTTAAATTAAATTGATGTGTTGATTATGATTGTAATTGTGCTTTCACTTTACAGACTGGTTGGTTGAATCAATTTGTCGAGTTTTCATTTGAATTTGATTTGGTTTCAAATGGTTTAAGCGGGTTCGGTTTTAAACCGCGGAATCGAGGCACATTTTTGAATTGCATGGGACCATGAGTTCGAATCTCTGTCGCGAACCTGTCGGTAGCTTTTAATTCGAATGAAATCGTGTAATTTGAGCGGCGAGGCTTCGCCGGAGAATGGCCGGAAGTTGGCCGGCGGGATCGACGGGGAAGGGGGGTTGGGTTTACAGATTTTACAGAAATGGTCCCTGTGGTTTTAGTCTTGATATTTTATGTTTAGAATTTTCAATTTAAAGTTTCTAAAATGACAAATTGGCCCCTAGACTTATTATTATTATTATTATTATTATTGTTATTGTTATTATTATTATTATTAATAATAATATTATTATTACTATTAACATTATTATTATTATTATTATTATTATTATTATTTATTATTATCATTATTATTGTTATTTATATTATTATTATTATTATTATTATTATCATTATCTTTATTATTATTGTTATTATTATTATTATTATTATTATTATTATTATTATTATTATTATCATTATTATTATTATTATTATTATTATTATTATTATTATTATTATTATTATTATTATTATTATTATTAACGCGCCGTGAAATACGGGATGTTACAGTCTCCCCTACTTTAGGAAATTTCGTCCCGAAATTTGTTCACAGGGAGACCGAAATGAAAAGGCGAGGATACTTGGATTTCATTTGGTCCTTACGTTTCTAGGTGAATCAGAAAATGAGCATGAAACCTCAGATAGATCATAGTGATTCTCATTTTCTGAGGTAAACTTTGAAGAACTTTCAGGTTTTGATAAGGTATCAAAAGAAGAAAATTCATCATCGATTAAGCTGACCTCTTTAGTGTTTACTTTATGTGCAATGGCAGAGCCATTAGAGGTAAAAGAGGGTCTAAAGTGTGTGGCTTATAATTAGCATTATACGCCTTCTTATTGATTAAAAATAGACGTTAATACAAGATGTTATCGTCTCCCCTACTTTAAAGAATTTCGTTTCGAAATTTAGAATGAACTTAAATGATCAAAAGAGTTAAAATGAAAGATAAGTGTTCAAACTAATAGTGATTGACGTTTAATTACAAATGAAATGTTTCACTTGATGGAATCTTACAAGATTCTTGGCATAATGCATGCCAATTTGAACCTATCAGTGAAATGTGAGACATTTTGAGATGAAATGTTGGAAAACGATGCCGAGTTACCATCGTATATTATACCTATAAATCACAACTTCCAGAATATAATTTCATGGTAAGGTGATGTTTAGATATCAATAAAAGACCAACAATGGTAAGAAATGTTAACCGTCGGAATTTTAAGAATCCCAAACGTCATCATATGAAACGACCTTAACACATATCTTGTGAATATGTATTTCTCCTTTGACCAACCATTGGTCTAAGAACAATACGCTATGCGAAGATCTAGGAATGAGTTCACACTGATGGTTAAGAATGTCACTAATATGTTGAAGAATTAGATCATCAGAAGACAACATGACACTCAAAAGTTGTTTCTGATCTTTATCAAGTTTTGTTGTTGATAGAATTTCTGCTATGCTAACGACCCCTGATAATGGAGATCTTATCTCGTGTGACATGGTTGCTAGCATTTGTTTTGCTCTCATCGTTTCCTTTGTAATATGAGCAGTTTTATTAAGTTCTGTCTCCTTGGCCTTCTGCACAGCTATTTTTTCCCTTTGTTTTGCCATCTTTTCTCTCTTTTTCACCTGATCAGTGATTTCCATGCCTATGTAATTATCACAAATTTTCTCCCCATCTTTGCTGAACACGGGTTCAACATATATTAAGAATGTTTTGGCTCCAAATAACTCAGTCTCAAAAGTAATTCCTTTCTTTGCTGGTAACTCTTTCCAGAACTTCTCTTTTAAAGTCTTGTTGTTCAAATCCAAAATAGATTTCTAATGATTTTCAAGGTTAAGGATTCTAAAACGATTCAAGAAATGACACAGTCAATAAGAAAGGTATTTGTAACCATGTTTTACAAGGTAACAAATTGTCAAATGCCGATTGCATACGTAATTCATCAATCTCGTAAGTACAGTCGAGAACATTCGTATGACTAGAGAGACATAATCACAAGTTGATAATATCTTTATTTGACAAAAGATTGTTTAGGAAGACTATCATCACGTAATCAGGTGTTGCTGATATCTCAAAATGAAAGTTGATAAATAAGGAATAAATGGTTCGATGTAGTTAGATCGAGTCAAAACATGAAGATAAAGAAATCGATTTAAGAATTTAAATGCTTCAAGCTTGGAATCAAAATCAACCTAAAACGATCGAGTCTTCTTTCAAGTTCAGAGATCATGCTTTGGCTTGCTAGGTCAAAACACTAACATTGTTTCACCCGTCAAGTTACTACATGCTTCTCGTCACTTGATTACAACCATGGTAAGTTGAAGATCAAGAAATAAGAATAGTCATCAAGGTGTGGTTTTCACTCCTAACTTGATGGTGTATTCCCAAGATATGACCATTAACTTACCAATCAAAAAGTTCGATCCCAACTCATTGTTGAGGATCTACAGAAATAAGACGAGATAACTCACCATTAAGGTAAGGGAAATCACTCCTATCTTAACGGTGAAGTTTTACAAAAACAAAACAAAATATAACAAGAACTTCTTCATCAAAATCCAGAATTCACTCCTACTTTGATGAGATCGTTTCATTTGAGAGAATACAATCCATAAAAATGAAATTATCATCAAGGTATGGAATTCACGCCTATCTTGATGATTGAGTTCCATATTAATAAGAAAACAATCAAGGATTGACATTTGTCACCAAAGTACGGGTTTCAATCCTATTTTGGTGAGGTCACGTCATTTGTGAAGTGCAAGTTCCAATGAGAATAATTGAAGTCAATCCTCAGGATGACGAATTTGCCCAAATCCAGAGGATGAAACTTCATAAAACACACAATTAGAAACCATTTATCAAAACGAATAGAGAATCATCAAAGTAAGGGAATCACCCCTGTTTTGATGAGTTAGAATTGTTTAGGAGGTACAAGTGTTCTTAGTCATAGACTGACTTACAAATTCTTGCATCTCTCACGGTACAGACAGTTTAAGGTTCGGCTTAACCACGAAAGGAAAAGGATATCACTTAGAAATTTAGAAAATTTCAAGTTACATCAAGGTAACTAAAAGGAAAATCATGCTTACAAAATTTAAGGTCAAAGTTCGAGGTAACAGGATTTGTTATGATGGTGTTCAAATCTTGGATAATTTCAATCAGGGAGACAAAATTAAGAACAAGAATGATTCGATAACATGATGAGATGTGAACATTCGATTCACAATCAAAAGGAAAATACAAGGACTTCTCAAGATATGAGCTCAACCATAGTTTAATTGAAGACACGCGTATTTTTAAGTGATAACGAAGTTATAATTAGTTTATTTGATCATTGAGGTGAGTGACCACTTATAATATTTGAGTTAACAAAGTTAACATTCAATTAGCAAAGTATCCCGAGATGTAGAAATTCCACTTACAGCATTGTATGTTCTTAGTTATAGGACACATCCTTAAGAGGATTTTGGAATCATAAGTAACGGTTTAAAGTTTTAAAGATCATACGATTTAGATTCTCAATATCTTTGGGTATATTGATATCCATGTTCACGTTGGTCAAGATAAGAAGATAGTTACATGAAATGCCGAGTTTAATAATGTTACACGTTACACATTGAGCGTTTAAACGTAAGAGCTGAATTGTAGGATGGGTTTAATATTAACAGGAATATTATTTAGGTTAAGAATGAGGAAGTATTTAAACATTAATGATAAACCAGTTCAAGGATTCAAGGATTTTTAAGATACAAAAGGATGGTTCCATTTGGTAACGCATTACCATTTGGAATCGTTGACACGTCAAGGTAAATTGACTCATTTGCCTTAGAGATTTGTGTATTTGACCATAGTTTATCACTCATCCCAGAAATCCCCAGGTAGCGTAACAGATCTCACAATGAGATTTATACGAATACGCTTGCCTTAGCCCGAAGGCCTTTTGCCAGGAAATCCAGAACACAGGTGTCTATATGTCACACAAATTTCCTTGGTTTATAAAATCAAAACCTTGATGAGATTTGTATAGATTAGACATACGTCTAAAGATCCAGATCATAAGTATAAGTATACGATTCCACATGTCGTCGAGAATAAGATTGAGAGGTTTTATGTTCGGGGAGAGTCAAAGATAAGTTTAGGAAGACAAGTAACTAAGTTTAGGCAATCCTGTGCTAAGGCATCAAATTGCACATAAGAAGGCATAGCATTATGTAACATACAAACCATGTATTTACAAGATAAAAATACTATAAGGTGCATGCATAAGCTATAGTCTAGGTCACCATTTCTAATAACCTAAATCCCTATAGTTATGGGCTCTGATACCAATCTGTCACACCCCAACCTAGACGGCGGAATCGTCGAGGCGTGAGAGTTACGATTGTTCACAGCCACATAACGCTATTGCCTGAAACATGTTAAAAATAAAAGGTCAACATATTGTTGGTGAGCATTCTATAGTTTTTCATACATAAGTATATAAAAGATGGCAATTCATGTTGTAAATTAGAGAACAAGGTAACTAGGGATGTAAGACAGAATGCACAATCAAACCTTGACAATGTTTTACAAGTATCAAACGACGTTAATATTCTATTAACGTTAAAAGTATATACGATTAGCTAAGTGTACTTGGATCAACCAAGTAGGCTTGTCAGGCCCATAGATCTATGACGTCGCCAGGCTAGCAATAGTTAATGATTGTACATATATTCGACATTACATGGTAGCTACAAGATTCAACTAATCACAACACACAAGCAAATTGCCATAAGTTTACAAGAATCAAACGTGTTTACAAGTGTAACGTTTATACGGTAACATGTTTCACCCAAAAGTGTGTGAAATAATAAAATGGGTATAGAAATACTCACTTGACGTATAGGGGTGTAAGGTGATAATAAGGATTTAACGACGTTCCAACGAATTCTTTTACAAGGCACCTAAACGTATTGTAAGATTAAAGTTCGATAATAAGATTAATAATTAGACGTGAACTAGGGTTTTAGGATTTTGAGGTTTTGTATATTATATTTATTCGAAGGAAATATGTCTTTTAAGTGTTTTAAATCAAGCAATGAAATTAGGTTTAATATCGGATAATGTTTAAATATATTTTGTATATATTCTTTGTAATAAATATCGTTACAATAACGTATTACCCGATAATAATTTAATAATCTAAATTAATTGTGAAAGTATATTCTATAATAAATTACGTTTGTAAGAAATTGTGAAATTATATTTAACAAGTGAAAATCAATTAATTTTCTTGGTAACAATATTCTTGCATTTTATAAAGATGCGAAATAAAAATAATGTTTATATTAATAAAGTTTAATAGTTAAATAAAATAAGCATGTTTTAACGATAATTTATACTTGTTATATAAACAAATAATGATTTAATAAGTTTAACAATATTTAAATCAATTCTATATAAAGATATGAACTATATATATATATTATTCTTGAAAGATAATAAATAGGATAATAAATAAATAATTAAAATGTGAAGATACATTTCAGAAAGTAATTAAATGGTTTTAAAAATTTTTAATGTTTGGAAAAATATTTTTATAATTTTTAGAGATTTTTCTGTAATTTTTAAAGGCTTAAAAAGCATAAAACAAAAATAGTGTAGGTGCCCGGGTTCGAACCCGGGACCTCAAGGTTTGAAAGCATGTACAGAACCAGTGAACCAAAGGCCTCAGCCGCGTGAGAACTTCGTTTCAAATTCTCTTAAATAGTTTCAAAGGAAATCCCCCAAATCCGATTAAACCCTAGGTTCGATTTCGATCAAATTGAACCCGAAAATGATTTTGTTAATGAAATTAATGATAGGGCTTTGATTCCCCATAGGAAATCGAGCATGTAAGTGTGTTCAATTACCTGTAATTGTATAGAGATGGATGGATTCGAGTTTGAGTGGGTCTCGGCTTGAGCCCGATCTGCAATCGGTGTGTGTGTGTGGGTTTAGATCGAATTGGAGTTGCTGAGAGTTCGAGTGAGTGTGAATGAGTGTTTGCCCTCTAATTATAGTGGGTAATTTGATGTTTAGCTGTGCGAACGGGTTCCACTTGTTTGTCGGACTTTCGGTTTGAATTTGATTGTGATTGAACAGATTTTAAATTAAATTGATGTGTTGATTATGATTGTAATTGTGCTTTCACTTTACAGACTGGTTGGTTGAATCAATTTGTCGAGTTTTCATTTGAATTTGATTTGGTTTCAAATGGTTTAAGCGGGTTCGGTTTTAAACCGCGGAATCGAGGCACATTTTTGAATTGCATGGGACCATGAGTTCGAATCTCTGTCGCGAACCTGTCGGTAGCTTTTAATTCGAATGAAATCGTGTAATTTGAGCGGCGAGGCTTCGCCGGAGAATGGCCGGAAGTTGGCCGGCGGGATCGACGGGGAAGGGGGGTTGGGTTTACAGATTTTACAGAAATGGTCCCTGTGGTTTTAGTCTTGATATTTTATGTTTAGAATTTTCAATTTAAAGTTTCTAAAATGACAAATTGGCCCCTAGACTTATTATTATTATTATTATTATTATTGTTATTGTTATTATTATTATTATTAATAATAATATTATTATTACTATTAACATTATTATTATTATTATTATTATTATTATTATTATTTATTATTATCATTATTATTGTTATTTATATTATTATTATTATTATTATTATTATCATTATCTTTATTATTATTGTTATTATTATTATTATTATTATTATTATTATTATTATTGTTATTATTATTATCATTATTATTATTATTATTATTATTATTATTATTATTATTATTATTATTATTATTATTATTATTATTAACGCGCCGTGAAATACGGGATGTTACACCATGCAAAGCAAATTAGAATCACGGGTGCACACGTAATTGTAATTTGTCGTGCATGAAAATTCTGGCGACTCTATTGGGTGATAACGGTCATAATCGGTACCAATTCTCCTGTCCATACTTGGAAGCATGAGGTCTCGGATCTCATAAAGCCTTACTATTAATATGCAAGCAATTCCTTCATTCCTACTAATATGATACAATTTATTTTTATCAATAATTATTATCCGATTAGTGACTAATATGTATTATGAATTGAAGAACCATGTCTGGAAGAAGACCTGGATGCCCGGGTAGACGAGGAAACATCACCCTGACTCAAGCTGAGTTGAATGCCATCATCAATGAGCGCGTTGCTGATGGCTTGCAGCTTATGAACAGGCCCGCAATCAGGACCAGAACGACCAGAATCTGAATCAAGGAGGTCCAACAGTCTGTACCTTCAAGATGTTTATGGATTGTAAGTGATGTGCTCCAAATCACATATAAACACTATCAAAAGCACATCATTTATTTCTTGATTCCTCCCGAAATATGGTGATTACGTACTTAAAATCTTTTAAATGTGTTTTCAGGTGTTGTGAAGGGCAAGATGGACAAAAGGAGCATAATGGACAAGAAATTGAAGAAATCCAAGCTTAAAGCTCCAAGCAGGGGGCCATGCCTCATTAAGCACGCCCCCATGCCTTGCCTGAAACACGCCCCCGTGCTAATTTGGCACACCCCCATGATTGGACATCTGACAGGACAAAAGTACTGTCCCCCAAAAGTGATCACGGGGCCGTGCCCCATATGACCACGGGGCTGTGATACCCCCTTTCACGGGGCCGTGCCTATTTTTTCACGGGGCCGTGCCCCGACAGCTCCTGCACGTACGAACCGACCAACTTTCGTAAGCATTGTACTAACACGAGGCCGTGCCTTTTTGTCACGGGGCCATGCTTAAACACTCCGAGAAGCCTATAAATAGAGGTCCAAGCTCTTCATTTTGCAAGGTTTTGGTGGAAGGGACACTCTGCAGAATTCTCTCGGGAATCAAGTTTTGAAGACTATTTGGAGGCTCGGGAGGTGCATACAACACTTGGAAGAAGCTCAGGATTATCTAAACACCATCTATTGTGGATCATTGGTTTGATTGTTCTATTTTATCAATGAATCCATATCTATCTTCTATGTTGTTTGTTACATTACAGCTCGTCATGAGCTAAACTCTTATTATCATCCTACTTGGATGAAACTTATGTAATTTGTGATGAATTAATGGTGTGATAAATATTGTGTTAATGTTATGGTGGTCTTGGGAAAACTTTCGATGGGTAGCACCTACATTTGAACGGGGGGTTATAAGTTTATGGTTTGTAATTGTGATTGTCATACACGGTTGAAAAACGTATGATCAACTTTTATTCATAACAACTATGGCTAATTAACTAGAGATGGTTATTAGAAATCATAAGACCTTAACTTTCTGATCATTTACGGGTTCCCTTTTATTAGTCTGAGAAATCTACAGTAATTGTTATGGTTTTCTAAAATTAATGGTATGTTAGAATAGAACTTGATCAACTCTTTTCTTACATTAAGTTATGTTTTCAGAAATCGTATGTCGAAAAGGGCATAAAAGATTTACCTACATCACTAGGGCCTTGACCTAAGCAGTAAATCTCAGCCTGTGTTGGTCTTGGTCACTACGGAGCGGATAGACGAGAAAGCGCGCCAGCTCATCTTTATAAACGTTAACACAATTACTTTATTCAATATCTTTAATCACACCATCACTTCATCACAATTACATAAGTGTAATCCAAGTTAGGATGATAGCCTTTATCCCTTGATTCTAAATCCAAAAGTTTCAACTTGTTTTTCTTTATTTCTTATTTTTATCGTTAGTTTAAAACCCTAATTTATATCAATGCAATTCATCATTCTCTTAAACAAAAATTGATAGTCAATTACAAGGATTGTTGAGTAGTCTTAGTGTGTCCACGGATTGATACTCGGTTCTTACCATCACTATATTACCTCACGATAGGTGCACTTGCCTTTTGTGTGTGTAGTTAGTAGTAGTAACAACCATTTAAAACTGAATCTGTGCGAAAATTCTTTATCAAAAATATATATACTTTCACACCGCATCAGTAAGCCTCACTCCTTCAGTGGTTCTGATGGTGTTGTTTCATTACTTCGCTGGCTGGAGAAGCTCGAGTCAGTTTTCGCCATGTGCAACTGTCCTACAGGGAGTCGTGTAAAGTACGCCTCCGGCACACTGGAAAGACCAGCACTGACGTGGTAGAACTCACAAGTCCAAACCTTAGGGCTTGATGCTGCTAATGGTTTGCCATGGGATGATTTCAAGATTTTAATGAAAGAAGAGTATTGCCCCAGAAGCGAAGTCCAGAAATTAGAGGCAGAGTTTTGGAATTTAAAGATGATTGGTTCTGACATCGAGGAATACACGACTCATTCACACGAGTTAGCTGCTTTATGTCCTCAGATGGTAACCCCGCCTACAAACGGATTGAGAAATACATTGATGGTCTAGCTCCTCAAATCCAAGCTAGTGTTATGGCTGCTGATCCTGTCACTATTCAGCAGGCTATCCGACTAGCTCACAAACTCACTGATCAGGCAGTGGCACAGGGTACTTTGCCTAAATGTAGCGCCACCTCTGGATCAACCGAGCACAAAAGGAAATAGGATGGTAACAACAGTAAGTCTTCAAGCTTCAATAACACCCAGCAACAACAGATCAGAAAGTTTGATTCATCAAGAAGCTTCACCAACAACAACCAGAACAGCAACAACAACAACAATGGCCAGGGATCAAGCAGCTATGCGGGTAAGTATCCGAAGTGTAACCGGTGCAACTTCCACCACCATGGCCAGTGTGACTGCATCCGTTGCCAAAGGTGTGGAAAGATAGGTCATGCTGCTAAAGATTGCAGGAGTGAGCTGATGACTCAGCAACAACATCAACAACAACGCCAGGGCGGAGCGACTAGGGGCTGTTATGAGTGTGGTAAGGAGGGCCACTACAGGAAGGATTGCCCACAGCTGATGGGTGGAAACAAGGGTAATAATGGGGGCAATGCTAAGGGTCGTGCATTTGTGATCGGTTCTGGCGAGGCAAGGGATGATCAGAATATGGTTACTTGTACGTTTCCCCTGAATGGTTGTTTTGCTTCTATACTATTTGATACCGGCGCTGACAGGAGTTTTGTTTCCAACAAGTTCATTAAGTTCTTAGATGTAACCTTAGCTGTTGTGGAGCCTAGTTACGTTGTAGAATTAGCTGACAGGAAACTAATTGAGGCAACTCACATCACTAAGGGATGCAAACTAGGATTATGTGGTCCTGAGATAGATATAGATCTGATGCCTGTCATACTTGGTAGCTTCGACGTAGTTGTGGGTATGGACTGGCTATCTAAGAATCAAGCTGAGATCATCTGTGGTGAGAAAGTCGTTCGTGTATCCCTTCCTAGTGGTGAGGTTTTGTCTGTTCAGGGCGAGAGGAGTGGTACAGTCTCCGGAATTATCTCCTACATGAAGGCCCAGAATGTCACACCCTCAAATTCCGGGTCTGGAATCTATCACGGAGGGGTGAGCAAACAGGATCGAACACAGTAGTTACACATGAGATGCAGTTATCTATATGATAAGTTTTAGATAACCAATCCATTATTATTCAGAGCATTAGATTTTATACGCAGCGGAAATAAATATATAAATTGTTTCTTAACAATACGTCTAATCATGTCTTATCAATAACCAATATGTATCTGGAGCTCTTATATGATCCTACGTGCATGTCCATAAGCTCCTAGTAGATACCTGAGAATACATGTAAAATCAAGTGTCAACACAGGGTTGGTGAGTTCATAAATAAAACACAATGATAAATCGTCAATTATCATTCAAAGAAAGGTTTATTTTGTGAAGATACGGAACCCTTTTATAAGGTGAACCCGCTATCCCACATACTTACTAAGTACAAGCCCAACAAATCTTTCACATAGGATTTGCCCATGTATCATAGTTTATTTGCATATGGATAGCCTGTCGGAACCCTTTTATAAGGTGAACTCATTATCCCACACACAAGCATCAAGCAAAGCACCATCATAGTTTATAAAACAAAAGGGCATGTTTCATCCCAAGAACAGTCAGTAATATCACAATTAAAAGTTCCAGCTTAAAAGAGCATGCTTCATCCCAAAACCAAAGTAAAAAGGGAAACACGAGAACTCACAAAATAATCTGAAATTTCAATCACGACATGTATTCCAGCCCCAAAATATTTAAATGATTAAAAAGGGGGACGAACTCACCTCAGTCCTTGTGTGGTGTTGACAACCTAGTAAATTCCTGCTAAGGAATTATATTTCACGTCAGCAAAATATACAAATCCAAAACCTAAATAAGTTAGATCTTGAACCTGGTGTTCAGTTGATCTAGGATTTGGTTTTCGGGTATTTGTTATAAACATATAACTAAATCATTTAAAGATTTATAAAATTTAATTAGTTTAATAATGATTTTTAACATATCATTATATTCTAATTAAATTGTAGACGTTATTTAAACACGTAAGTTTATATTTAATTTTTGTAAGATTTTATAAATGTTTAAATTTATAAAATCTAATTTGTATTTATATTATCAAGATTAATCCCTAAATAATATAATGTCCATTAACAATTTGATGATTTAAATTATTATTAAAATCTATTTTTATAAAGATAACAATCTTATAACATATGTAATAATTATTTAAATAAATAAATAATTAAGGTTTTTAAAGAAATAAATTTCCAGAAAATAATTTAATAACTTTTAGAATATACAGTGTTTATAAAAACTATTTTGATAATTTTTAGAAATTTTTCTGTATTTTTAAAAAGTCAAAATGGCATTTAAAAAAATAAATGTTGGGGGCCGGGTTCGAACCCGTGACCACAAACATACACTCCCACACCCGAACCACTGAACCAAAGGCTTATAGCCGCATTGGTTCTCGGTTTCAATTGGTTTTATCAACTTAAACCCAGTTTCCCCCAAATCACATAAACCCTAGAAATGAAATCGACCAAATTGAACACCAAAACGATTATAATAATGTATGGATTCATGGGGCTTTTGTTCCCCATGATAAACCAAATGTTTTCATGTATTCAATTACCTGATTCGAAGTTGATTTGATGCTGGACACTCGATGAACAAGTCGCGGCTTTCGTGGTGCTGATTAGGTAATCAAGTGGTGATATTAATCAAATTAATTTCACAGGTAGTTTCAGATGAGGCCAATGATCGAATGCCCTCTATCAATTTCGGTTTATAATGGTTCTAAGTGGGAGTTCGAGTGGGTTGCAGGTCGTGGAGAAGAAAGGAATCAAATTCGATGAATGGATGTGTTTCTGATGCAATTGGAAGTTGTAGTTGATTAGTAACATTTATAAGGTTGTTTAGGTTCGATTAATTCTATTATTGTTAAGGTTTTTGTGCGATTCAACCCTGTAAAGTAGCCGACAGGGAACACGGGTGTAGATCGATCGCACTATTAATTTGATTCTCAAATTATTGTGGGGTTTTGGTTCGAATCGTTCACATGAGAGTGTCGGGAACATTTGTTTGATGAAAAACCGTGTATATTTGGCGTTTAGAGGGTCGCCGGAATCACGCCGGTGACCGGCCGGAGGAGTCGCCGGAAAGCCGAGGGATCGGGGGGTTGGGTTTTAAAAATTACAGAAATGGTCCCTGGGGTTTTACAACTTTATTATTTTATGTTTTAAGGTTTAAAACATGTTTTAAAAATTACAAAATTAGTCCCTGGACTTATTAAATCAATTTAATAAATTTTGTAAATTATTATTAATAATATTTTCATTATTATTATTATTATCATTATTAACATTATTATTTTTAAATAATAATAATATTATTATTATTATTGTCATTATTTTTATTATTATTAACATTATTATTAAATAATAATAAAAATACAAAAACTAATTTGTAAATCACATAAAACTTTATATTAAATCACGAAAAATTTTCGGGTTGTCACATCATCCCCCTGTTAGAGGAAATTTTCGTCCCGAAAATTAAGATGTAAGTTAGAATACTTGCACATCATTTCGTCCTCTCATTCCCAAATGAACTTAGGACCACGTCGGGAGTTCCATCGAACTTTGACAACCGGAATCTTGCTCTGAATTTAAGAAAACTGGGTTTTTCGATTAAATTCAGCAAGACACGAGTACTAAGGAAACAAGTATCTAAGTTTAAGCATATAACTTCTTAATCTTAGTCAATCTCTAACTAAGGCAATTTACTTTGTGCAACTATTGTGTGTGGCTATAGGTTAGATGCAATTCCTAACTCACTATAACCAATGGCTCTGATACCAATCTGTCACACCCTCAAATTCCAGGTCTGGAATCTATCACGGAGGGGTGAGCAAACAGGATCGAACACAGTAGTTACACATTAGATGCAGTTATCTATATGATAAGTTTTAGATAACCAATCCATTATTATTCAGAGCATTAGATTTATACGCAGCGGAAATAAATATATAAATTGTTTCTTAACAATACGTCTAATCATGTCTTATCAATAACCAATATGTATCTGGAGCTCTTATATGATCCTACGTGCATGTCCATAAGCTCCTAGTAGATACCTGAGAATACATGTAAAATCAAGTGTCAACACAGGGTTGGTGAGTTCATAAATAAAACACAATGATAAATCGTCAATTATCATTCAAAGAAAGGTTTATTTTGTGAAGGTACGGAACCCTTTTATATAAGGTGAACCCGCTATCCCACATACTTACTAAGTACAAGCCCAACAAATCTTCACATAGGATTTGCCCATGTATCATAGTTTATTTGCATATGGATAGCCTGTCGGAACCCTTTTATAAGGTGAACTCATTATCCCACACACAAGCATCAAGCAAAGCACCATCATAGTTTATAAAACAAAAGGGCATGTTTCATCCCAAGAACAGTCAGTAATATCACAATTAAAAGTTCCAGCTTAAAAGAGCATGCTTCATCCCAAAACCAAAGTAAAAAGGGAAACACGAGAACTCACAAAATAATCTGAAATTTCAATCACGACATGTATTCCAGCCCTAAAATATTTAAATGATTACAAAGGGGGACGAACTCACCTCAGTCCTTGTGTGGTGTTGACAACCTAGTAAATTCCTGCTAAGGAATTATATTTCACGTCAGCAAACATATACAAATCCAAAACCTAAATAAGTTAGATCTTGAACCTGGTGTTCAGTTGATCTAGGATTTGGTTTTCGGGTATTTGTTATAAACATATAACTAAATCATTTAAAGATTTATAAAATTTAATTAGTTTAATAATGATTTTTAACATATCATTATATTCTAATTAAATTGTAGACGTTATTTAAACACGTAAGTTTATATTTAATTTTTGTAAGATTTTATAAATGTTTAAATTTATAAAATCTAATTTGTATTTATATTATCAAGATTAATCCCTAAATAATATAATGTCCATTAACAATTTGATGATTTAAATTATTATTAAAATCCATTTTTATAAAGATAACAATCTTATAACATATGTAATAATTATTTAAATAAATAAATAATTAAGGTTTTTAAAGAAATAAATTTCCAGAAAATAATTTAATAACTTTTAGAATATACAGAGTTTATAAAACCTATTTTTATAATTTTTAGAAATTTTTCTGTATTTTTAAAAAGTCAAAATGGCATTTAAAAAAAAATAAATGTTGGTTGCCGGGTTCGAACCCGTGACCACAAACATACACTCCCACACCCGAACCACTGAACCAAAGGCTTATAGCCGCATTGGTTCTCGGTTTCAATTGGTTTTATCAACTTAAACCCAGTTTCCCCCAAATCACATAAACCCTAGAAATGAAATCGACCAAATTGAACACCAAAACGATTATGATAATGTATGGATTCATGGGGCTTTTGTTCCCCATGATAAACCAAATGTTTTCATGTATTCAATTACCTGATTCGAAGTTGATTTGATGCTGGACACTCGATGAACAAGCCGCGGCTTTCGTGGTGCTGATTAGGTAATCAAGTGGTGATATTAATCAAATTAATTTCACAGATAGTTTCAGATGAGGCCAATGATCGAATGCCCTCTATCAATTTCGGTTTATAATGGTTCTAAGTGGGAGTTCGAGTGGGTTGCAGGTCGTGGAGAAGAAAGGAATCAAATTCGATGAATGGATGTGTTTCTGATGCAATTGGAAGTTGTAGTTGATTATTAACATTTATAAGGTTGTTTAGGTTCGATTAATTCTATTATTGTTGAGGTTTTTGTGCGATTCAACCCTGTAAAGTAGCCGACAGGGAACACGGGTGTAGATCGATCGCACTATTAATTTGATTCTCAAATTATTATGGGGTTTTGGTTCGAATCGTTCACATGAGAGTGTCGGGAACATTTGTTTGATGAAAAACCGTGTATATTTGGCGTTTAGAGGGTCGCCGGAATCACGCCGGTGACCGGCCGGAGGAGTCGCCGGAAAGCCGAGGGATCGGGGGGGTTGGGTTTTAAAAATTACAGAAATGGTCCCTGGGGTTTTACAACTTTATTATTTTATGTTTTAAGGTTTAAAACATGTTTTAAAAATTACAAAATTAGTCCCTGGACTTATTAAATCAATTTAATAAATTTTGTAAATTATTATTAATAATATTTTCATTATTATTATTATTATCATTATTAACATTATTATTTTTAAATAATAATAATATTATTATTATTATTGTCATTATTTTTATTATTATTAACATTATTATTAAATAATAATAAAAATACAAAAACTAATTTGTAAATCACATAAAACTTTATATTAAATCACGAAAAATTTTCGGGTTGTCACACAGAAGTGCTTACGTAAGAGGCATACAGCTTTCCTTGCTCTGATCACTGAAAAAGAAACCGAGGAAAAGAAGATTGAAGATATCCCTGTTGTACGTGATTATCCCGAGGTTTTCCCTGAAGACCTACCTGGTCTCCCACCGCATCGCCAAGTCGAGTTCCAGATTGATTTGGTACCTGGAGCCACCCCTATCGCGAAAGCACCGTACAGATTAGCTCCAAAAGAACTGCAAGAGCTGTTTACGCAATTGAAGGAATTATTAGATAAAGGGTTTATCAGACCTAGCTCATCACCGTGGGGAGCCCCAGTCCTGTTTGTCAAGAAGAAGGACGGAACTTTTCGTATGTGTATCGATTACAGGGAATTGAACAAAGCAACGGTTAAGAATCGTTATCCCCTCCCGCGCATCGATGATTTGTTCGATCAACTTCAAGGGTCGAGTTTCTATTCCAAGATAGATCTGAGATCGGGTTATCATCAACTAAGGATTCGAGATGAAAACATTTCAAAGACTGCGTTCAGAACAAGGTATGGCCACTACGAGTTTTTGGTTATGCCATTCGGGTTGACCAATGCGCCAGCGGTTTTCATGGATCTCATGAACCGAGTGTGCAAACCCTATTTGGACAAGTTCGTCATTGTCTTCATCAATGACATCCTTATTTATTCAAAGAATAAGGAAGAACACGAAGATCACCTTAGACTGATTCTGGAGCTGCTGAAACGAGAACAACTGTACGCGAAATTTTCAAAGTGTGACTTCTGGATACGAGAGGTCCACTTCTTGGGTCATGTGGTCAATGAGAATGGGATACATGTTGACCCGGCAAAAATAGAAGCCATCAACAACTGGGCTACGCCTAAGACTCCAACTGAGGTACGACAGTTCCTCGGGTTGGCTGGCTATTATCGACGGTTCATCGAAGGGTTTTCAAAGATTGCTCAACCTCTCACCGCGTTAACTCATAAAGGCACCACGTACAATTTGGGTGACAAACAAGAAGCAGCATTCCAGGTTCTGAAGCAGAAGCTCTGTACGGCACCAATTCTGTCCCTGCCTGAGGGAACGGATGATTTCGTAGTTTACTGTGACGCTTATACTCAAGGCCTCGGTTGTGTGCTAATGCAACGCCAGAAGGTGATTACCTATGCTTCCCGAAATTGAAGGCCCATGAGAAAAACTACACGACACATGACCTAGAGCTGGGAGTAGTTGTATTCGCACTCAAGATATGGAGACACTACTTGTACGGTACCAAGTGCACCATTTACACCGATCATAAGAGTCTCCAGCACATATTTGAACAGAAGGAGCTGATTATGAGACAACGTCGTTGGGTCGAGTTGTTAAACGACTACGATTGTACGATCAAGTATCATCCGGGCAAGGCCAATGTAGTAGCAGATGCCCTAAGTCGGAAGGAGACACCCAAGCCAAGACGAGTTTGAGCATTGCAACTCACCAATCACACCGGTTTACCCGATCAGATCCGCAATGCTCAACTTAAGGCGTTAAAAGACGAGAACCTGAAAGCCGAATCGCTACAAGGCATGGAGAAGCAACTGGAAACCAAGTCTGACGGAATCCGCTACTTCATGGATCGAACATGGGTTCCCTCGTATGGAGACCTACGAGAGCTAGTAATGGACGAAGCTCACAAATCCCGGTACTCAATCCACCCAGGTTCAGACAAGATGTACCACGACCTGAAGGTTCTTTACTGGTGGCCAAACATGAAAGCCGATATCGCCACCTATGTAAGCAGATGTTTGACCTGTTATAAAGTTAAGGTGGAGTACTCTGGATTACTTCAACAACCGGAAATTCCAGTATGGAAGTGGGAGCAGATATCAATGGATTTCATCACAAAACTGCCGAGAATTCCCAGCGGATGCGATACCATTTGGGTGATCGTGGATCGTCTGACGAAATCCGCACACTTCCTGGCAATCCGGGAGACTAACCGCCTGGAAAAGTTAACTCGTATCTACCTAAGGAAATAGTCTCTCGGCATGGTGTGCCGACTTCCATTATCTCTGATCGTGACGCTTGATTCACGTCACACTTCTGGCAGTCTTTACAACGGGCATTGGGAACGCGGTTGGATATGAGCACCGCTTATCACCCACAAACCGATGTCCAGAGTGAGCGTACGATCCAGACCTTGGAAGACATGCTGTGTGCCTGCGTGATAGACTTCGGCGGCAGTTGGGAAACTCACTTACCGCTAGTCGAGTTTTCTTACAATAACAGCTACCACACCTCGATCAAAGCCGCTCCATTCGAGGCTCTGTATGGGCGCAAGTGTCGATAACCTATCTGCTGGGCGGAAGTTGGAGAAAGCCAACTCACCGGCCCCAAACTTGTGCACGAGACGACCGAGAAGATCGTCCAGATCCGTAACCGTATGGCGGTAGCACGCGACCGACAGAAGAGTTACGCTGATAAGCGTCGCTGACCGTTGGAATTTCAAATAGGCGATAAAGTGCTTTTGAAAGTGTCACCTTGGAAAGGTGTGATTCATTTCGAAAAGCGTGGGAAACTGAACCCTAGATACGTGAGACCGTTTGAGATTGTCAAACAGGTCGGCCCCGTGGCCTATCAGCTGAACCTACCCGAAAAACTCCGTGGAGTACACGATGTGTTCCATGTTTCAAACCTGAGGAAATGCCTGGTAGACGAGACTCTCGTCGTTCCTTTAGACGAGATACAGGTTGACGAATAACTACGATTCATCGAGGAACCAGTGGAAGTCATGGACCGAGAGGTCAAGACGCTCAAACATAGTCGTATCCCCATCGTCAAAGTCCGTTGGAACTCGAAGCGTGGACCAGAGTTTACCTGGGAACGCGAGGATCAGATGAAGAAGAAGTACCCGCAACTGTTCCAGAATCGGGCACCTACCCCTTAAGATACGCAGAAACTCTATTCAACATACGTTACAAACCATTGAGCCTTGTATCCCCCGCTGAACCTCGTAACATGATGTTCCAATTTTCGGGACGAAAATTCCTGCAACAAGGGATAATGTGACACACCGAAATTTCAGGTAAACACTATTCAGACTGTTGTCGTTATCATGGTTACATTCTCGTTATTACCCGAAACGTATACAAGCATCGCCACCGACATCGTTAAATAAATTATGATATATAATACTAACATTAGCGTTTGTAGAGGATTTAAATAAACGGGATTACTTAAGGAATCCTCTAAATTAACATAGCTTGCCCATTTACGTCGATATCAACCGAAACAAATTCGGGAACTCGGGGACTAAGTGCGAGGACCAAACGTGACAAATTGCCAAACTAGGGCTGGGTATATAAACCCCTTACCAGCCCTAATTTTCATTTTCATTCCCTTTTCTTCTTCTTCTTCTTCACCATCTCCTCCTCCACCTTACTACCACCTCCTAGCACCAACAATCACCTCGTTTGAGCTCGTTTTCGCCGGCTAAGCTACACTACAGCTGAGATAACACGTTTCCAATAGGTAGGCGACCTTGGTCGTCCATTTTGTTACCCGTTTCACTACTGCAAATCTAGGGTTCGGGTGCTCGGGTTCAACCCGAATGCATGTGGTCGTGGGGGTGCGTGTGAGGTCAATCAGCATGTGCATTTTACTTGGATATGTTAGGAAAGTGTTTCTGGAAGTCCCTGATGTGTGAAAACCATGCACGGAATAGCCGAAGGTTGTTCAGCCCCACCAGCAGTCGCGATCTGCTGCAGTTCGCGACTGTGCCAGTCGTGCGACTGAGCCGTACGACTGGGCGTGTCGTACGACTGAGTGGTGCGACTGGGGTGAGTCGTGCGACTGAGTTCAGGCGTATGGGCTTGTCGTGCGATTGAATGCATACGATTGAGAGTGGGTGCGATTGAGTCAATCGGATGAATGTGTGCGACTGAGTATCACACGACTGAAGGTCCAATCGTACGAATGAAGGTTCAGTCGTGCGATTGGCCGTTGAGTTGTGCGAATGGGTGATGTGTGGTATGACTGAATGCTGAGTCGCACGAATGAGGGTTCAATCGTACAAGTGAAGTTGATTCGTACGATTAGAGGCCCATTCGTGCGGATGAAGTGTCCAGTCGTGCGTCTAGTTTCGTTATGCGATTGGAGTCATTGTGAGCGAGTTCTTCTTGTGTGCGGTGTGCCTATCGTGTGATGATAAGGTAACAATCAATAAAGTGTCATTTCTTGACCACAAAGATTAAAGTCAACGCTATCAACAAACACATACTTTTTCAATCTAAAATAACCTAACCGTTTACAAGTATCGACAACCCATTTACGATCTACATAAAGTCTGATATGTTTATGCCTGCTTGTGTGTGTCACCCACGACCTAACCAATGCGACCCGACCCGACTAAACATTTTTATTAACACTAGACACAACATTAACGCTTAACGTAGCTGTCAATAGGTGTTTGACAGTCCATTGTAAACAACACTTGGGAGGCTTTCATCCTACATACTTACTACATCATCAGTGAGTCTTCACGGCCCCTATTTTACTTTCTTTCCTTTTGGGGGAGAAAACATGCAAACAATTTACATAAATGGTTGTAGTATTATTGATATCGCTTGTTACGTTAGTGCAAACACACATAACAGTCCTGACACTCTTGAACCGTTAGTAATGTGTAGCGTGGTAATTCTGAGTAGTACTACTGGGTCTGACAAACCCCACCCGAGCTAGTCGCGCAAGCTTGATTGGAGGTCAAACGGGTGCATTATTGACCTAACATTTGTCACTGTCTGGTAAGACGTGACGGGGAAACAACAAACATATAGGACGCAAACAGTCAGCTTCGGTTCGAAACGCTAAGTAACAAGATCATAGGCTAGCTACCTAACGATATGCTTTATATACTAAACCATTGAAACTTCGAACACATTTCTTGTTGATTAAACCTGTGAACTCACCAACTTTATGTTGACACATTTTAGCATGTTTTCTCAGGTCACAGGAACGCATAAGCTCATGATGCACGCTTCAGGAACGCACTCAGGACATGCATTCATCTGCTTTATTTTCATACATTGAACATTTTGTTTAGACTTGGCACTTGTAACTTTCATGTGATGGATTTACATATTATGTATACGTTTACGCACTGTTGTTAATTTCGTTTATGTTCCGTTGAATGAAGTCAAACGTTTATTTTTAAATTCATATAGTGTCGTTCGATATGACTGTGTCTGAGATCATAGTATGTCACACGTCTAACGGTAAAACACCGTTTGTGGAAATTGAGGGTGTGACATTGTGGAGGCACATATCGCATAGATTGTGAGTCAGGACGCATGGAAGATCCAAGCATTGATATACGACGTAGAGATTGTAAATGGGTTTGACTTGCAGCCTCAAACGCTGAGGTGGAAGATGAGGAAACACCCGCAGGAACTATTTCCTTACGTCTACGTTTAGGCATTGAATTCTAAAAAGCCAACATAAATAATAAGCAAAAGTACATATTTTACAGCTATAAAAAGAACCATCACACCAAGCATAAAGCGTGAAACAACTTTCTTTATTAACGGTAGTAAGAGACCATTATTAAAAGCATCTCAAACATAACCGCAGTCCTAAACATACCCGTAAGTAGAGGCATCTTAAATCCAACAAAAACATTCAACAAATCCATATACTTTCACATTACTAAAAAATAAATAACATATATAACATGAGAACATACCCGCGTACAAAAGCAACACAAAGTCTAAATTGCTGACAATGTCAAAAGACAGCACCGCTACAAAGAAATATAGAATATATAATAACATCAATGTTAACTGCTATACAAACATCAAAATAGGACAAGAACATATAAGTTAAAAGAAGATGAGAAGAAAAGGATATAGTCATACCCAAACAACAACCCACAAATATAACAGTAGTATATTCACCTGCAAATCGAGTAAATATAATCAGCAAAATCAAACTATTTAAATTGAAAGGGGAATACACACGTTGAAAAATTTGAAAGCAAACCCATCGGCTAACCTTGACCCAACTTTTAGTCTAAAGTGTAAACAACACTGTCAATTCCTTTTTGTTAAAATTACATAAAATTGGAACGAAACTCAAATCAAAGTTTCACCCCCAATCTCCGGAAAACAAACTATTAATCTGAGTACACTATGAACCCTAAAGATAAAAAGCCAAAAAAATTGAATTTCAAGTACCCAACACAAACATAAGTAGCAGACATAAAAAAAAGACCTCGCATCTAAAATCATCATCTTTAAATTTTAAAAGATTTAATGTTCTTATGTTGGTTAGACAGAAAAACAAACAAACAATGGGCGTGATTATAGATCCCCAAACTAACACTTAATCACATATCACAATACCTCTGTAGCTTTTGTTCTAAAATTTGAAATAGACACTGCAATGTCCAATTTACAAACAGATTAAAACTAAGCAAAAATTCATAACCCCAAAGTACTCCTAAAGGACATCGATAAAAAACTAAACATACAAATAAAAAAAAGATAAGATACTTAATAAAAGAGACCACTATCCTAATACAATTCCTACTGTTCATCAGAATTGACAAATTCATAATAGGTAATAATGCAAAAATACCTCTGCAAGCCACCACCTCACGAAGTACGTATCAAAGCACGATCCAAGATTTGACGAACAAAATAAGAATCATACAAATATTAGTTTGACACCAATAACCATTGCCACATAAATCAACTTTATAATCAGCAAAAGAAGTTATATTCAATTTCAACTTTAACAATAATGACAGGCCAAGCAGAAACTGTATATACATACATGTACAAAACATTTCATGTCACCCAACACATAAATGCAGAACAGAAAAAAAATAAAGGGAAACCAACAACAACAATTACCTCATGATCACAACTACAACTACCAATCTAGATCTATAAAGCCACTTAGTGAAAAAAACAAACAAACATAACATTCAACACATGTATATCATTATCATATAAATGACTACAACTAATAGTCACCAGTAACAAATCCATAATACGTAACAATGCAAAAATACCTATGTAAGCCACCACCTCACGAAGTGCGTATCAAAGCACGATCCAAGATCTGACGAACAAAATCAGAATCATACAAATATTAGTTTGACACCAATAACCATTGCCACATAAATCAACTTTGTGATCAACAAAAGAAGTGGTATGCATGTACAACATTACCATGTAATCCACTGAGGCAACACTTATATCCAACTTCAACTTTAACAATAATGACAGGCCAAACAAAAACTCTATATACTCACACGTACAAAACATTTTATGTCACCCAACACATAAATGCAGAACAGAAAAAAAGAAAGGGGAACCAACAACACCAATTACCTAATGATCACAATTACAATTACCAATCCAGATCTATAAAGCCACTTGTGTAAAAAAGAAACCAACATAACATTCAACACATGTATAGCATTATCATATAAATGAGTACAACTAACAGTCACGTGTCGAAGTACTTACCAAACGATTACCCAAAATATCATCAACAAATTTAGACCCATAAAAATAAAAATAAAACCAAATCAACAACAGTAGTTAGGTCATGGTTACAACTACAACCACAAATGAAAATGTATAAAACTGTAATATCTACACAATATTTTCGTGCTACTGTAAGCACATATCAAACGATAACCTAATATGTGATCAACAAAATTAGATTTATACAATGGTCCGCAATAGTAAAGGATAAAGGACTGTCATACATGTACAGCATTATCATGTAATCGACCGAACGACATAAGAGCTAACAAAAACCTTATACATCAACATAATATTATGTATTACTCTAAACAAAAGCACAGATTAAAACAAAAAAAATCAACAACAGCAGGCAGCTCAAACTCACAACTACAATTAGCAATCACGACAAAAACTTTATACACACATATGTACAGAACATTTTATGCCACACTACACATAAACACAAAACAGAGAAAAAGAAAACCAAATCAACAACAGCAATTAGCCCATGGTCAGAACGACAAACACCAATCAAGATCTATAAAACAATCTGTCTAACTATGTCACTACAAACAAACGTACAGAACAATGCCAATACCCTAAAACAACCAACTTCAACAACACATCAGGAATCAGTACCAATTGAACCAATAAACAAACAAACAAACATACCAATTGAACCAATATCAACAACAAATCAGGAATCAGTACCAATTTCACTAAACATCCAGCATAACATAAGACGCAAAAGATTAACACCGCAAAATCCTGGACCACACACAACAGAGAAACCTAAATACAGTAAACCCAAAACCTCTTGAAAAAACAAAAAACCACCAATCCGCAACCACCTTACAGGAGTAAAAATCAGAGAGAACACCAACATGCAACCCCAAAAAATCACAATCCGATAACATAAAGAAGAAGATGAAACCAAAACTGAGAATGAAGACCAAAAACAGGAGAAAACACACACCTGAAAGGCATAGCAATGATCGGAGGGTGAGTGAGTCGAAAGCATAACACCTGCAAATCAAGCCTGAACAATAACCCAGTCCGTTTAGATACACGTCATCAAGGAGTTAAACAGGAGGAGGACACGTGCGCCACTAATTTCACAAAAGGTGGGGAAAAAATTGGGCTGAAAGATCGAACCGTTAACCAACAAAACAAAAAACACAACCACAACCAAGTGATCTACAGAACAAAGTGATAACAATTTCCACGAGAACGTATTAATTGCCAAAAAAACCGACAGGGAGAAAAAAACAGAGAACGGACGGACCAGATCGGTTTAGAAAAAAACAATGGCCAAGATGGAGGTTCGTACTGTTCATCGCATTTGGTAATTTCATAATAGGTAATATAACTATAAATACATATTGTCAATATTATATCATTTTTTCATAAACATGTTTTCAGAATAGACACTTAAAATATATAGAGACGATATATACAATAGCCTCATAATAATATAAAAATGGATTAATTGTCTATCCTACTTGCTCATAAAATAGCTTGTAATATACGCTCATATGATCATGATAATAATTGTGATAACACTACATAATTCTTGAATATATTTATACATTTAAAAGGGTGCGTAGTTGTGTCTCGATGAATCAGTTTGGACAGAATAAGAGATTTAAGAACTTTTCAAGAAGCTAGACGTTAAAATTACAACATATATCGGTCACATGCAAATAATGAAGAATCCAAGTACCGTTAAAGCAAGAAACTGATCAATATCGTGTGGTCGCTCAAAAATATTAATTAAAAAATCATTAATCACCGTTAATAGTAAATGGTAAGTAGGGTGTCGAATCCACAGGGAATCATATGAAAATGCTAGCAACAACCAATCTAAAAAGACTAAACATTAAAAAGGAAATTGCTTGATTAATTGAATTGAGAAAGAATCAAATTAACAAAATAAAAATTTAGGTTTTTAACAATCTTGGTGAAAAAGCAACCCAATCAGGATTCAAGTTTAGCAAAGTTACAATTTTTCTTGAATGAAACATAGTGAGAATTTATTAAAGATGACTTACATATGATAGTATTTAAGTGATAATCATGGATTAAAGCTTAAAAATCCTTATTCACACAATTAACAATTTGAATAATAAAACTCTAATTCTAATAATCAATCATACAATGATTAAAAACTATCAAAGTTACAGAATATCAAAATTAGGTTTAAGCATAATCAAACCGTTTAAATAATCAAATCATAAATTGAATCCAAAAGAATCTAAAAGGTTCAAGATCCAATCTCAAATCTAGGTTACAACTAAGAAAAATAAGAATGTGCACAAACCCGTCCCCCAAAGTGAATCACAATTGATTTAGCTTTACAACATCATCGATTCTTCAATAAAGTTATAATTGATCATGTAAATCTAGATGAATATGATGTTGAAGACCTTTAGAATGATGGAATATGGTTACTTTTCGTCCAAGATTCATGTGTAAAGAGGTGTTTTTCGTCCTATGGTCAATCCCTCTTTAAAACCCCTTTAATTGGGTTAAAATCTACCAAAAGCGGCGATCGACGTCGGTGGCGCTACCAGTGGGGTCAGTGGCGCCCCCAGCGCCATCTGGGTTGAAAGTTGCTGACCAACGGTGGCTCTGACGATGTGTTCTAACGGTATTGGTGTCGGTGGCGCCTATGATGGCGTCGGTGGCGTCACCCCATGCACTAACATGATTTTCATGTGTAACGTTTCGAGATTTTTCCGTTAATAGGTCGTAGCCCCGTAACTTTTTTCCTAGCTCAAATTATGTTCGTTTTAAGTTACCATTATCTTGAAACTTCTCTTTTATATATCTTCACCTCCCGAGCTCCAATTTTCGTCCCGTTTCTTCCCACTTTTTCGTATTCTTTATATTTATGCTATAAACACAATAATATCTCAAAAGTAACACTATTTTCCATAATTTGACATGTAAAACACGGAATTAAAGTTTTTAAACATCAAACTTTCACCACCCGATCAGAAACCAACAGCTGTTAAAAAAATATACGAACAAAAAGAAAAAAAAGAAACCCAACGGTGAAAGAAAGAAATAGAGAAAAGACTTACGGAACAGACAACAACAAATAAAGATAGACTTGGCTTCGATTATCCGTAGTTTATTCGGTTGTCATAACAACTTTTCATATTTTGGGACCGCACTTATCACATATATTCATATACACAAGGGTGGACACAAGTGTTGGGCTACTGGGGTCATTGATCCTAAAGTTTTTTTTTTCTTTTTTTAGTTATTCAATACTCATTTTAAGTATTACATATCAAAAGTGACCAGTTCATCACACATATTGGAAACGTACAAGCTTGAAAAATCATTGGTCTGAATATATGTACGTATCCTACCTATTTGGTTTTATTTGTATATCAACCGTTAAAGTTTATTACATTGGTTTTATTGATATTGTTCCAAATGTTCGTAAAGATTTTGTTGTTCATATATGTTTCTTTTTTGTATGATATTTTTCATAAATTTTCATGCAAGTAAAAGTGATATTTCAAACGGATAATAAAAATGATTGTATATGTTTTCTCCTTCGACTAAACAAAACAGTCATGGAGCACCTTTTAAGTTTTAACCGAATGGTTACGGTAGAATTTTATTAATTTCCTTTTAACTACTTTTAACGATAACATAAGTGGCCAAATTATAAAAAGAACAATGACATCAGATGACCAATTAATAGAAAACTTGAAATGGACGTAAGATAACACAATCGTAGTTTCACAAAACTAAAACTTGAACGAGTCAGATTTAGTATTAATTCATGCATATTACGATTAATGTCAAACTTATATGTTACGTATGCGATCTTTCAGATACATTCTAGATTAGGACTATCTAGACGAGGACATTGTATTGGAAGAAAGGGTCGAGGCCACAAATTGAATGAGCATCAAAACATATTCTAGTCAAGGACAATGATAGGATCGATATTTGTTTGCTTACTTTTATATAAACTATATATTAATATATAAGATAAAACTAAGAACATTTGTTGTTTCAAGGAAAATGAATCCTTTATGATATAATTATTAGTAATCCATTTGCATTTGTGAACTTAATTTCTAACAAAACTTTTAAAAAAATATTAGTGCGAAAATTAAAAAATTGTAAAATAAAAGATTACAAATTACAAGATTTTCTAATAAACGTCACATAATTTCTCTCTGAAACTTTAAAATAATTTGTCAAACCATCACCACATCTTTATAATCTAGTAAGAAATTATATTCATTGGGTTATAAGTTGCGTTTATTACAAATATATGTATGTTTACTCAAAAAGGAAATGTAGAATGTTACGCAAACAAAATAGTCTTTTTCATACAATTGTAATATAATATACTCCATCTATTTCTAATTCTACACTCGACTACTAAAATTATGGAGGATAAAAATCAACAATCACTTCTTTTTTATGGCTAAGAGTAAAATATTACCATCTTACTAGGCAACACATCATCTTCTTTTTGTCCTTTTCTTTTGTTGACACTGGTGTAATTTTTTAATTTTGTGTTTTCCTTTTTGTAGTTTACTAGATTTAGTAAAAAAATGGTATTTGTTTATTGTTACCCACTTGTAAATGTATTTTATTGTTTTTTATGCGCCATAATCTTTAAGCTTTTATCTAAAATAATTAAAAAATATTTATAAAAGTATTAATGTATTATTAATTATATATATTAGCCTATATAAATTTCGATGATGTAAGAATTCACCGTCATCTACCACTTAACCAATGTCATCATCTACCACTTAACCAATGTCATCTATGATGTGTGATCATAATGTGATATTAATTATAGGTAGAATAGTTGAATGAAAAAATTACACAACATACTACAACAAGAGAAAAAAAAAACAAAAATACCATAAAGAGATAAAAGATTAAGTTGGAAAATTGCAATGATGGAGGTTATCGAGGAAAATAGAGTTGCAAACAACAACAAGAATGAAACACTCATTGAAATGAAACAACAAATGGAATTCATGTTAAAGAAACAAACCAAAAAATTCTTATGATTAGATCTTTCTATGAATCGATATATTTTTATGAATCGTATACAATGTTTGGATTTTATTATGAATCGGTATAATTTGTGAATTTAGTAATTTTGAGTCTGAGTATTTAGTTGTATAAATAGTAGAAAATCTGATACATTTATTATTAAACATATTATAGAAAATGAAATGCTGGTAAATGTGATCGCTAGTTTAAAATAAAAATTAGTTGCTAAATTGGTCATCAACATGAGTTGTAAAATTTGTCACTAATTGTTTTGGTCTCGTATATGTTCTACCGCAACTCCAGTCGTTAACATTCCAATCACAAATTTGGTCCCAAAAAGGTTTGGTTGTAAATAGTTTTAGTCGTATTTCTGGTCGCTAACAGTTTAGTTGCAAAATCCATTGCAATAACAATTTAGTTGCAATCCATGTCTTAATCTCGATTGCTAAATGTTCAGTTGCAAAGTCAATCACAAATAATATTTGGTTTTAAAACCGGTCATTAATTTTGCGTTAGATGATCCAAATGCAAAATCAATATCAAGGATATCATGGTCGCAAAAGAAATCACCGAACAAGGTATAACTAACCAAAAATCTGGTTACAAAAGGGCTTTGCGACCATTCTTTGACCATTTTGACTAGCTGTCACGATATTAAAAAGACTTAAAGTTCAGAAAATTACAAGTCTAAAAAGTAAACAAATTTAAATCTTTATTACAAATAGAGGCCGGATCTATTAGTTAAACACAAAAGTACTTTTATAGTGTCATGTCATAACTAATATCCGACTTATGTTTTCAAAAATTTCCCTGATTTTACTTACAATAATTAAAATATTAAATAACAAGGTCTAAATTAAAAAATTATAGTGATAGATGTACAAATATATACCTACAAGTAAGTCGCTAAATATTGAGTGTACGTGCGTTAATTAAAAAACCAAAAATATTCAACTTAAAACAACTTAAAAACACGGTAGCCGGTGGGTGTTTTTTGATTGTGACCTCCGCCCACCACCAATTATTCGATTTACATACCACTGCCCCCATCATGCTCCTCTATATAAACCCTATACACCCCATATCACCTTCGTAACTCTCTTATCCATACACATAAAATCACAACTCAAGGCAAATAAAATAAAATAAAACACTTCCTAAACTTTATTTGCGTCTTGATCTCTTACTAGCTTCTTATTGTTATTCCACACATAAGAATATATACTTTTTTGTTTGAATCAAAAGACCGCGAAGGCAAAGTATCGAAGATGATGTGTTTGGTTTCCAGAACTGGTCGTGAGTTGCAACGTTATGACATGGGGCGTAGACTTGTTGTCGGGTATTTTAATTTCTTTCTTCGTACATCTATTTTTATATGGCGAGGTGAGTTGAGCCCAAGCTTATGTAAGCTTGAGATGGGATCGTTGAGAGGTTGAGTTCAACTTGTTTGAGGCTTATTTCTAAATCTCGAGCTAATCAACTTATGAGGGATTTTTAAAACTATAACCTGGCTCGTAATTTATCATTTATTAAAACCTTGATTATTCTATTTGTATAGATCTATAACTATTTTTTATATATATTTATAGTTTTAATTTTATAAATAACATAATATATTGTATTTACTTATTTTTATCATAATTATACATAATAATATTTATTTTACAATTATACATTTTTATTTGGAATTAATAAAAATATATAGGAAGAAGAAGCCTAGCTCGTTTAGGTTTTTGATCGTAGTCACACTCCACTGAAAATAGCTCAATATCGTTTAAACCTAGCTCGATTGAGATTTTACTGAATCGAACTTTTGAGATTTTAGTGAATCCAATTTAACTTGGTTTACACCTCTATATGATATATCTAGCCAAAATTGCTGATTTTTTTCTCTCTTTTCTTATCAGTATTCTTATGTACTAAATAGTATAAATCTCGGAGTTTGTAATATTGTGAAACATGACTAGAACTATAAATTTATTACGTTTTGATATAATTTTAATATTCTATTAAATCATTGCAGGTGTATTCCATATAGATATAAAAATGGAAATGGTGAGCTTGAAGTCCTCGTTATCAGCTCGCAGAAAGGCCATGCTATGATGTTTCCTAAGGTATTTACTTTCTATTTTTTTAATAAATATACTAGCCTTTTTTAATATACTTATAAAATAGTTTAGAAAAGAACGATAAGCCACTTGATTTGAATATGTTAATTATAGACTATTCAAACCTTTTTATTTTCCTTTACCAGTCGTATTAATTAGTTTAATTAAACTTAACGTATTATCATTATATTAACCGAGGATTTCAATTCAGGGAGGCTGGGAGCTCGATGAATCTGTCGAAGAAGCTGTTATGCGCGAGTGCTACGAAGAAGCCGGCGTTGTTGGAGCAGTCGAGGTTTGTATACGAGTATTTAGTTATAATACGCGTCAAATAATTTATAAAGCTTAGATTATTATTATGAGAATATATGTTTAGTTTGATTTGATTATTAATATGGAATATTGTGACGTATAATGCAGTGTAAATTAGGAAAATGGGATTTTAAGAGCAAAAGCCGAGGAATATACCATGAAGGCCACATGTTTCCGATGCTTGTTGCCGAACAACTTGAACTTTGGCCCGAGAAAAACCTCCGGCAACGAGCTTGGGTAAGTGTTTACATTCTTTTCATATACGCGAGGGATAGTTAATTAATAACTTAAAATTATTATATGTTTTATTAGTTGATTAAATGTGACGAAACCAGAGCTTTTTGACAGTAAATTTATTCCTCGATCCTAAAGAAATATAATATTTTTTTATAAGACTAACATTGTCACTTATGTTTTTTTGTTAAATCTTCGATTTATAATAAAATTTTGACAAATTACAGCCAATGGATCCCTTATAAAGATGTTAAATGTTTGGTAGTGTAAATGTGGTTTCATTTTTTGTATCAACGATCTATCATCAGTTGATGCGATTGATAATAATAAAATAGTTTAAGTGTGCATTCAATCAAATATAAAACATAATTAGATGAAAACTTGCCAAAAATGTAAAATTCTAATAATTCCAAACAAGTATTTGTAAGTTATAAACTAAAAAAAATTGATTTGTTTGGCAGATGAATGTAGAAGAAGCAAGGGAGGTTTGCCAGAGTTGGTGGATGAAGGAAGCTTTGGATGTATTTGTTGAGAGGCTTGCTTCATCAACCTTACCAAACAAGATTTGTTGAATTAGTTTTTACATAATAGTGTTTAGGAAACTAATAATGTTGTTAGTTCTTTTCTTGTCTTTCTTATGAATATTATCATGTACATATATAAAAAAAACAAAACAAAAAAGTTCTCCACATAAATAAACGATTTGCGCAATGAAAACATGCAACAAAAAGAAAATAAACAAACAATCGACGAATAGGTATTCAAATTGTTTTGATAAACACAATGCCAGTCACATGTAAAGAGAAGAGAGATGTAAAGAGAAGAGAATAAATTAAAAACGGATAAACAAATGTAGTAAAGTGTGACTATGTGACTGAGCGGACACAAGATAGCCTAAAAAACCAAATCTCAAGATTATCATAACATAAGGTTCTTAAGTTTTCTTCAAATGGATAAATCTCATATCCAAAACAACTATACAGTGTTTCGGGTTAAAACATATAATTAACAACACTACTATCTTCCTAAAATGGTTGAGAATTAGTACTATGATAGATATTAGTACGCATTTAAGAGTGAGTTTAAAGAGTGTATGAACCCTTTAAAAAACAAAGGTTACACTTCTTTTTTATAAATAATCTAAGTAAAAACACTCGACAACAAGAGAGGTCATAAAACTTATAAAAACAATTAATTGTTTTAACTATACCTTATAAAATAATATATAAGTAAAATTTATACCTTATTATGAAAGAGGAAATGATTTAAATAAACAATATAATAAATTTAAAAAATGTGAATAGAAATCTCAACGATCAATTTTCTTAATTAATAGTTAAGATCGAATTGTACAGAAGAAATTTGTTAAAGTGATATTTTAGGTATGATCACTCTTGTTGATATTTTCAAGTTCCCTCACTTTTTCAAAACGTTCATAACTTTTATATACAATATTATTTGTTCATAAAAATTACATCATAACAACGGGTATTTTTTTTATCTATATAACGAGTATAGTATAATTTTTTTACCATGTTTCAATGCATAGGAATCCGATCGTCATTGTGTATTTAGTGCAGTTTATTGTGTATTTTTTTAGCTATTATGTTTTTCTGAACACTGCATTATTTTTATCCTAAACGACGAATTATAAAAAAAATATAATGGTAAAATAACTCCGTTGTGTAATTCTAATATGTAAAACGCAATGATAAACCAACAACCAATTATTTTAATACATAAAAAATAATAACAAAATAAAAAAATAATATAAAACATAAAACAAATGAAATGATATAACATAAAATATAATAATTGACAAATGAAGAAAAATATTTGATATAATCTTCCTACTTTAATAAAAAGGTATCTTGGGATGACACATGTTAACATCACAATCACTCTCATCAAAAATTTTTCCGTCTCTCTTTTCTATTAAATAATTACATTAATTACTGATGTTATTATCTAACACTTTTTTTTAATTTTAACAAACTAAGAAAGAGATCTATTTATTAATATTATTTCTAAATAAGTTTTATAAAATAATAAATTTTTCTAAAGCATAAAACTTTTTAAAAAATACAAAATATGTTAAAATTGGTATTTTTATAACGTTAATTTTTTAAAACAAAGAATAATTACATTTGGGAGTTATAATAAGAAAATTTAAAAAAATGACATTTTATACGCTTTGTTTTAGAACAAAATGTTTATTTTCTTGGAAAAATTTAAAAATAAATTTTTAAAAAGTTGATAATATAATTGTTTTATTACTTATAGTCATTTGTCATACATAATTTCAGTCATATCATATCTTAAATATTATTTTATAATTAATAAATTTTATTATATTTATATTTTTATTCAACCCGTGTAACTCACGGGTTTACTAAAGCTAATGAATTGATATTTGATGTAATAATCTGACATATTTAACATAATGACTAATATATCATCCTTTTTAAAACAATAGACGAACGCATTTCAATCTTATATTTATAATTAGACTTTTTAGATTATATATCTTTTCTAATAACACTACCTTCAGAAATACACTTTATTCGTATTCAATTTAAATTTCAACTTCGATCATCACTATAAGAAAATGGGTCTATAGCAACGAAAAAGTGAGACCTTATAGGGACGACATGTCGTTGCTATAAACTATTTTGATCTATAGCGACAACATGTCGTCGCTATAGATTTTGTCCCAAAAAATTAGTAGTTATAAGTTAAAATGTCGTCGGGATAGACGTCGTCGGCATAAAGTTAGCAATAGTAACGACATGTCGACCCTATAACTGTCGTGGTTTCTGAAATTAACGAATAAAAAAAAAAATATATATATATATATATATATATATATATATTATCTATAGCGACGACATGTCGTCCCTATAGATAATATATATATTTTTTTGTATTATCTATAGCGACGACATGTCGTCCCTATAGATAATATATATATATATATTTAAAAAAAACAGATAACAGTCTATAGCGACGAAATGTCGTCGCTATAGACTATTATTATTTTTTTAGGAACCTGCTTTTTTTATAAAATTAAACAAACACATAATTGATGTAAATTTAACAAACATATAATCAGTGCAAATCACATTCAAGTTTAACACACAAATAGTTCATACAACTTTAAAATGGTTTAAAGTTCCATAAAATCTAATAAAAATATAAACTCTAATTGCCTCCAGGTGGTCGTTGCTGCTGGAAGTAACGCATCATTTCCATCTGCTCTTGGATCAGTCGTTGCATCTCTTCTATTTGTTGTTGTTGTTGTTGTTGTATAGTTTATTCATTTGTTGTTGTTGTTTAAGTTCTTGTCTAAGCTCTGCAACTTCATCTTATAAATGTTGTGTTGGAGGTTGTGAGCTAGAAAAATCAGGGGTGAGATGTCTCACCACGCGACCAACACCTCGTATATGTCCTCGCCTTTGACCTAAGGCGCGCTCAATGCATTGAATCTCATCAACAGCAGATGAGTCTCCACCGGTCTCGCTAGAGGATCTCACATACTCCTCTTGAATTCGTTCCTGCATTAAACATATTAAAAATATTAATTCAAATAGGTCATTTTGACCCAAACACACTTAAACATACTAGAATCAATAAAAAGTTAGTTCAAATGGGTCATTTTAACTCAAACACACTTAAACATACTAGAATCACACAAAAGTTAGTACAAATGGGTCATTTTGACCCAAACACACTTAAACATAGTAGAATTGCTTAAAAGGGGCCATTTTGACCCAAACACACTTAAACATGCTAGAATCAATCAAAAGTTAGTTCAAATGGGTCATTTTGACCCAAACACACTTAAACATGCTAGAATCAATCAAAAGATAGTTCAAATGGGTCATTTTGGCCCAAATACACTTAAACATACTAGAATCAATCAAAAGTTAGTTCAAATGGGTCATTTTGACCCAAACACACTTAAACATGCTAGAGTCAATCAAAAGTTAGTTCAAATGGTCATTTTGACCCAAACACGCTTAAACATACTAGAATTGCTTAAAATGAGCCATTTTAACCCAAACACACTTAAACATGCTAGAATCAATCAAAAGTTAGTCCAAATGGGTCATTTTGACCCAAACACACTTAAACATGCTAGAATCAATCAAAAGATAGTTCAAATGGGTCATTTTAGCCCAAACACACTTAAACATGCTAGAATCAATCAAAAGTTAGTTCAAATGGGTCATTTTGACCCAAACACACTTAAACATGTTAGAATCAATCAAAAGTTAGTTCAAATGGTCATTTTGACCCAAACACACTTAAACATACTAGAATTGCTTAAAATGAGCCATTTTGACCCAAACACACTTAAACATGCTAGAACCAATCAAAAGTTAGTTCAAATGGGTCATTTTGACCCAAACACACTTCAACATGCTAGAATCAATCAAAAGATAGTTCAAATGGGTCTCACTCCTTTAATGAATTGACAAAAACGTTCACGATCACCGAGCATGTGGTTGGTAGACCTTGTTGTTTTTCTTTACTAGCCATAAATCAGGTCGAATACCCATATTTTGCAAGTCTTGTCTTGCTTTGTGCGTGTCTTTTGATTTTTCATTCATTAGCAAAGTACCCAACAAGCTCTCACAAACATTTTTCTCTACATGCATGACATCAAGATTGTGTTTTAAAATGAGTGAAGACCAATATTCCAGCTCAAAGAAGATACTCTGTTTGGTCCAATTCAACTCGGTTGCAGCATGCTTTCTTTTCACACCTCCATGTGTAGGATGTTTCCCTGGAACATGATCCGGGAGGCTTTTTAGTTGTTTTAAGATTTGTGCATTACTCAAACGTCTAGGAGGATCTCTTGTCTCTTTTTTGCCATTGAACAAAAGATCATCTCTCAAACTATGTTTTTTTGTCAAGAATCGTCTATGACCAATAAAGGCTATTTTATTTGTTATAGGGCACGAGGGTGCGTCTACGTTACAAGTAGGGCATGCCATATAACCTTGACCACTCCATCCAGACATATAGCTACGAGCAGGATAATCGTTTATAGTCCATAATAGAGCTGCACGCATCCTGAATACAGTTTTGGTTGATGCATCTCTCATTCGAACTCCTTCGGCCCATAACATTTTCAACTCATCTATTAAAGGCCTTAGGAAAACATCAATGTCCTTTCCAGGAGATTTAGGCCCGAGAATAAGCAAGGTCAACATAAAAGAAGACTCTTTCATACATAACCATGGTGGTGTGTTATTTGTTGTTAACATCACTGGCCACATACTGTAAGATTGACTCATGTTACCGAATGGATTAAAACCATCCGCAGCCAAACCCAAACGTACATTTCGGGGTTCTTTAGCAAAATCAGGAAATTTTTCATCAAAGTCTTGCCATGCCTTCCCATCAACTGGCTGACGCATCATACCATCCATTGAGCGTCCAGTATAATGCCATGTCATTTCTTTTGCTGTGAATCTTGAGCTGTAGATTCGTCGAAGTCGGGAAGTTAAAGGAAAGTAGCGCAACACTTTTTGAGGTACTTTTTCCCCCTTTGTGTTTTTGTCAACCCATCTACTCTCGTTACAAATCGGAAAATTTTGCATCAACTCATTTTCTTTCCAAAACAGAGCACAATCGTTAATGCAAGCATGTATAGATTCATATCCTAACCCAATCTTTCTTAATCTCTTCTTAGCTTCATAGTATGAGGTTGGAATTTGATTTTCTTTAGGGAATGCAACTCTCAAAAACTCTAAAAGTTGGTTAAATGAACTATCCGTCCATTTGTTGATAACCTTGATATGCATCAATTTTGCTAAAAAGTTTAAAGAAGACATCCAACTGCAACCGGGGTATAACTGGGTATTCAGCTCCTTAAATAATGCATCAAACTCCGGGTCAAAACCGGTTCCATCTTCGTCTACATTTTCTTCGTTAACATTCTGCTCCGCCATAACATCATCGATTGCATCAAACATCTCATTATTTGCTACTGGAATAGATTTTCTTGGAGCAAAAAGGTCTTCTATTTCTGAAGCATGTGGATATTTCTCACCATGATAAGTCCACGTCTTATTTGATTGTAGAAACCCATTGTCATGTATGTGGCATAAATGATATCCAGATCCTGCCGGCACCCATTGCAGCATCGTTTACACGGACAAAAAGATTTTCCTAAACTGTCGACATGGTTCTTGGCAATTTCTAGAAAGCTACGAAGACCTTTTATAAATTCCGGAGAACTCCGATTTCGCAATTTAATCAAACTCTTATCAATTGTCATATCTATGGTGTTATAAAACATGGAAATACAACTTTATCAATTAACATATTCACAAAGATATACTAACATTAAAGTCATATACACTTACATATACATACATACAAGCATAATCACAACACATAACCACTTACAAAAATACAAACATACAAACATACAAATATACAATATACTTACATACACAATTACAAAAATACAAACATACTTACATGCAAGTATACAACATACTTATATACACACTTACAACTATACAAAAAACATACAAGTATACAACATACTTACTACACAATTACCAAAAAACAAACATATAATATACTAATCAACAAACATATAAACATAAATACATACAAACATTCACATACAAAATTAACATAATTATATACATATAAACATATACATAAACAACTGAACACATTAAACCATATACATATAAAATAACACATATAAAAATGCATACAAACTTAAAACCATGAAAATATATATGGTGACATTTCATCAAACACTTGGTGGGCATAACCTAATCTAACATCAAACCCATATAACCTAATCTAACATCAAACCCATATACATTTACACATATACAAACATATACAAACTTAAAATCATGGAAATATATCTAATGTATTTCATCAAACACTTGGTGGGCATAACCTAATCTAGTATTAAACCCAAATACACTTACATATACATACACTTTTACAACATAAAATTTAAACCCAAAGACCACACAAGCCTAATCACTAACATAATCACTTAATAACATTTAAATCATAAGATGTAAACGAATTTCATACCTTTAAAATCTTGAAACTCTTCAATTTCAAGCCTAAACTTTCAATCTCACCTAAAACATAAAAAATTATATAAAACTTCCATAAACAAGATTATATAACTTCACTATAATAAAAGACATCATTATTACCTTCAAACACTTCACTTTTATGCAAAGATGGCTTAGAATACGAGTGAAAACCGAGAGGAAACGAGAGATTTGATATTTTGGTTTCAAGGTAAAAAATGAGGCAGAAAGTCTGTGGATCGATTAAAAGGTGCGTCAACCGATAGCGACGACATGTCGTCGCTATAGGTTGACAAATGTCGTCGCTATAGATTAAAAATAAAAATTTATGAGAGATCTATCCCAACGACATGTCGACAACGTGGAAAAAAAAAATTTCCAAAAAAAAAATTTAAACGGAGAGTGAAAAAAATAAAAATAAAATATATTTGATCTATAGCAACGACTTGTCGTCGGCACAAGGTTTGAAAAAACCCGCCTGTTTTTTTCGCATCCTGCCCACTCTATACCGACGACTTGTCGTCGGTATAGAGTTTGAGCAGTCAAAAAACCCAGTAATCCTATACCGACGACATGTCGTCGGTATAAACCAACCTATAGCAACGACATCTGTCGTCGCTATAGGTCTCGTCGGGACAGGGTTAAATTGTTGTAGTGCATATAAGATAAAGAAAAGTATGAAATTCATTTAATTGCGTGGGGGCTAGCAATTAACTATTATAAATACCGTTGATTTGTATATTTATTGATTCTATCCGTACATGCATATCTTTTCATCTAGAAATATTTTTTGTAATCGAAACAACGTAACCTTATCAAACCTAACACCCGTTTGGATATAGACCACTTCAAGATAACGTAGTTAGTACATAATCTTATTCGGTCCTAACCTTAATATCATCGAACAACTCCCTACTACTTCGCTACACCAGAAATGGAAAGATAAAATCACCTAACATAATCATGGTGTCTCTCACACGTAGCATTACAATGGATTGTAACAGCCAATAATACCAGTCATTTATTGATGAGATCATTGGCCTCATATATATTCAGTGGCTATAAACGACGACCACTACGATGCTTATTACTTACGAATTCGCTCGCTGAAATCATCTCATTTCATATACATATTCTCATTTTAAAGTTTGATCACCGGATGAAAACGGAAAACCCTGAGAGAAAACTACAAATGTTGCTTTCTTGTAGGTTTGCGGAGTTCTATCTTAGCATATAATTGAAGCCTCAATAAATGTTGCTTCTACACAAAACAAGGCATAAACTATACAACAATTTTCACTCAATAATATATTTTGTTCTATCATACCATCAAATCTAATATATCTATATGACAAATCATGTACACAAAGCTCATGAATGCGTAGTCCGGGACTATGATTTCTAATCTATCAATACTAATAAAAGAATGTTTTGTATTCCACTTGTCATAATTCTAGAGCTATTAAGTTTTATTTTTCTGTTTCTCTCTCCTAATAAATATCACATTAACTAGAAATGATATTATTTAATTCTTTTCATATTACATATATAATTTTTTTTAAAGAGATCTTTCTACAAATTTAATTCGTAAATAAATAATTTTTTTTATAAAATAAGAATTTCATAACTTTTAAAAAACACAATATATTTTAAAACCCATGACTTTTACAAATAAATTTCTTGTGAAAAAAGTAATTAAATTTCAAAGTTATAATAAATAATTATTAATAACACTTTTTTAAAAATAGTTTATTTTGAAACAATTTGTTTAAAAACCAGTTCTTTTAAAAAAACAAAAAAAAGTTTAAAATATGATATCGTTCTTTTATCACTCGTACGTAATGTAAATCATATCTTATATCAAAAGGCCGTTCTATAATTCATTATTTTTTATTAATAAGTATTTAATATTTTATTTATTCAACCCGTGTAATACACAGGGTACTAACCTAGTTACAAAACATATGTTATAAAAAGTTATATAAAACTTGATTAATTATATAAACTCCTATGAAAATATTTGCAATATAACACTAAATATTCAATGCTTAAGTGTTACATATAGTGTATATTATTTTATAGATAAACACTCATATTTTACATATGATTTTCATTGAATTAAACAAAAATTATAAAATTAAGAAACAAACAATGATGTTGTTTATTCTAGACCTCATTGAAGGATTCCTGGATGTATACGAACGTTGACTGTCACTTGTTCCACTCTCAAGTCTTTTATATTTGTCTTTTATCTTAGATCGTGACATTACACCATATGTTAAACTTTTCTCCTTTTTTATTCTTATTATAACTTTTTACTTGTTCTTAGAACGCGAAATTTTATCACATAGCAAATATTCTCATATGTACAATAAAGTTATCGCTCTCAATTGGACAAACTTATGGAATTTGAATAATAAAACGTCAATTACATTGTTGCTTTTTCAGAACGACATTTTGGATTTTATTAAAAAAAGACATATACTTGAGACCCTTTTACGTGGCGTGGTTCAACTATGATTGTGTAATCCATAGTTGCACTAGAGAGCTTTACGTGTTGGTCATGAATAGTGCTTATCAATATGAGGCTAGACCAAGAGGCCAACCGATGTGTTTTTTCATCCTTAAAGTCGGGTATGACGAAGATGGTTATACCATGTGATCACAATGAAGCTAATTGGAAAAAAATTATCAACATGTTTATGTGTTTTTGATTTTATTTTTTATGCACTACAAGAAAAGTCAGTAATAGCGGCGCCTCTATTAGCGGCGACACGCTCATTAGCGGCGACATTAATAGCGGCGACACTATTAGCGGCGACATGTCGCCGCTATTGATAATCAATCCGTTTCCAATTTTTTCCAACAAATCTAACCGTTGATCGTGCAACAGATCTAACGGACAGGGATTAAACGTACTTAACCAATAGCGGCGACACTATTAGCGGCGACTTGTCGCCGCTATTGGTTAAAAAATATACCCGGGTATACGCGACCACGATTCCCTCCACATCTCCATTCCCCTCCAAATTTCCCTCCGATTCCCTGTCCCTGCGTGCTGCCGCCGCCGACCACCACCCTCCGGCCACCACCTCGCGAGCACCACCCCTACTTTCTTCTCCTCTTACCGCCGAGCACCACCCCCACCGAGCACCACCCCCACCGAGCACCTCCCCCACCGAGCACCTCCCCTCTTCACCTCCGTCCCCTCTTCTCACTGCCGCTCCCCAGCCACCGTCTCCGCCACCTCTCGATCCCCGCCATTTCATCGTCTCTGCTCTGTAAGTTCATCCAAATCCATTAGTTTCATGTGTTGGTTTGTTGTACATTGTGCTATGTAGGTTGTACTTTTGGGCTTGGTTACTATGGTTCATTTGTGTTTATGTGTTTCTTGGTTGGTATTTATCAGGCCCAAGCCTCGTTATTGTTCCCCATCTGCACGAGTAAAGCATTCAGAAGCAGCTTTTCAATTCTCAAAACGAGATCTGTTGGTAAAGCTTCTTACTTTCATTTGTGTTTATGCGATCTATTATCTGTTTTGGTAAAGCTTCTTACTTTCTTTGTTGGTGTTTCTCAATTTCTTGTTGGAGTTCTGTAAGTTGATTTGTGTTGCATTGAATTACTGATTTGGTGCTTCAATTGTGATTTCTGAATTGGGATCTTTTGTGGGTTCCTTGATTTTTCATTCGTGAATTGGTTTGATTAACAAATGCCAAGTGCTACAGCTCTTATTTTTTGATTCTGTTAGTTGAGTTGTTTCTGCTATCGATTTTCGTCTCGAGAGTATAAGTTTCACTTTTAACGAACGAGATCATGTAATTCATAAATCATAGCTTGTGCCGGACATATGGTGTTAGGAGGTTATGATAGGAAATTAGTATATTGGAACCTGAGCCCTAGCATATGCTACAGAGGAATCATGTGTTTATAATGTTTATTAATTAGATGTTAGTTTAGGTGTTTTGTTGGTTGAAAATTATTATGTTAATAATGCTTAATAATTAGATTATTTAGGTTATGACAGTCGTGTAACAAGTTGTGTTATTTGAAAATTATTGTTTAGTAATTTGTGTATAGACAAAACAATGATCACTATAAAATGACAAGTTGTGTTATTTATAAACACAAATGATCATTGTTTAGTTGTTTGATTTTTAGTGATTTCTTATTGTTTTTCATTACTATAAAAACACAATTTAGGTTATGATCATTTGTGTTTTATATTAATGAAAAACAATAAAAAATCACTAAAAAAATCAAACGGAACGTGACATTTTTTAAAACAATTACAATAATGTTTCAATTTGTTTAGACATTGTCACGTTTCATTTAATTGTTATAGTAATTGCTTATTGTTTTACATTATGAGCGTTTACGTTTCGTGACTTCATTCTAATCATCACGAGCTTAGAAATACCCGCCCGAAATTGATTTAGTAATTAATTTCGGGTTGTCCCCGTTTTGGGACTGCTTTTTGAATATTTTATCTCATTTAGGATATGAATGTGTATTACATATTGTTTGTTTAAGAAAAATTTGGTCATTTTCTCTTTGCTCCTCGGGTATATATTTCTATATACTTGGGAGCTAAGAGGAAATGCTGCCGAATTTTTCTTAAACAAACAATTATGTAATACATGTTCATATATGAGATAAAGTATTCAAAAAGTGGGTATAGCAGCCTACCCTTTGGAATTCTCAATCTACTGTCCTACTTTTTGTTTGATAAATAATGTATCGGTGGAAAATGATTTATTAGTTGTGTTATTTGATAAATAATATTGGATATAATGATATAAACTTAACTTAGTTTATTTAGCCTTTTATGTAACTTATGGCTTATCGTTTTCTGATGATTTTTCCCTTCTCTTTATGTATATGATTTTAGGGTTTCGGTAAGATTCATTCTGATAATCACGAGCTTAGTAATTCCTTTTTGTTCGAGTTTTGTGGATAATTTTTCATCCACTTAAATCCTAATATATTTTGCAGTTCCATAATCATGCCTATCGATAAAAGTTGGCTTCTTAATCCGAATCGTAGATCACCTGAGTATCAACAAGGACTTAGCTCTTTTATAGATATGTGCGAAAAACTTGTGGACAGTTATGGCCAGATTCGATGTCCATGTATGAAATGTCAGAATACGGTATTATTAGGATGGGTTAAAATGAAATATCATTTAGAAATATGGGGCATGTGCCGGTCGTACAAGGATTGGATCTATCACGGTGAAAGTTTAATTCCTGAAGTTGTAGTTGTGGAAAACGTTGCGCCAACAAACGAAATGGCTGACGTTATCGAAGACGTTATGGAGGAGAGTAGCGGTCTCCATGAGCAGAGTAGTGGTCTCAATGATGATTTTGAGAACTTGTTAGAAGAAGTTCAATCAGAATTATATCCGGGTTGTGCTAAGTTTTCTTCACTTGATTTTTTAGCAAAGCTTATGCATATCAAGGTGAAGAATAAATGGACTAATAGCTCATTTGATGAGCTTCTTGAGTTGTTACAATCTTCACATCCTGAGGGTAATAAAATCCCATCTTCTCATTATGTAGCAAAAAGGACATTAAAAAAGATTGGTTTAGGATATGAGTCGATACATGTGTGCAAATATGATTGTGCTCTTTTCTGGGGAGAAAACCTTTTGTTAGAAAAATGTCCCGTTTGTAATGAGAGTAGGTGGGTTGATACAAATACAAAGGGCAAGAAGTTACCTCACAAGGTGTTACGATGGTTTCCTTTAACCCCGAGACTACGACGATTGTATTCTTCAAGGCACACGGCAAAAGATATGATTTGGCATAGTACCGGACGATCAGAAGAGGGTACGATGCGACATCCTGTTGATGGTACCTCATGGAAAGATTTTGACATAAAGTACCCGACCTTCTCAAGGGAACCGCGAAACGTTCGCCTAGGGCTTGCAGCCGACGGTTTTAATCCATTTGGTAACATGAGTTCGGCTCATAGCACGTGGCCGGTTGTACTCACCACATACAATCTGCCTCCATGGTTATGCATGAAAGAGTCATCATTTATGTTGTCATTGTTGATTCCTGGTCCTAAATCACCGGGGAAAGACATGGATGTGTTTCTTAGGCCGTTGGTGGATGAGCTTAAGCAGTTGTGGGTGTCAGGCGTACGTACTAAAGACGCGGCGACAAACACGTTCTTTACAATGAAAGCGGCGTTGTTATGGACTATAAACGACTTTCCAGCTCGTAGTAGTTTATCTGGTTGGAGCGGGCAGGGTTACAAAGCATGCCCGACATGTAACGAAGACACTCCTTCTATGCGTGTTACAAATAAAGTTGTATATGTTGGTCATCGGCGATTCTTAGATGCTAACCATGAGTGGAGAACAAGTTTAGAATTTAACGGAGAACCCGAGATCAGAGCCCCTCCGAAACAGTTTAATGATACAGACATAGAAGCACAAATTAGTCGTCTACGCCATCGTTTGCCGGGTAAACATCCCGATTTTGGAGGTGTAAAATCAAAGCGGGAGGAGTTTGAGTTGAACTGCTCAGAAGAATGCTTTGGAAGAGCATATGGCGGTAAAATTTTATAAGTTATATGTTTGTTATTCATTTTTACATAAATAACTTTTATTTTGTTGAACTTAAATGTAGCGACGCTTTGACTTTGATGAGATATTGCGAGATCGTGAGCGCGCACAGATAGAGGGTGGAATCCGTGCGGTGTTTCTCAAACGATTTAGAGATCGAAAAAATGTGGCAAAAAAACATTTTGATCGGGTTGGAGGCTACGATAATGTAGAACAAGCAAGGGTCAATCCTCCAACAGGAATGAATCATGATAATTGGAACAAAACCGTTGACTATTTTATGAGTGACGCATATAGGAATGTGTCAAGTTCAAACAAATCAAATCGTCAACAACAAATATATACAAACCGTGGGGGGACTGCTTCATATAGTAGTTATTGTTATAAGCAGGTAATGATTTAAATTTATATATTTGTGTATTATATATTAGCATTTTTTAATATATAACATACTTTTTAAAAACAGAATAAAAGCAGACTTGAAACGTTTCATGATGCTCATACTGGTAAAGATGGGACATTTGATAGCGAGGTAGCAGAGCAACAATATGTAAGTATTTCTTAAAAGTATAATTTTTAAATATATATTTATGTATGTATAAATATGTTAATATATTTTTGTTAATTAATACAGAACCAATTAAAGGAAAGGTTTGATGAGCTAAGTCAAACCCAAAATCAAGAAAGTGGATCATCAACGCTGAATGAAGTCGATATCTTTGAGTCGGTGTTGGGACAACGGCGTGGACATATTCGGGGGATTGGGCGTAAACCATTTTCATCTGCAGGGACGAGTTCTTTTGTTCATGATCATGAACAAACTCCTCAGTCGTTTACACAGGTAAGTGCATCATAGTTGGATGTGTTAAGTTCATCATAGTTCACTTAGGTTTATTATGACTTTTTATCCCTAAAATAGACTTTAATTATCTAAGTTTAGCTTAAACGGGTCAAAATGGGTGAAAACAACATGATTTGAGTTAAAACGGGTCAAAATGAGTTAAAATTGGATGTGTTAAGTTCATCATAGTTCATTTTGGTTTTTTATGACTTTTTATTGCTAAAATAGACTTTAATTATCTAAGTTTAGCTTAAACGGGTCAAAATGGGTGAAAACAACATGATTTGAGTTAAAACGGGTCAAAATGAGTTAAACTTGGATGTGTTAAGTTCATCATAGTTCATTTTGGTTTATTATGACTTTTTATCCCTAAAATAGACTTTAATTATCTAAGTTTAGCTTAAACGGGTCAAAATGGGTGAAAACAACATGATTTGAGTTAAAACGGGTCAAAATGAGTTAAACTTGGATGTGTTAAATTCATCATAGTTCACTTAGGTTTATTATGACTTTTTATCCCTAAAATAGACTTTAATTATCTAAGTTTAGCTTAAACGGGTCAAAATGGGTGAAAACAACATGATTTGAGTTAAAACGGGTAAATATGAGTTAAACTTGGATGTGTTAAGTTGATCATAGTTCATTTTGGTTTTTTATGACTTTTTATTGCTAAAATAGACTTAATTATCTAAGTTTAGCTTAAACGGGTCAAAATGGGTGAAAACAACAAGATTTGAGTTAAAACGGGTCAATATGAGTTAAACTTGGATGTGTTAAGTTGATCATAGTTCATTTTGGTTTTTTATGACTTTTTATTGCTAAAATAGACTTAATTATCTAAGTTTAGCTTAAACGGGTCAAAATGGGTGAAAACAACAAGATTTGAGTAAAAACGGGTCAAAATGAGTTAAACTTGGATGTGTTAAGTTCATCATAGTTGTTTTAGGTTATTATGACTTGGATGTGTTAAGTTTATCATAAGTGTGTTTGTTTAACATCATTAATTGACACTTCATATACTTAGCCAAGATATAAATGTATATTTTGTTTTTGTAGGAGCAAATTTCAAGTCTATTTCAAAACGCGCAATTTATGTCACAAATGACGCAATTAATTGCTTCGCAAAAGGCTCCAAATCAAGTCGAAGAAGAGGATTCAGACGAGGGGGATGAATAGCATGCTTGGATGATTGGAGATTGGATGATATTGTGTAGTGTAATTAAACATGGCTTAATTATCTATATGTATGATTGGATGATATTTTGTACGTAATCTAGATTGTAGTTTATGTATAATTTTATGATATTGTGTGTAATCTAGATTTGATAAACATAGGTTTGTTTGGCTGGAAAACAGGATTTCCAAAAAAAAAAAAAAAAAAAAAATTAAAAAAAAGACTATTAGCGGCGACATATGTCGCCGCTAATAGTCGAAAAATACCATTAGGTGGCGACAGTTATTAGCGGCGATTTTTTGTCAATAGCGGCGACACTTTTAGCGGCGACTTATTAGCGGCGACTTTTGGTCAATAGCGACGAACTTTTAGTGGCGACTTATTAGCGGCGACTAGTCGCCGCTAATAGTAATAGCGGCGACACCTAGGGGTATTAGCGGCGACATATGTCGCCGCTAAAGGTCTTTTTCCTTGTAGTGGTACTGTATTTAATTTATTATTCTTGGATTAAAATAATTCTTGAATTTGAGATATAGGAAAAGATATGTGAATATTGTTGAATTAAAACTTTAAAATAAAGTAACAAAAATTATATTAACTAAAAATGAGATGATTATGAGTATATATAATTAAATAATCTAAATATTCGAAAGTAAATAGTTAAGAACTTTTTAGAGAAAATTACTACAGTTATAAATTTATATGAAAAGATAAATAGTTTATTAACAAAAAATTGATTATAAAAAATATATGTTTAAGTTGATTATGTTGAAAAACATACGAAATTTTGTCGTACAGATGCCGTGTTTGGTAAAATTTTGTAGGTATCGTATCATGTGATTAGACATGTCTGTGGAAGTTTATGAATTTTTTTACTGCAGATATTCTAACTCGTTAATTTAATAAATGGGTCTCAATATATAAATATCCATCCAGATAAATCGACACCCCTTATACGCATACGCGACGTATAGGTCGAATACATGAAAAACGAGAAAAATTCAGGGGTTTCAGTGAACTATACTTCTCATATAGCCTTATACGACCTCCCTATACGACACATATAGGGCTATACGACGCATATAGCAAATTTCGACACTGACTACTAGGAAAAATTCAGGAGGCTGTCATAGGGGTTATACGCTCCGTATGGGACTATACGACCCCCTTATACGACGTGTATGAGCCTATACGATCCGTATAGAAATTTTGGGGAGTTAATTTATAATTTTGGGATGTCTACATATCCACACTCTTAATAAATATGTCGTGGTTTAGACTGTACTAACATTCCACCGATCAATCTATTTAAAATTAGAATCTAAAACTAACATAAATTAATTTATGAGTTCAACCCTTCGTTTAAGCCTGCATCGTATTACAACATTTTGGAAGAACAAAAATGTTGTTTTGCAAAACAAATTAGATTGAGAAAAGGAATGAGTGGTGTGCCAAATAAAAAAGAAAACAAAAGATATAAATTATAACTGATAAATATAAATAAAGAATACTACTTAAAGTTAAATAATATCAACTTGAATAATTTATAAGCATACAAATTTTTATATTTTTTAATTACATCATGGTATAAAATTGAAGATTGGAATACCAATGAGCGATTGATGACAAAGTTGCTGAGTCAAAGCTGACTAGATTTGACGATTTGTGATGAAAACATCTTGTTACATCTTTCCGTTTACTGTTTATAGTTTAAACCTTCTAAAGCTTAAAATTTAATTATTAAAAATATATATTTTTTCCTATCCGGACTCGTTACCGTTAATAGCAAACTAAAAATGTTTTTAGACGCTAATAAATCGTCTTCAGTGGAAGTAGACTCAAGGAGCTGCTAAACCATCGGAGAATTATATCTCAATATATTTATCAATCTGCATTTATAGAAAATAAAGCGAAGACCACTTAAGGAGTGTTTGTTTTTAGAAAAAACCTCTTCTTCACCTCTTCATCTGCGCGCACGCAGACACGGGAAGAGGTTTTTACTTCGTAGACTGTTTGTTTTTTGAAAGACGTTTCATTAAAAAACGTCTTCCTGACGTCCGCACGGAGAAGATGTGGAACAAGCTCTTCTGATCTCTTCACAACCTCTTCTAACCCTTTCCTTCTTTCATTTGAACCCTAACATATGTGAACACCACCTCCCCACTCTACCCGCCACCCCCACTCCACACCACCGCCCCCGTCACCGTCTTCTTCCACCGCCGCCGCAGCCCCTTCGACCGACCGCCACCGCCACCGCAGCCCCTTCGACCGACCGCCACGGTCGTCTTCCACCACCACCGTCGTCTTCCACTTCGGCCCCCTCCCCCTTCGGCCTCCGCTACCCTTCGGCCCCCGCTCCCCCACACAAATTAGGTGACAAGAGTATGATTGATTCGTTTGACAGCAGCACATGTAGCTCGAATTCGAGCAGTTATGATACGTTTTTGAAAGTTTGTTGTTCTTCCCCTGCTCCTCTTGGGTGGCCGATCAGAAAGGCTCAATTGATGGGAAAATGTGGCGATGTTTCCGAAGATGAACGAAAGAAATGTGATGTCGTTTCCGATTTTAAGCAAATGGGATCCACAATTTCAGGTTAGTAGCTCTAATTTTGGCTTTTTGACGCTTACTTTTCAAGAGGATTTTACGAAATGAGAAATGAAATTTGGGGATTTACTATTTTAGGGTTCATAGTAATTCATGTTTTGTTTATGCATTTCAATTTGAATTGTTAAATCTCTGTCACTAAATCGATAAATTTGCATTTTTATCTGCTTAGAAACGGAGTTGATGAAAGAGAGATTGTTAAGGGGCTGTTTGGCATTGCTTTTTTTACCTCCTTTTAACTTTTGGAGGGGTGAAAAGACCAAAATACCCCTCCAAAAGTCACCAGAAGTTAAAATTTTTAACTTTTGGTGACTTTTGGAGGGGTATTTTGGTCTTTTCACCCCTCCAAAAGTTAAAAGGAGGTGAAAAAAAGCAATGCCAAACAGGCCCTAAATTGTTGCTTGATGAAGATATGTTTGGTAGTAGCAAAGGGGTTTGCACAGCTTTAGCCATTTCAAACTCCTCTCAAATCTATGTGGTAATTGTTACTTTTAAATTCTTCAATCTAGGATTCCACACGAACTACAGCAAATTATGTATGAGAAATGAATTGGTTTAGTTGGTTGGTATATGGTTTGTATGATTAGTTTGTATATGATTTGTATGATAAATGAATTGGTTTAGTTGGTTAGTATATGGTTTGTATGATTAGTTTGTATATGGTTTGTATATGGTTTGTATGAGAAAATAAATTTAGTTTAATTACAGAATATTTCAACATTCTGCAGATGTTAAACAAAACAAACAGTCTTTTTCTTGCAGACTGCAGACATTTGGTCCACCTCTTCTGTTGCAGATGTCTGCAGATGTGATCCGCAGACTGCAGACGTTTTCCTGCAGAAAAAAAAAAACGACACCTTAGACTATACATAGTGAATATTTTGGGGGTTTAAAATATGATTACGTTTAAACAAGTGAGACTGTAAATATCATTACAAGATAATTAAAAGAGGCTTCAAACTCACAGGACCCTAAACCCTTAACGGGCGCCAAACATAACTTTCTCTATATTGTTGCATAAATAGGGGCTCTAAGCATTAGTTAACCGCTACACTTGACTTAAAAACATTTAGTGAAATGATTTTAGCTACGTGTCATTTAATAGATATTTTAACTTGAACGGTCGAACCGGAGGAAAATCGAATACACGTTGGCCAAGAATAAACAGGACGCAAGGAAGGGCTGAGATGGTTGTATCTTTCATGGGCTGGGCTGCTCTATGATCCAAAATTTATTAGGCTTGTGACATTATTTAGTTGTTTGCATCATCTAAACCTATCTATAAATCTACACTAATGATCATAACTTAATTAGAATCCTCTTATCACTTTGATTAATTGAACTTATTGAGTACTGGACTACAAACATTTTGGTTAATTGGATTTAATTAATTAGTTTATTTCTTTATAGAAGGCTGAAAATATTTATGGAAACATAAATTATGAAAGCAATACTATTTTGCGCATCTATATATGTTTCCAGAAATATTTTTGAAATAAAGTATTTTGTAAATTATATGATGACGACTTTTAAATGCTTTAGATGTAAATAATTATTTTAAATTTACAATCTGTATTCGGGTTGGAAATTATATATCTTATCATGGTAATACAATTTATTACGTCCATTTTATTTGTCGATTTTAAATTAGTATTTTAAAACAATGAATAGTTAAATTCCCATATACCCCATGTATTACACGGATTGAATAAATAAAATAAAATATTTAATAGTTATTAACATAAATTAATGAATTATAAAATGACATTTTGATATAAAATATGATTAAAATTACTTACGAGTGAAAGAAGGATATCATTTTTTAAACTTTTGTTTAAATTTCTTTTCAAAAAAAGTGGGTTTTTAAACATTGTATTCAAAACAAACTGTTTTAAAAAAATTGTCATTTTTAATAATTTCTTTATTATAACTTTGAATTTTAATTATTTTTGTTTCATAAGAATTGTAGTTTTAAAAACACAGGTTTTAAAATATATTGTGTTTTTTTAAAAAGTTTGATATTTTTTAAGAATTATTTATTTTATTAAAAAATTATTTCTTTAAAATTACATTTTTAAAATTTCTCTTTTTAATTTAATAAAAAATATTCTTAATATGAATAATAATTAAATAATACTATTAGCAATTAATGTGATATTTATTAGGAGAGAAGCGGAAAAATAAATTTTGCAAGGCTTAAAATTGTGTCATGTGGCATTCAAAATCTTCTTCTATTAGTATAGATAGAAGATAGATTATTAGTATCAATGCTGGATGCATTAAATTTTAAATTGGGATGATATGAGTCGGTATAAAACGTGTTTTAGGAATCTAGATTTATACGTGATTATAGATGAAAAGATAAAAACAGTCATCCAACCTGACCTAAAAAGGAACCAGCTATTAATCGATACTATAGAAACTGGTTAGGGAACTGATAGAAACCACTGGTTAGGGACTAACAAGAAGTATCAATATATATATTTCAATTATAAACAGTAATAGTTATTAATCAAAGTCTCAATATATTGCTTCAACGATTTACTTTATATCTCGAAAGCAATTTTACTCCACCATTTAATCAGATGTCGTGCGTAAGGTTTCGTCGCAAATCTCTTCCCGAGATACAATGATACGAGGCATGTAGTGTCTCTTATGAACACTGCTTTCGCTGATTACAAACCAATCGAACTATTTAGAAAAAGGTATTGACTAGATTCGAACGTAATTGTTTAGTAATCCAGTATATAAAACGAGAAAGAGAGTTTTAACTACGTGGTTTTCTCTTGGCATTTGAACTACAAAGCAGACAACAAAACGACCACTAGAAGCGTGTTAGCAAACGAATATATGACATTTGATCACGTCACTAAATGTTGCTAGCTCTACCTTAATAAAACTATTAACAACAGTCTTTTGTTACTTGATTCCCGATTAAATCATGAGATTAAACAATAACATCCCGCTGTTAATGAGTCACCATAGTATTGTGTTATTTGGTTGGGTGAAGGTTTTAAATAGAGGTGGCAAAATGGGTGGGTTGGATTGGGTTGGTTGTTAGGTTAGTATGGATTTGGGTCAGGATGGGTTTGTGTTAGGATGAATCATTTAGAAAAAAAAGTCAAAATGGGTTTGGGTCAATATGGGTTTGGATCAGGATGGGTTCGGATCAGGATGGATCATTTTTTAAAAAGTCAATACTATTTTACTAGTATTCTATGATCCAACAACACATATAGATAGATGCATATACGGACCTGTGACGATGCGGTGAAACCGTGTCGACGACGGAACCGTGGCGGCGCGGCGGACCCGTGGCGGCGCGGCGGACCCGTGGCGGCGCGGCGGACCCGTGGCGGCGCGGCGGACCCGTGGCGGCGCGTCGGACCCGAGGCGGCGCCCGTGGCGGCGCGTCGGACCCGTGGCGGCGCGGCGGACCGGTGGCGGCGCGGCGGACCGGTGGCGGCGCGGCGGACCGGCGGACCGGTGGCGGCGCGGCGGACCGGTGGCGGCGCGGCGGACCGGTGGCGGCGCGGCGGACCGGCGGCGGACCGGTGGCGGCGCGGCGGACCCGTGGCGGCGCGGCGGACCGGAGGCGGCGCGGCGGACCGGTGGCGACGCGACTGACCCGTGGCGGCGCGGCGGACCGGAGGCGGCGCGGCGGACCGGTGGCGACGCGACGGACCTGTGGCGACGCGGCGGACCGGTGGTGATGCGCGATAAAACTCGACAGAGGTGGAAGGTTGTATGTGTGTTGGTGGTGCGGTGGACCGGTGGTGGTGTGGTGGACCGATGGTGATGCGGTGGTGTGTGGTGGTGGTGGTGAGGTGGTGCCTTGTGCGACGGAGGCGGTCAATTTGAGTGAAAGAAAAATTGACTTAGACTTCTAGATCTAATTTTGAAAACCCATTTTGACATATGTTTCTTTTTTTCCAAAAAGACTTTTAACCCATCTTGACCCACTTGTATTTTTTATTTAATCCATTCTAACTCATCTTTTTTTTTAAAACAACTATTATGACCCAAAATCATATATTTTGATCTCTTTTGCCGCCTCTAGTTTTAAGGGTTTATCTTATGTCACAAATAAAATCTCATCAATATTACATGTACTGTTAATTTTTTTTTAAACAACAAACACACATTTTTTAAAATCTACTGTTAAATTCCAACTATAGCATATTCTATTGGACTTCAATCCGCATTAATTTATAAAGATAAACATGACACAAAGCCAATAACCATCAGATTGATTATAAGTATCTGATTGTTCCAACTTACAAGTCGATCAAACATTTAGTTTTGTTTTATAGGTTCATAAAAGTTCGAACAATATTGGTTACATAAAACATTAATAATATTACTTATATGCCTATCTTTTAGGGAAAACAATTATTTTGGAACTATAGATAACGAATTTATAAAATATCTATACTATATAATAAAAGAGTAACTAAGATGACACGTGTCACTCTCATGTTACTCCTCAAAAAAAAATTCCCGCCTAAATTAATATATTATTTTAGTCAAGCTTTTTTATTTTAAGAAACTCAATTAATAGTAATAATTCATTTTTTTTTAAATTTAATTTTTTATATTATCAACTTAATTGTGTAATCATATTGTTTTGAACTATACATATTTTTATAGCTAAATAAGATTCAATTTAAAAAAAATAAAAAGAAAAAAAATATTTACTGATATATATATTTATTTTATATTAGTGTGATTTTAACACAACTGGTTTTAATTTTTTATGAGTCAATAATTTATAATATTATTCAAAAAAGTATTTGAATATTTATAGTTTATAAATATAACTTTTTTTATTATTACAGTAATACGTAACTTAATCAAACGAAATATTTATTCATTTATGAATTATATTGTTTTCATATTTTCAACCCATGTATCATAGGTTTACTAAAACTAGTTTACTAATAAGTAATTTACAAAAAGAACATTATTAACTGATTGAAAATGTCTACCATATTTTAAACTAAAAATAAACAAAAATATATATGTACGCCCTTTAATTTAAAATAGGACAAAATCAATCATTAATAAAAAAGAAATCATCGAACCAATATAGTTGAATTTATATTGACAAAAAAGTCAAATGTCGATATCTCTTTGTAACTGAAAAATCATTTACATTTTCATATCCTATAGTAGTATAGTTTCCATAATAAATTTCCCATAAAATTAATAATAAAAAAAACACTAAATTCTCGTCTCCCGCCATACTACCACCATAAACAAACCCTCCAAATTACCTACGAAATTATCTAGGTTTAAATAATTCAAACTCACGATTAGATATTAGATAATATACTCATAAACACTTTCAATCTTTAACAAAACATTCACAATCACAATCACAATGAGTGACGCCACCGCCACTGCAACCACCACCACCGCCAACACCACCACTACCACCGCCACTATCACCGGTGGCAACGGCATTAAACGCATCACTCCTACACATGTAATACAAACTTCAACCATGTGTTTTTTTTTAAATATTATTTTATAAGCTTTTGGTAGATATTAATGATAAAGTTTGTATTTTGATGTTTTCTTTGTGAATTTTAATGCAGAAAGCATGTGGTGGAGTGCCACCATGGGTCAAAGTTATGATCGACGTTATGCAATATCAAGATTGCAAGATTCATTTGAACATGAAGGACAATAAGTTGGATCGATTTTGCATCGATTGTGTTGGATCGTTTTGCAATCAATGTAGTTCGGATCATCAGGGACACGAGCACATCAAGGTATTATATTATCCGCACATGAAATATTAGAGACCCTAATCACTTAAATGCATAACTATATGTTTGCTGTTAGAAATAATTGATATGTAAAATATTAAATGAGTCGATTTGAGTTATATTTTCATGTATAGAACGCTTTAAATTATATCATTAGCATATTGGTATTACCCGGTGGGTGGTTCACAACTCATATAAGCATTCGGGTTAAAGATACTCACTTGTTTACTCGCTTGAAAAAATATGTTGATATTTTTAATTGGTATTTTAGGTCTTTGACGCTTTGTTATTTGAAAGGTATATGGTTTAATGATGTTATTAACTTGTTATATGAACTTTGTATAACAATATATTAAATGATTCAAATTAAGGAAAAAAAGTCTGCTCAACGAGCCATGCGTCGAATACAAGACAAACACGAGCTCAACTTTCAAGTTGGCTTGAAGATTACGAGTTGATTGAGCTTGGTTCATATTGATGTGATCCCGAGCCAATGTTCATTCTACTCGGCTCACTCGTTGAACAATCCTAATTGGTACTCCACCTTTTTACAAAAAAAAAAAAGAATTCGTTCAAAAGGAAAATGTGTATTTGACACTTTGACCTGACCACATGACTCGTCCATTTTGACACCTCAATCTAGTACCGAGTAATGGAATGCTTTTGAATAAAGGTTGATTATATGCATCTACAATAACGTTTGATCAATCATGAAGATTCGTAGGTATGTTTATAACGATGTGATAAAGCGACCAGATTTTCAGAAACACTTTGATTGTTCAGGCATTCAGGTTAGTACAGTAATTTGACGAAGTTTATTATCTTCTTCCATGTTATCTTATTATGTATGTGCAAAGATAAACAAGTTATAACTTATGAGTGCAGGGTTATGTAACAAACAAGAACAAGGTGTTGTTCTTGAAGCGAAGGAACGAAAGTCAGCAAGTAAAAGAACAACAGCAAAACACGAAGGATCACAGGTGCAATATCTGCAATCAGACTTTAATAGACGCTTCTTTCTGCAGCATCCAATGCAAGGTAATCTAGTTTTATCTTTTACATACGTTACTATGATATGATTTAGGTTGTCATGTTTTATCTCAAACGGGTCATGAAAAGTCAACCAAATTGTGTTTCAATGCTTAAACATCATAACGCTAGCCACGATCAGCCTATATAGTCTTCCACCAATCTCCAACATATATCTGCAACCACAACTTGGTTCTCAGACACAAGGGTCTAAATGTCTAATAGCCTTGTCATGTCATGTTAGAACTAGCAAGCATGAACACTTAGCGGTTTAGCGGTCTAGCCAATGGAAACGAGACCCTTAACATTATGATCAGTAAAGGTCTTTCCATCTTTCATATCGGTTCATCTGATCTCTATATTCTTCCTGACAATGACTACTCTACTCATGGCTAGTGATAGCAAGTAGTTGTTCCTTCAGTCACAAATTTGACCTTAAATTCTTCTAGCAGGCATATTCTAGACTTGGTTCTTACAATGTACAAGTACATTGCTATTACGCCCTATTTGGTGACCACAATTTTCTTCAAAAAATCAGTTGTATGTGATGTTTTTCAAAGAATGCACTGTTATGGTTGAACATAAATTTCTCACCATTCTAAAAATGTCCAACCTGATGCACACCCATGATAATATGGATCGTTGATAAGCCAAAACCGACATGCTGTTGGGACCTAGCTTGTTAGTCACATGCTGTCTCGCACCTTCAGCAAAAAATTTTCCTTTTTAATTACTCTTCAATCGTTCTGCGCCTACTCCCTTCATCACGTTTCTGGTTTTAAATCTTTATCATTCTTGTTCATTAGAGCATCAAGGGTTAGATATCAATATCAGTTTGAACTTTGAAAGAGTATTACTGATGAACTGATCTTAAAAAGAATACATGGGAAAATGTGGAATCACTGCCACACATTATTTCTTGATTTCTTCTAGTTTGTCTAGTTTTCCTTTATCTTATCTACTTGTTCAAATTTTACAGGTATTTGCAATGACTAAAAACGCAGAAGAGCCTGCAGTTGATGACAACGGGTTACATAACGCAGCTGCAAAACCTATCTTAACACCTTCCAAGATTAAAAGACGAAAAGGGATTCCGTATAGGGCACCATTTTTTTAAACAATGTAATTCCTAATAGATCATGATAAACGAGTTCTCTACGTTATGCCTAGCGTAGACTTGATCTCTTAGATTGTCTATTTGATTCATGTTTCAACTTACATTGCTAACCTATCATTTTTCTTTCATAACATCTTATACGCTGTTTCTAAGGGCACATCAGTGTGTAAGTGAGTAATATTACGTACTTTTGATGTCTACTTCTCTTTTTAGGTGGATTCAACACACAAAAGCATTTATCCGTAAAAGCCCGAATTTGAATTGAACCTAAAACCTCTGATCAAACACTATTCCTGATAATTCTTGATCACAACTGATCAAAGGCAAAACTTATGAACAACATCAACTGAAATTACACTTTTTTTGTATTCAGATTGCAATAAGATAGTCTACTAAATACAAATCAACTTTCAGATTGAAACTACTCCAATGAAAATCACAATTCAGGAGTGAAATGCTTTAGCACCTTCGTTATCCTCTAATTACAAACAAATCTATATCGATTTCATCAAATTAAAATGAAAAGATCTTAAGAAATTACTCGAAGAAATGAAATGAAAATAGGCTTACAATCTGCAAATTTGGAATGAAGAATTCAAACATCAATTTTTCAATCTGCAACTTCGGAGCGAAATACACAGAGGTAGGGCTACAATCACCAAGCATTCAAAACATCAACTCCGCAATTACCTGCTATACATATATTTTTCTCATCTTATGAAGTTGAATTTACAACAATATTTGTCACTTATTAATGTTATATCAACTAAATTTGCATTAATCTTTTGTTAATGATATTTTGAACTTTAATTAGTTTTTAATTTATCATTCTTTTACCAAAATATATTTTTTTCTCCTTTTTTTGTTGTTTTTATTATGGTAGAGGGATGCATTTTTTACATCCCAATCTTAGTAACTCGAATTTTTTGTTTCATTACACCATATCTTTATAATCAAAACATATTTAATACTGGACTAACACGTGCGTGGTAGGTGTTGACTGGTTTTAGGGTGTGTTTATTACCCGAAATCGATTAAGAAAGAACCCGATGCAACCCGAACCCGATTGTTAAACTAAACCGAACCCGATGTAGTCTTTAGAGTTGGTAGTTGAGTACTTGAGTTGGTATTATTGTTAATCAGGTTGACTAGAATAACCCGATTATGAGTTTAAAATTCAAAGCCTGACTTTTTCTAGGTTTCAAGTAGATAGAGCATTACAGATTTATATATATTGTTGGACATATTGAAAAACCGAATACGGAAGTTACAATTAAAAATCAAATTAATTCAAAGAGTGATAGTGGTGCATCGGACTTCGGCAATAACATTTAATCAGAAACGGTCGTCGGCTTTTCACATTATTAATTAAAGGTGGTATTTGGAAGCTTGTGCTTTAATCACGTTTGAAGAAAAGGTTCGATTACTTCCGAGTTTAATTCATTCATAAATTGAAATCAAGAAGTATTTGTAATTATATTATGCTCATACATGCGACATTTGTGTGTCCATATTATACATATTTCTACAGTAATTATTTTTAAAACTTTTGATAACTATTTTATGATGTTTAGTTTTATTTATATTTATAATGACATATGTTCGATTTGTCAGTTTGTGGCACTGATCGACTTGTAATCGGAGTTAGGCAATATAATACTTTCAGTCGGCAAAAGTGTTTGCTTGTAGTTTGATCACAATTTTAACAACGGTAGTTCAACCGGCTTGTGGTTCAATCAAGTTTTGAAGACAAGGTTTGGTTTTTTTAATTTTTTATTGTTCAAACGTTCAAATCTTACGGTGTATGTGTGTGTTTATTTTGTTCATACAAGTGTGTATTCATAGTTCTTAGTTCATACTTCATACATAGGTCATACATTAACTAGTTTTGATGATAATTTACGAATTTATGATATCCTTCGCTTTTTTTTACGATGTGTGTTCATGGTTTTTTTTACGATGTGTGTTTACAGTTTATTATTATTATTTTTTTGTGATACTTTAATTCAAACAATAGCTAATTTTAGTGACATAAATACAATTTTTATGACACTTTAGGTTTATATATTTGATGATACATGAGTGTGTTCTTAATTTATTTTTTGATCTACTTTAGCTCCTACAATGACTAATCAGTTAAAGTTTGTATATCCATCTCAACTCCTTGATTAATCTCATTTTGTCTTGATTTGCGTATATGAACATATTTAGTCTTCATCCCAGATAAGTATCACATAAACAATTTGTGCAATCTAACTTTGGTTAAGGTGGTGCTAACAACTAAGTTGCATGATAATTTTATTTTCTGGTGCTTATCAATTCATATGCTTGAATTTGATCTAATTCTTGTATGGTTTTTTTATTTATAGATGTCAGAAAAATATGATTCAGTTGAAAAACAAAGGATTGACCTTGATGGCAATGATTGACCTTGTGTGAAGGAAGTTTGAAAAGTTCACTGATAAAGATGGTGTAAAAAAGCCAAGTGCATTCATTGTTCTTCGGTGTTCAAGGCTGAATCCAAATCTCAATATACAACCAATCTAAGCAATCAATTAAAGAAATGTGCCCCGTACCTAGCTAAAAATAGTAGTGTGCAAACACAAATTGCTTTTAAATAAGGGGATGGAAATAAAATGACCTCGTGGAAATTTGGTCAAAAAGCAACTAGGAAGGCTTTATGCTATATGATTGTAACTGGTGAGCTGCCATTTAGTTTTGTGAAATGAACGGGTTTTAGGGTTTTAGGTATTAATTTCATGAGTATATGTCAATCATCTTTTAATGTTCCAAGTAGAACCATAATTACCAAAGACATTTACAAGTTGTTTCAAGAAGAAAAAAATAAAAGTTCATGATTTTATTAAAATTAATACCGGTAGGATTAGCTTGACCACAGACACTTGGACTTCTGGTCAACCATATAATTATATGTGTCTCACCGCTCACTTTATCCATAATGAGTGGAAACTGAGGAAAAAAATTTCAAACTTTTGTCCTCAAGAAATAATCATAGGATAGACATTTGGAAAGCAGTTGAAAAATGTTTGCTCTAATGAGGGATTGAAAATGTTTTTATAATTTCAGTTGATAAAGCAAGTTCTAATGATGTGACAATTGAGTTTTTGAAAAAGGTACTTCAAAATTCCAACAAGTGTGTTTTAAAAGGAAAATGGATTCATATTAGATAGTGTTGCCCAAATTTTAAATTTGGTGGTCCAAGGTGGGATTAAAAGTGTTAATACGGCGGTTGAAAAGATTCGATGGGGTGGTTAGATGGATTGGACAATCATCTAAAAGGATAGAGAAATTCCATAACTTTTCTAAGATTGTTAATCCTGATACAATAAAACACCTAATTTGAAATATAACAACAGGATGGAACTCTATGTACCACATACTAGAAGTTCCCAATCTTATGACAAAACATTTTAGAGATACGATCTTGAGGATTCTGACTTTAGATACGACCTTGGTAATGTGGGTTTTGGGGTACTTACACTTGCTGATCGGAAAAGCATTGGAGACTTATGTCATTTTCGGAAATCGTTTTATGATGAGGGTCTCCGGGGGTGTGACAACCCGGAAAAATTCATGATTTATTTCGTGTAGTATTTATATGATTTTTATATTTTATTATTATTATTATTAATTTGATAATAATATTGAAAATAAAAATAATAATAACAATAATAATAATAATATTGTTGATAATAATAATAATAATAATAATAAATAATAATATTAATAATGAAGTCCAGGGGTTGAATTGCCAATTTTGAAACTTTAAAACAAAGTTTATACATGAAATAATAAACAAAACAAACCTTAGGGGCCATTTGTGTAAATTTATTTAAAAATCCCCTCTTTCTCTCTCCCCGATCTCCGGTGCCGGATTCCGGCCGCCGGCCACGGCTCCGGCGAGGCCACGACATCCAAACCACTTCATTTTGACTCAAACAAATGCTACCGACACAACCACATGCAAGATTCGAACCCCATGCTCAAATTCAATTTAAAAATACTAGTGCGATCGATCTGAATAAATTACTTTTGCTTTCGGCTGCTTTACAGTCGAAGGATCGCACTAAAACTCGATTGTAATCGAACTAACTTTACCCAAACAAGTATATAAATGTTCCTAATCAGTCTATACTTTGAATTGCCTCTGAAACACACACAAACAACCAATTCGATCACCACATTAATTCGGACCTGCAACTCGTTCGAAATCCCAATTAGAACCGTTATAAACCCAAATTTCTAGAGGGCTTTTGATCATTAGAGTTATTGGAAACTTCCTGTGAAGTTAATTTCATTTTCATCTACGTTTGATCATCGTTTGAATTCCTCATTGGCCGCGACCTGTTCTTCGATTGCTCTTGACGATTTGAAAATCAAAACAGGTAATTGAACCTACAATCCAACTCGAATCATCATGGGGAACAAAAGCCCCATGATTATAGTCATTAACAGATTTGAATTCGGGGTCAATTTGGATCAAATCGAATTCTTGGGTTTATGGATTTAGGGGAATGGGATTGAAGCTGTTTAAAAGAAATGGGAGCCGAGAACCATTGCGGCTGTATGCCTTTGGTTCACTGGTTTGGGTGTAGGAGTGTGTGTTTGTGGTCACGGGTTCGAACCCGGCCACCAACATATTTTATTTAAAAGCCTTTTTGAACCTTTTAAAAATACAGAAAAATTATTAAAAATTCTAAAAATAATTTTTATAAACTTTGTTTATTTCAGAAGTTATATAATATTTTCTGGAAAATTATTTCTTTAAAAACCTTATTTATTTATTTATTTATATAAATATTACAAAGGTTATAAATTGTTATTTTTATAAAAAATGGATTTTAAATAATGATTTAAATCATCAAAATTATTAATGGACATTATATTATTAATTATGGATTAATTATGATTAGATAAATACAAATTAGATTTTATAAATTTAAATATTTATAAAATCTTACAAAAATTAAACTTACATAGTTAAATAATGTTTACAATTTATTTAGGATATAATGATATGTTAAAATCATTATTAAACTAATCAAATTTTATGAAATATAAATCTTTAATTATTAAAGGATTAACAAAGATGATTAAATGATTAGTTATATGTTTATAACAAATCCCCGAAAACCAAACCTTAGATCAATTGAACGCCAGGTTCAAGATTTAACTTATTTAGGTTATGGATTTGTATTTGTTTGCTTATGTGAATTATAATTCCTTAGGAGGAATTTACTAGCTTGTCAACACCACACAAGGACTGAGGTGAGTTCATACTTAACTGTTCCCCTTTTTAATCATTTAAATATTTTGGGGATGGATACATGTTGTAATTAAAATTACAAATTATTTTTGTGTATTATGTTAAATAATAATTGAATCACATTTATAATTACATATGGTTACTATGAAAATCCTTCTCTGTAAACTGAACTATTAACAAGGCAGGGATCTTTTGGATAGTACTATCGGGGAGTGACTTACCCCCACAAAGGTTTGGACATGTGGTCCTTACCAAGATGCATAAAGATCTTATTGTCATTCGGGATGACTTGTTCTGGTGTGAGAAGGCAGATGTGCACTATATAAAGTTTACCATTATAGTTCCACTTACAACCCATATGAGGATAAATGTAAAGAGAGGATTCGAGCTCTCTGATTTGAATTATTATAAATAACATAATATACACATGAAAATGATATTAAACTATGATACATGGGCAAATCCTATGTGAAGGATTTGTTGGGCTAGTACATAGTGGGTATGTGGGATAGCGGGTTCACCTTATTAAAAAGGGTTCCGACAAGCTATTCATATACCGGTGAGTAAATTAAACTCACACTTTTATAGTAAATCCTATTTGATGATAAATGATGTTTTATTAATGTGTTTTACTTACCTATGAACTCACCAACCCTGTGTTGACACTTGATTTACATGTATTCTCAGGTATCTACTAGGAGCTTATGGACATGCACGTAGGATCATATAAGAGCTCAAGATACATATTGTTTATTATCTGAGATATAATTAGACGTATTGTTAAGAAACGATCTATATATTTATTTCCGCTGCGTATAATATCTAATGCTCTGAATAATAATAGATTGATTATCTAAAACTTATCATATAGAAAACTGCATCTCATGTGTAACTACTGTGTTCGATCCTGTTTGCTCACCCCTCCGTGATAGATTCCAGACCCGGAATTTGAGGGTGTGACAGGGGGCACTTTACGTGACATCGAACTCATGCATAGAAGAGATCTATTCGAAGTGTATTGGATAATGCTATTAAGACTCTGATTCCTTGTCAGATTGTATTGGCAATAAAGCCAAAGTTTGATAAATATTTTGGCGACATCAAGTTCTAGTATTGACGAGTCTTTAACATCGTTGATATTAAGGAAACATCATTGGTAGTTAGATAATTTTAAAATAAAATATTGAAGAGGATTCTGGGATCTTCAATGTTTTAGAATGGTGAACAGTTAATAGCTCGAGCTTTCCAATTCTATTCTTAATTGCTAAAGACTTATTTGTCATTCTTGTGTCAATTGTGGCTTCTGAATAAGTTTTTAGCACAAGTGGAAGGGTTTTAAACTCATTTAGGAGCTCCTTGACTCCTAAAATTGTTGAAAGTCTAATTTGCATCCAAGACTGGCGGGGAGTTTAACTCAACTAACAACTCATCAATGAAGAAAATTGGGACACAATTTAAGAAATCGATAATGGTATTTTTATTACTAGTCTTTTTATAATATTTATTCTTGTTGTAACTAACTACTTTAATTCTTATTTTCGTTGATTTTTTTCATATAGCATTAGAAACAGACGAGCATGTATGAAGGTGGCAATGTGAAGATTGGTAAAACTTTGTTTGTTGTTTGATGTTCTTTTTCTTGATATTGTTGGTTGATACAATTTTAGATTGCGGTTTTATTCATGCGATGGATTCTAACAGTTTGTGTTTGTAGTCGTGGTAACCTTTTAAAGTTTGGTTTGTGTTTTTGCTACTTTAGTGTCATGGTTTATTTAGATTGACATGCATAGGGATGAGCATTTGGTACCCAATACCCGTACCGGTACTTGTACCCGTACCCGTACCCGTACCCAGCTGGTACTGAAAATATGTATAAGGTACCAGTACCGGTACTTGATTTTCTTATATTTCAGGATCGGTATTGGCCGGTACCGGTACTTTACCCATAAGTCTTGTATAATCCCGATAGTACCTGAATACGAATAGCCTATTTTGAAAAAGTAGGGACAACATAGTGATCAAATCGAAGATTAACTTTCTTTGGTATTTTAAAACTTTTGGTATTGATATTGATCTTATTGGAGTTTATTATTTTAGGATAAAACTCATCACCATGAAGCAAAAACAATTAACTATTTTTTTATTAATGTTGCTTCACAGCTGATGAGTGGTAAGCATGTGTGAAATTGTTAATATTTAAAATGTATGGTCAAGTCTATGTACTTTTTTTGTTGGACATGTTGATCCTCTTTTAGTATTTTATTTTTGTTAAGTTATTATAAACTTTTAGAGGTATCGGGTACCAAACATGTACTAGGTAACGAGTATAAAAACAGGTACTGGGTATCGTAACCAGACATGCACCATGCAGCAAGCCTAAAAAATAATATTATGGAGGTAACGGGTACCAAACAGGTATTTGGTACCGAAATATCGATAACGTACCAATACAGGTACATGTACCCATATACCAAAATCGGTACCGGTACTCATTTTTTTATAAAATTCGGGACCAGATACTTTCGGTACCTGTACCTGTTCGGTACAGGTATGGTACCGAGCTCATCTCATAAATTGTTTGTTAACAATTTAAATACATTAATTGCTCGAATCTTTAGTATAGTTTGGTAACTATGTAATATTACATATGGCTCATACTAATATTAAAATATATTTTATAGCCCAATTAGCATCCCATTTAAGCTCCATAAAAGTATTTTTATAGTAGTTCATGTAGTATTTTATTAAAAAAACATATTAACAGTTTCATGTATTTTAATTATCAACCCGATTACCGATTATACTGGCCGTATAAACTCAATCACAGATTAAACGAGTCTTATTAGGTTTGGTCCTTGTTTTTTTAATGGGACAGTACGTGTTGCCTTTCACGTTGTTTGGTGTTGACGCGTCTTTCGCCTCTTCACATAATGTTCTACCGCATGTTATCTATTATTTGTTCATTTGTCTTCCTGTCCGCCGGCGATTGTTTTGGTTTTGTTTTGATTTTGAACTATTGTGTCGTCGGATTTGTTGAGTTTCCCAAATTTTGAGTGTCTTTTGTTTTTGGTTCGCTAGTTAGAGGTGTACAAACGGTTTTTTCCCCAAACTGTTTCAGTTTTAAACGAACCTTTTTTGTGTTATGTCGTCAAAAAGGATTTTTTTTCCTTTAAATCGGTTTGGTTTATAAACCGGTTTTCTAACTGAAAACTCAAACCAGTTTGGATTGATTTTAAAACTGTATTTTTACCGGTTTATTCCGGTTTGATTGGTTTTTATATTGAACTGGTCTTAAAATCAATTTTGGATGTCGAGCTACCAAATCGACGGTTCGAATTGGATTGGAACCGATTTGGCTAAAACTATTGTTGTAATTTTTTTGGCCGGTTTTCTTCCGAAACAAGTTTTTTTAACCACTTCTACGGCTAGGTAGGCCGTTGTTTGTAGCGGATATAATTCTTATACCTCAGTTCTTTGCATGTATTTCGATACTATTTGAAATTTTTTCCATCAATATAAAAAATAAAAAAGAAAAACAAGACTAAACAAAAATAACATTTCATTTCCTAAGTCCATTCACAAATCACAACGTTGTGATATTTTCAGTTTTTGGTCCTTCAAAATCAGCTAAATGATCTAGAACCTAAAAGTAAACAAGTTAATATAACAAAATAAATATGTTAGAATTAAAAACGAACACATTAAATATGATACAAATAAACAGGTTATATATAAAAAATAAACAAGTCAATATAAAAGAACAGCCTCTTTCCAAAATCAAGTTCTTCGTTAATTGCTGAGGATAGGGTCTCTAAAACAAAATATTCATGTTTTTGCTATCATCTCCTCTTCGGCTCTTCCCAATTGATCCATGGTTTTGCTTTTATCTTCTTATTTGATTCATTCTCTTGTGGGGGTGCGGCACCTCTTCCTCAAATTCTTCATTTTCTTGAGTGGGTAGCACGAATGCATCATTTAATCGGCTTGAAAGTTGTCGGGTTGACGACATTGTTTAAAGTTTCGTTGATCTTGTGATCACTGAAATCGTGGTACGATTTGCTGAATATGTTGTGACAGCTTGAAATGCCCAACATGGTTATATTGGAGTATTGGGTGTTGGAAATATGGATAATACGTTTGTGATGATTTGGTGTGGTGGTGGTTGTGCGATGGTTGATGTTTTGTCAGGCTTGCGAAAGGGGGTTATTATTATTATTAACTAGGTTAGATATTCGTGTGTTACATCAGTTAAAATAAAAAAGTTATATAATAGATTATATATATGTACAATCTAACATATGTTATAGATAATATATCAAAAAAATTATTATATATAACAAACATTTTTAAATTATAAACAATAGTATAAAAAGAATAAAAGCTTTATTATTGATAAATATCCATAAACTTATTTATATTTCTTTTTGAACTATTTTAGTTTTAGCAATGCTTAACTACAAATTAAACTATACTTTAACAAATTAAGTCTCACTAAAGTCTTTTTAATGAAACCTTATTTATTTGTAGAAAGACATTATTTCGATTAGTATGATATTAAATTAGAGTTATTAAGGAAACTTTTTTAAAGTCAAGATTTTTACGAAAATTATAATTTATTGTGATTGTAACACACCATCCTAGGCGGCGTCTAGGTGGTGATAACGTGAACATGCTAGAATACAGCCATGTGGCATATAAAGATTTTGCTTTATTAGATTAGATTATTATCGTTTGAAGTTGATGATTTCAATTTGAGAATATGAGTTGGATATCTAAATATCTAATCCATACGTGATTATCTTTTTTACATTGATTTTGAATTGCTTAAGTGGGTAAATTATCTTTTATGAATTTATTATCTTAATATCTTTTATAAATATGTGTGATTGTGTTAACTTTTACATTAAATCTCTTACAAATTTTAAACGTCTATAATTTTTTAATACCTTAATATGGAATACCTTAATATGGTTTACATTACACTATAAAAATGAGCACTTTTTTTAACTTGAGTATGATAATGGTATAGTTATTTTTAATTTAAAATTTTAATATATTGTGTTACCTGTCATATCACGTGGACACCCCTCTAGTAACATATAAAGGATCGGTCACCATAAGAACCTTCGAATAGTAAAGAAATGTGCTACTTAACTAAAAGGTAGTTGGTAAAATCTTGGTTGGCGTAAAATATAAAATGTTCGAGCTTTTTGGTTATAAGGGGGATGCAATTAGGGGTGTGTATTTTTTTACCCGAACCCGAAAACCAAACCCGAAAACCAAACCCGAAAAAATTGAACCCGAACCCGAACTAGACATAACCCGATTTCCAGAACCCGATTTCCAGAACCCGATTTCCAGAACCCGATTTATGCATAACCCGTACCTGAATGTGTAGTATGGTTCGGTCATTGGGTTCAAAATTAAAGAATCGGAGAACCCGAAAAACCCAATTACGGCTTATTCAATTTTTTGAGATTTTCTAGGTTTACCAATATCTTATACCAAATAAGCAATCATTACTCAATTTATATAGGAAATTTGTATTGCCCATTATCGTCAGACCTCAATTGGGATTTAGCCGTAATCAATGTTGCATGAACTAAAGGTCTAGATTAACTCTTAGCATCCATTATTTGAAAGTTTGTATTAGCATTCATTAATTGTGGCTTGTATTAGCATTCATTCATTATGGTTTGTTATTAAAGGATTGAAGTTCAATGCACATGTTTAGTTGAAGTTCAAGGTGTCAAAGGTTTGATCTTTGAAGTAACTAGATTGAGTGAAATCATTCGGTAGCGACAAATCATTGAAGGTTTGATTAACTTGGCAGTAGCAATCGGTGATTTGGTGGCATTCACGATCATTGAAGTATTGAAGCTATTCGGCCGAGCGTTAGCGATTCTTTGTCATCCCTCTAATTCACAATTGGTAGTGAATTACCATCGTCTTTACAGTATGATTCATCTTAATCCCTTGAATTCATAATACATATTTGTGCTCATGATTCTGTTGATTTTTATATGATTATTGTTGAATATGAATTGTTTTTGAATGATGATCTTTAATCGCTATTGTTTTTTAATGATGATCTTTTATTGCTATTGAATGATTATTTATGATGATATCATTGATATTGTTATGATATTGTGCCATTGGTTTTGTCTCATCGTTAACTGAAAATTGAAGTTATATGTTTGATACTTTATCTAATTAATGTATATTTTAATTTATAGATGTCAGGAACATATGATTCGTCTGAAGAACAAATGATTGATCTTGATAGCAATGATGATCAGATTTAACAAAAAGTCAAGCACCCAAGAAGAAAACTAAAATTTATCAACCAAGATCCTTAATGTGGATCTGTTGATGCTTGAACTACTATTATTTAACTGGTGATAAAATGAGAGCTTAGTAGTTTTGGATAGGTTAAATGTTTTTTAAATTCTATGGGTTTGAACCAAATAACCCGAATTACAAATCCGATTATAACCGAACCAAATAACCCGAAAACCGATTATACATATTTAAATGGTTCAGTCTTTGGTTTAATTTTCAACATACAAAAACCCGAAGAATCCGACCCGACGACCCGAAACCCGATTACACAACCCAAACGACACCCCTAGATGCAATGATATGATGGGATTAAGCTCGAACTATCTTGATATAAATGAGAATGTCTTGACACGTATGGTTTGGGGATAATCCTATAATGGTTGGCGTAAAATATAAAATGTTCGAGTTTTTTTATACATCTCATATCTCACATTTTATGGCGCGCCTATCCATATGTGTTGATGATAGATACGACGTATAAAACCAATGTCTACAAATAAAAATATTAAATATTAAATCATTATATTATTCATCTTGAATACTATTCATCTTTCATAAATCGTCGAAATCTAAGGTAAACATCCTGTAAACAATCTTCCTGCCACTGTAAAGTTCTGCTTTTAACCAGCCTACGTAATAACATAAAAATAACTTCTGAATCTTGACCAATATGATATCTGTTAGAAGGCCACATAGTTTTACCAGACACTACCAATTCTTCAATTTTTTTATCCAGAGTGTTACCAATAATGTATACGTGCAAGAAAATAAATGAAATACGATTCAAATTGCATAATAATCGCCCGAACATTAAGATGAATGCACGACAAATCATCACACGTATTTGAACGACATTTATATGGAAAGAATATATGAATTTGTAGTGACTCCATAAAAGTCTTAAAAAGATAGCAATTTTTATCGTAATCGGTGATCAATATATACACCTATAAAAAAATAAATCACAATTATATTTTCTTTTTAATTAAAATTGGATCACTATTATAACATGAAAACAATATAACTGTATCAACCTCCCATAGCGAAGGAAACAGATCGGTATACTCTCATCTACATATTCATTACCATCAACAGATCTCATGTATATTATGTTAAACCACTCAAATGGAAGAATCGTAAACTCTTATATTCTAAGTATTACTTCAAATCGCCAGATTATCAGTATATTTGTTCATACCGGAATATGTTGTAAAATAAAAATAAAAGATACATTTCTACAATTATTTTTTTTTACAATTACTCATTTAAAATTTCACATCTGAACATAAAACTACGTTCCCAAGTAGCCTTCATCAAAATTATAATTGTAGATCCACAACACCCATGTAATACACCCTACATAGTATCTACGTTACATAAAAACTGCATAATATTCCGATATCATATCTTGTCATTCTGCCTATTATGATTATCAATTGGTACCAGAATACTTTCAACAATTACACGTCTTCTATTATTTTCACGATTTGACATTTTAATTATCCCGATTCAAACTATTTCGTTAAAACAACTAACATATGTTCCTATATATATATCGTTGAATATAAAATCTTATATCAAATCAAATAATTGATACATGTTTTACGAGGAATAATACGTCACGTCATATAATTATAAAAAACAAAAAAACAAGAAAATCAAGCAATAATTAATTCACATAATAATATTCCGAATACTTTTGTGGCCCGTGAGACAGTTTACAAGCTGTGAAATAATACATTCACGGGTCGTAAGAAAGTTAATGTGTCACCATTCACGGGTCCTATTAAACAATCAAAGTTTATGTCTTGACTAGGTAAAAACATAAGCATGCAAATCGAATCACAAACTATCCAACCGAAGATGATCACGGGTGGGTTAACCTTGCATCTGCATCATAATCTCTTCAATCTTCACTTTGAGCATCTGAATCTTTTATCAATTGATGATTAGAGAGAGTTTCAATAGCTCAAAATAGTCCAAAGATTGGTTATTGGGGTTAGAGGCAAGTCTGATTCTATATGATATGTTCAATGTGAGTTGATCTCAAAAAATCGATTTATTTATGATACATGTACAAATGAACATCTTTGAGCAAGGAATCCCCATTTGAAATATGACGTTAGACCGTAACTTACGGCTTATAGACCCTAGGTTACGGCTTACTTTCAACCAGACGGCCAAACCTCCTGTCTTACGGGGTTCATAGACAGACTCAGCACAGGGCCGTAAGTTACAGCTTCATGCCGTTGCTTACGGCCTTCCTGCACTTTACATCGTTTTCTTCATTTTTAGCACCTTTCAAGCTGCTATCTTATTATTGTCACACCCCAACCTTGACGGCGGAATCGTCGAGGCGCGAGAGTTACGATTGTTCACAGCCACATAACGCTATTGCCTGAAACATGTTAAAAATAAGGGTCAACATATTGTTGGTGAGCATTCTATATTTTTGAATACATAACTATATAAAAGATGGCAATTCATGTTGTAAATTAGAGAACAAGGTAACTAGGGATGTAAGACAGAATGCACAATCAAACCTTGACAAAGTTTTACAAGTCTAAAACGTTTACAAGTGTACTTGGACCAACCAAGTTATAAGTATATACGATTAGCTAAGTGTACTTGGATCAACCAAGCAGGCTTGTCAGGCCCATAGATCTATGACGTCGCCAGGCTAGCAATAGTTAATGATTGTACATATATTCGACATTACATGGTAGCTACATGATTCGACTAATCACAACATACAAGTAAATTGCCATAAGTTTACAAGATTCAACGTGTTTACAAGTGTAACGTTTATAAGGTAACATGTTTCACCCAAAAGTGTGTGAAATAATAAAAAGGGTATAGAAATACTCACTTGGTGTCTAGGTGTATATTGGATGATGATTATTAAGAATACGAGTAATCGTTCCAACAAAATCCCTCACAAGGTACCTAAGAATATATATATTTACAGGTTTAAGTTCAATATTATGTTTGACATTTAGACGTGAACTAGGGTTTTAGGATTTTGAGGTTTTTATAAATACAACTAGTTTTCAAAATCGTATATATTTTATACAATAAAAGAAAACTTAATTAATCCATTTTATAATAATTTTTTGAGAAATTAAATTCTTATAAAATGATTAAATTCATAAAATGTAAATAAGATTTCATAATTGACGTAATGATATTAACGTAGTGATTTCAACTTTTAAAGTTTATTTTTATCAAAATAAACTAATTATAATATTTATCTAAACTATTTATTAAAATATTTAAATATTTTATTAAATAGTTTTACAGAAATTAATATGGTGTCTAAAAATATTTAAAGTTTGCAAAAGAAAACCCTTTTTATATTTTTCTAAAATTTTCTATGATTATTTTAATTTTTAAAAATATTTACAGAAGGTAATTTGTTGATTTAAATTAAACAAGTTTATAAAAATGATTTTTATGATTTTTAGTAAATTTTCTGAAATTTTTAAAAGCTTAAAAGGCTTTTAAAAAAAATAGTGTAGGTGCCCGGGTTCGAACCCGGGACCTCAAGGTTTGAAAGCATGTACAGAACCAGTGAACCAAAGGCCTCAGCCGCGGTATGAAATAGTTTTTAATACTTAAAAACACAAGTTCCATTAATCCCCAATTTCGAATGAAACCCTAGATTGAATAGGTCCAAAATTGGGGCTCGAATCGGTTGTGTAAACGAAATTAACCTTGGGGCTTTTAATCCCCAAGTGAAACCGAGCACATTGATGCCTTGAATTACCTGTTTTGGTGTAGATTCGATAGAGAACAAGTTCAAGAACAGCCGCGGCTCGAGAGAAACTGGAATCGATGTGTATGTGTGTGTTTAGATTAAATTGAGGTTACAGAAAGTTTGTGTGGATGTAAATGATCGTTTGCCCTCTATTTATAGGGGGTAATTTGATGCAAACACGCTCCATTCGATTTGATTTTGAAAGGGATGAGCGGGTTCGGTGGTTGCACGCGTAAACGAGCTCATTTTTCAAATTGTGTGGGTCCTTGTGTTCGAATCTTGGTCTAGAGGGTGTCGGGACCTTTAATTTGAGTTAAAACCGCGTGAAATTGGTGCGTTTGGTCTCGCCGGAGCTCGCCGGCGGTGGCCGGAATTTCTCGCCGGAAAAACGAGGGGGGAGAGAGAAAGCTGTTGGTTTTTTTTTTAAAAAAAATATTTACACAAATGGTCCCTGCGGTTTCATCTTTGATATTTTATGCTATAAACTTCTTTTTGAAGTTTCAGAAATGACAAAATGGCCCCTGAACTTTATTATTATTATTATTATTATTATTACGATTTTGGTCCATGTGATTTGGTCATTTTAACCGTTTGAGTCCAAAAATGAATTTTCTAACAAATCAAGCCTTATGGTTTGTATTCTATAACTATTTCAGTCCAATACACTAACAGAGTTAGATTTTTCAGTTAGTTTTTAATAAAATGACCAAAATACCCTTGGACTGAAATGGTTATTTTTAATAACCTCAAGGACCAAAAATGAAATTTACTCTCTCACACAAACATATTATATATATATATATATATATATATGTTATATACACGGAATTTTTTATTTTTATTTTTCAAATTTTTTTACATTTTAATTTTAAATCGCTCGGTTTTAAACGTTGTATTTAAACCATTCATTTTATCTAACAGAAAAATTAAAATCGTTTGGCTTATTATACTTTTTATTTAAACTGTTAAGCTACTTAAATGTCCTTTTAATCTATTTGTTTTATTTAAACCGCAAATTATTTTTTAATTGTTATTTTATTTAAACGCGTTTTTTTAATCGCTCAAATCTATTACGCTTCTTTTTAATTTTTTTTTGTATTTATACATGTTTTTCATTATTCGGCTAGTTTAAACGTAATTTTATCATGTTCTTTTATTTGAACGTCTTTTTACTATTCGTTTATTAAAATGTTTTCTTTTTCAACAATTCATTTTATTAAAACATCTTTTTTCTCTTTTTGATTGTTTGTCATAAATTTATGTCATTTGTATTATTTTAAGGATTAACTTGAGTTTTGATTATTACAATTCGGGCTTTAAGTAAGATGAACGATTAAAAAATAAATTTAAAAAGCCGAATGATTAAAAAAATATGTTTAAAAAGCCGAAAGATTTTAAAGCCGAACAATTTGAAGATTAGTGATTTTAAAAATTGTTTAAAAAACCAACCTTTTAAATTTTAAAAACCAATTGTATAAAGAGTGATGTTTGAAAACCAAATGGTTTATAAACACTTAAAAAATGTTTTTTAGTAATTAAATTATCAGTTTAAAATCCAAACGGTTTAAAAATATATTTTTAAAACTTTAAAAAATAAAAAATAAAAATATTTTAACATATACACACATATATTAGTCAAACAGATAAATAATTTTAACAGGTTGGTTTGAAAAAGAAAGCTTTTTAATAAACAAATAGTAAAAATACATTCAAATAAAAGAGCGATAAATTACGTTTAAACGAGCCAAATAATTAAAAATATGTATAAATACAAAAAAATTTAAAAAGAAGCTTATAGAATTGAACGATTAAAAAAATATTAAATAAAATAACAGTTAAAAAGACTTTGTGGTTTAAATAAATCAAAAAGATTAAAAGGATCAAGGATGTTTAAGTAAGTTTAACCGTTCAAATAAAAGTATAATAAGCCAAACGCTTTTAAATTTTCCGTTAGATAAGATGAATGTTTAAATACGACTTTATAACCGAGCGATTTAAAATTGAGCTTAATATTTAAAAAACTTTAAAAAGTAAAAATAAAAACATTTCGTGCATCTATGTATATATATATAATATAATATAATATATAATATAATATATATATAATACAAAATAAATAATATAATATATTTTTATATAATATATATATATAATACAAAATAAATAATAATATAATATATATATAATATATATTTTTATATAATATATATATATAATATGTTTGTGTGAGAGAGTAAATTACATTTTTGGTCCCTGAGGTTATTAAAAATAACCATTTCAGTCCAAGGGCAGTTTGGTCATTTTATTAAAAAATAACTGAAAAATTTAACTCTGTTAGTGTATTGGACTGAAATAGTTATAGAGTACAAACCATAGGTCTTGATTTGTTAGATAATTCATTTTTGGACTCAAATGGTTAAAATGACCAAACCACATGGACCAAAATAGTAATTTACTCTTATTATTATTATTATTATTATTATTATTATTATTATTATTATTATTATTATTATTATTATTATTATTATTATTATTATTATTATTATATTATTATTATTATTTTTATTATTATTATTATTATCTTTTTTTTATCATTATTATTTTTATTATTATTATCATTATTATTATTATTATTATTATTATTATTATTATAAAAATACATATCGCGAAATACGAGATGTTACAGTCTCCCCTACTTTAGGAAATTTCGTCCCGAAATTTGTTTACGAGGAGGCTGTGACGACAAGATGAGGCCGCTTGGATTACGTTTGATCCTCACGTTCTCAAGTGAATCAGAAAATGAGCATGAAGCCTCAGATAGATCTTAGTGATTCTCTTTTTCTTTCTTGATGCAGTTTGTGTTCTCATTTTCTGAGGTACACTTTGAATAACTTTCAGGTTTTGATAAGGTATCAAAAGAAGAAAATTCATCATTGATTAAGCTTTTAGTGTTTACTTTATGTGCAATGGCAGAGACATTAGAGGTAAAAAGAGAGCGTAAAGTGTGTGGCTTCTAGTTAACATTATAAGCTTTCACGTGGATTACGAATGATCGTTAATACAGGATGTTACCGTCTCCCCTACTTTAAAGAATTTTGTTCCGAAATTTAGAATGAACCAAGCGAACAAATACGGGTAGGTGTACGAACGGACAGTGATAGACGTTTGATTACAGATGAGATGTTTCACTTTATGGAATCCTTCAAGTCTCATAATATATGCCAACTTGACTCTTCCAGTGAAATACGAGACGTTTTGAGAGGTGTTATGGCAATTTACTTATTCCAATGTTTTCTTTTTGATTAAAAGACCAACAATGATAAGAAAGGCTAACCGTTGGAATTTAAGAATCCCAAACGTCACCATATGAAACGATCTTAACGCATATCTTGTGAATATGCATTTCTCCTTTGACCAACCATTGGTCTAAGAATAATACGTTATGCGAAGATCTTGGAATAAGTTCACAACGATGGTTAAGAATATTATTAAAAACAGAGAATAAGTCAATCGTTCAAAATAGCGATCAATGTTTTAACGTAATACCACGGTATACGAATAGTTGAAACAGATACAAGTCAATTTCTCGACGTTGTGAGATAATGGGTCGAATTGAATTTTTAGCCAATCGGTCTATAATGCACCAATTGTTATCATGACCTCTAAGATAAGAGGCATTCAGTGATGAGGAAAGTTAAACAGAAGATTTACGGGAACACGGAGGTTAGGTTTTGTTATAAATGAAGGTGAAACACTTGGACACATGCCAAGTTATGTCTTTTCTTTTATGCCAAACCCATGACTACAGATTATGAAGGTTTATGAACCATTATATCCACGTCGTAATGAGGATAATAACGAGTCTTGTTGATCGAAATCAAGATAGAGTTTTAAGGATTTCCAAGGTTACGGATTCAAAATCGATTCAAGAAGTGATACAAACAATAAGAAAGGTATTTGTAACCATGTTTTGCAAGGTAACAAATTTCCAAATGCAGATTTGCATACGTAATTCATCAAAATTAAAGTTGATAAGTAAGGAATAAACGGTTCGATGTAGCTAGATCGAGTCAAAACATGAAGATAGAGGGAAACAAATCGATTTAAGAATTTAAATGCTCTAAACTGGGAATCAAAATCAACCTAAAACGATCGGGTCTCATTTCAAGTTCAGAGATCATGCTTTGGCTTGATAGGTCAAAACACTAACATTGTTTTACCAGTCAGTTACTACATGCTTCTCGTCACTTGATTACAACCATGGTAAGTTGAAGATCAAAAAAATAAGAATAGTCATCAAGGTGTGGTTTTTACTCCTAACTTGATGGTGTATTCCCAAGATATGACCTTTAACTTACCAATCAAAAAGTTCGATCCCAACTCATTGTTGAGGATCTACAGAAATAAGATGAGGTAACTCACCATTAAGGTAAGGGAAATCACTCCTATCTTAACGATGAAGTTTTACAAAAACAAAATATAACAGGATGAACTTCTTCATCAAAATCCAGAATTCACTCCTACTTTGATGAGATCGTTTTATTTGAGAGAATACAATCCATAAAAATAAAATTATCATCAAGGTATGGAATTCACGCCTATCTTGATGATTGAGCTTCATAATAACAAGGAAACATCAAAGATTAACATTTGTCACCAAAGTACGGGTTTCAATCCTATTTTAGTGAGGTCATGTCATTTGTGAAAAGCCATACCAAAGAGAATACTTGGAGTCAATCCTCAAGATAAGGTAATTACTCCAATCCAAAGGATGAAATTTCATAAAATACACAATTGGAAACCATTTATCGAAACGAATAGAGAATCATCAAAGTAAGGGAATCACCCCTGTTTTGATGAGTTAGAATTGTTTAGGAGGTACGAGTGTTCTTAGTCATAGACTGACTTACAAACTCTTGCATCTCTCACGGTGCAGACAGTTTAAGGTTCAACTCAACAATGAAGAGAAAAGGATATCACTTAGAAATTCAGAAAATTTCAAGTTATATCAATGTAACCAAAAAGGAAAATCATGCTTACAAAATTTAAGATCAAAGTTCGAGGTAACAGGATTTGTTATGATGGTGTTCAAATCTTGAATAATTTCAATCAGGAAAACGAAATCAAGGATAAAATGATTCGACATCACAATGGGATGTGAACATTCGATTCACAATCGAAGGGAATACATGGACTTCTCAAGATATGAGGTCAGCCATAACTTATTTGAAGACACGCGTACTTAAGTGATCAATTATCACAAGGGTTTCGAGTCAAGTAACGGATTCAATGATCGAATCAGATCACCATTTACACTTTGCCTAGACAAAGTATCCCGAGATGTAGGAATTTCATCTATAGCATTGCATGTTCTTAGTTATAGGTCACCTCCTTAAAAGGACTTAAGAACCATAAGTAACGGTTTAAAGTTTTAAAGACCATACGGTTTAGATTCCCAATATCTTTGGGTATATTAAGAGTCATGTTCACGTTGATCAAGGTATAGAAATAGTTACATGAAACGCTTGAGTTCAATATCGTTACACGTTACATGTTGAGCGTTTAAACGTGAGAGTTGAAATGTAGGATGGGTTCAATATTAACAGGAATATTATTTAGGTTAAGAATGAGAAGGTATTTAAACTTTGGTGATAAACCAGTTCAAGGATTCAAGGATTTTTAAGATACAAAAGGATGGTTCCATTTGGTAACGCATTACCATTTGGAATCGTTGACACGTCAAGGTAAATTGACTCATTTGCCTTAGAGATTTGTGTATTTTGACCATAGTTTATCACTCATCCCAGAAATCCCCAGGTAAGCATAACAGGTCTCACAATGAGATTTATACGATATGCTTGCCTTAGCCCGAAGGCCTTTTGCCAGGAAATCCAGAATACAGGTGTCTATGTATCACACAAATTTCTTTGGTTTATGAAATCAAGACCTTGATGAGATTGATATAGTATAGACATAGAGTCTAAGGATCCAGATCATAAGTAATAGTATACGATTCCACATGTCGTCGAGAATAAGATTGAGAGGTTTTATGTTCGGGGAGAGTCAAAGATAAGTTTAGGGAGACAAGTAACTAAGTTTAGGCAATCCTATGCTAAGACATCAAATTGCACATAAGAAGGCATAGCATTATGTAACATGCAAACCATGTATTTACAAGATAAAAATACTATAAGGTGCATGCATAAGCTATAGTCTAGGTCACCATTTCTAATAACCTAAATCCCTATAGTTATGGGCTCTGATACCAATCTGTCACACCCCAACCTTGACGGCGGAATCGTCGAGGCGCGAGAGTTACGATTGTTCACAGCCACATAACGCTATTGCCTGAAACATGTTAAAAATAAGGGTCAACATATTGTTGGTGAGCATTCTATAGTTTTGAATACATAAGTATATAAAAGATGGCAATTCATGTTGTAAATTAGAGAACAAGGTAACTAGGGATGTAAGACAGAATGCACAATCAAACCTTGACAAAGTTTTACAAGTCTAAAACGTTTACAAGTGTACTTGGACCAACCAAGTTATAAGTATATACGATTAGCTAAGTGTACTTGGATCAACCAAGCAGGCTTGTCAGGCCCATAGATCTATGACGTCGCCAGGCTAGCAATAGTTAATGATTGTACATATATTCGACATTACATGGTAGCTACATGATTCGACTAATCATAACATACAAGTAAATTGCCATAAGTTTACAAGATTCAACGTGTTTACAAGTGTAACGTTTATAAGGTAACATGTTTCACCCAAAAGTGTGTGAAATAATAAAAAGGGTATAGAAATACTCACTTGGTGTCTAGGTGTATATTGGATGATGATTATTAAGAATACGAGTAATCGTTCCAACGAAATCCCTCACAAGGTACCTAAGAATATATATATATTTACAGGTTTAAGTTCAATATTATGTTTGACATTTAGACGTGAACTAGGGTTTTAGGATTTTGAGGTTTTTATAAATACAATTAGTTTTCAAAATCGTATATATTTTATACAATAAAAGAAAACTTAATTAATCCATTTTATAATAATTTTTTGAGAAATTAAATTCTTATAAAATGATTAAATTCATAAAATGTAAATAAGATTTCATAATTGACGTAATGATATTAACGTAGTGATTTCAACTTTTAAAGTTTATTTTTATCAAAATAAACTAATTATAATATTTATCTAAACTATTTATTAAAATATTTAAATATTTTATTAAATAGTTTTACAGAAATTAATATGGTGTCTAAAAATATTTAAAGTTTGCAAAAGAAAACCCTTTTATATTTTTCTAAAATTTTCTATAATTATTTTAATTTTTAAAAATATTTACAGAAGGTAATTTGTTGATTTAAATTAAACAAGTTTATAAAAATGATTTTTATGATTTTTAGTAAATTTTCTGAAATTTTTAAAAGCTTAAAAGGCTTTTAAAAAAAATAGTGTAGGTGCCCGGGTTCGAACCCGGGACCTCAAGGTTTGAAAGCATGTACAGAACCAGTGAACCAAAGGCCTCAGCCGCGGTATGAAATAGTTTTTAATACTTAAAAACACAAGTTCCATTAATCCCCAATTTCGAATGAAACCCTAGATTGAATAGGTCCAAAATTGGGGCTCGAATCGGTTGTGTAAACGAAATTAACCTTGGGGCTTTTAATCCCCAAGTGAAACCGAGCACATTGATGCCTTGAATTACCTGTTTTGGTGTAGATTCGATAGAGAACAAGTTCAAGAACAGCCGCGGCTCGAGAGAAACTGGAATCGATGTGTATGTGTGTGTTTAGATTAAATTGAGGTTACAGAAAGTTTGTGTGGATGTAAATGATCGTTTGCCCTCTATTTATAGGGGGTAATTTGATGCAAACACGCTCCATTCGATTTGATTTTGAAAGGGATGAGCGGGTTCGGTGGTTGCACGCGTAAACGAGCTCATTTTTCAAATTGTGTGGGTCCTTGTGTTCGAATCTTGGTCTAGAGGGTGTCGGGACCTTTAATTTGAGTTAAAACCGCGTGAAATTGGTGCGTTTGGTCTCGCCGGAGCTCGCCGGCGGTGGCCGGAATTTCTCGCCGGAAAAACGAGGGGGAGAGAGAAAGCTGTTGGTTTTTTTTTTAAAAAAATATTTACACAAATGGTCCCTGCGGTTTCATCTTTGATATTTTATGCTATAAACTTCTTTTTGAAGTTTCAGAAATGACAAAATGGCCCCTGAACTTTATTATTATTATTATTATTATTATTATTATTATTAGTATTATCATTATTATTATTATTATTATTATTATTATTATTATTATTATCATTATTATTATTATTTTTATTATTATTATTATTATCTTTTTTTTATCATTATTATTTTTATTATTATTATCATTATTATTATTATTATTATTATTATTATAAAAATACATATCGCGAAATACGAGATGTTACAATTATCCTTCGTTCCTTCTCATATAATGTTCGTTAAGTTTCATTTAACCTATATTTCAAACACGTAACAAAGTAATATCATTCGATACATAAAGTATATTAAAACGCAACTAACTATGATATGTGCATGCATATTAACCAATTATCTGTAAGACTCGCCATTTGCGCCGTGTAGCCTGAGGTGTCGATGAATCTTGGTGCAAAAGATGGTGATCTTTATTCCTTGCACCACAAAGATTATGACTTTGGTTCCATGTTTTCTTTGAATAGAATATGTGTTATAGAATTGCCAAATGTATGGTACATAAATCACTAGGTCGATAGAGATGGCAAAAGCATAATTGCTATTGTGAAGGAAATTAAGAATCGCGTCATATACCGAATCACCAATGGATTCAAGTGAAGCAACAATGTTATGATTTGGTCAGAATTCAAGGTTTGAGTGGCTATTTGGAAAGATTTTGAATTTGAGTAGGTTTTTTAAAATTATTGTTAACAGATGAATGTAGATGATTATAATGGTGGAAAGAAGAGTTGGTTTACAATTTGAGAATGATATATAATAGTATTACTTTAAAAATATTTTACAACGGTAAATGTAATCCGATGGTTTTGTGATGAAAGAACAATCTTTTTAGAGAATAGCTACGACATCACTACTTATCGAAAGATAAAAGTAGGTGCTACCGGATCTTGTGTAAGACAGGTGTAACATCTCGTATTTTTCGTTAAATTAAAATTTAATCTTGTTAAATTCTTGTAAGGATTACTTATGTCCATTATGAAATTTATAGATTACTTATGTTTATCTTTTAATTTGTCTTTAAATGCTTTCATTTGAAAGGCTATAGTTTATTAAATTATACATAATAATAAATAATATTAATATTACTAATAGTTATAATAATAATAAAAAAACTAAGATAATAATAATATTATTAATAATAACAAACAACTATAATAATCATAATGTTAACAATAATAGTAATGTTAATGATAAAATCTATAATAATAATGATACTTATAATAATTATTAAAGTTAATAATCTTAAAAGTGTTTAAAATTTAAGGTAATAAAGTTTAAGGGGTTAATATGTTATTTTATGAACTTTGAATAGAAACTTTGTGCATAAAATAATAAGAACCAAACTGCAGGGACCATTGTGTAACATTTCAAAACCCACGTGACAACCCGGAAAAATTCGTGATTTATTTTGTATGGTATTTATGTGATTTTATTTTTTTTTAATTTAATAACAATATTGATAATAATAATAATAATGATAACAATAATAATAATATATTGTTGATAACAATAATGGTAATAATCAATAATAATATTAATAATGAAGTCCAGGGGGATAAATTGCCAACTTTGAAACTTTAAGACAAGGTTTTTGCATAAAATAACAAACAAATAAACTGCAGGGACCATTTCTGTAATTTCTTAAACCCAACCCCCGATCCCCCGCTTTTCCGGTCGCCGGCCGGCGAAGCTCCGGCGCGGCTCCGGCGACCCCCGAAACCACCTAAAACGCAGATTTTTAAACTCCAAAAGCACACCACTACGATCGTGGATGAATTTCCAACCACAATATGACCTTTAATTAGGTAAAAGCATTCGGGATTTTGTAATAATGGCCACTAATCGAACCCACTAACATATACCTAACAAATTCCACTCGAACGATAATAATAATCCAATTAATCGAGTATAAATACTCACTGATCTGTTCCTAATCGAATGCACCTATCAATACAATCTGAAACATACAAACACTACGAATTCGATTCCATTTTCTTTCGGACCTGCAACTCTATCTAGCGCCACCCTCCGGCCTTCATAACTTACAATAAACATAGGGCTTTCGATCATTAGCACCATTGGAATCTACCTGTGCAATTAATTTGATTATCATCATCAATTGATCACTATTCGAATTCAACCTCGGTCGCGGCTTGTTCATCAAGTGTTCACCATCCATCTAACTTCAAATTAGGTAATTGAATATACCCAAACACTCGGTTTAACATGAGGAATCAAAGCCCTAAGATTGTGTTAGTTAACAACATCATTTACATGTTTAATTTGAACAGAATCGATGTTAGGGTTCTTACGATTTGGGGATTGTTTTGAAATGCATGTTATAAGATTTGGGAACCAATGGTTACCGCGGCTTAGGCCTTTGGTTCACTGGTCCCTCGCTTCCATACAATCCTTGAGGTCCCGGGTTCGACCCCGGGCACCTCCATATATTTTAAAAAGCTTTTTTGACCTCTTAAAAATTACAGAAAAATTCTAAAAAATTCAGAAATCATTTTTATAAATTTTGCCTATTTTTAAATCATCAAAAATTATTTTCTGTAATTTTTCTTTAAATTTAAATATATATAAAATAATATAACAAGGATTATTCTTAGTTATTTATTATAAAATGGATTTTTAAATTATGATTTAAACTAGTAAGCTATTGTTAATCTATACGTTACCTTTAATTAATGTTTAAATCATGATTATTCAAAATACTTATAAGGTTTATTTATACTTTATACGTTTTAAATTTATTTCTTTATATGAAAGTACTTAAGTGGTATAATCTTTTTCATCGAGTTAAAACTTATTCCATCATTTGATTATAATTATCAAAACCCAAAATTCCAACTGAAAACCTAGTTCACATTTAATCACTAAGTCACTATTAAACTTAAATATCGAAATATATATATATATCTATTTGTGTGCGTGTCGCGCGTCAAACCGAACCGACCCGAATCCGACCAAATATATTTATTCGCGTTGAACACATTTTAAAAACTTAATTACAATTAAAAATAGGTGTTGATCGTGGTTGATCGTGCATTGCCTTATTCTTTGAAGCTCTTGTTCATTTCATTTCATCAGTTCAAGGTGAGTTTCACGGCCCCATTTTACTTTCTTTCCTTTTTGGGGGAGAAAACATGCAAACACTATTTTGTTATGGTTGCCAGTATTATTGATATCGCTTGTTATGTTAGTGGGAAACGCATTTGAAAGTCCTTACAGTATCAAACCGTTAGTAACGAGATTAGCGAGGTAATTTTGAGTAGTACTACTGGGTCTGACAAGCCCCGCCCGCGCTAGTCGCGCTAGCTTGATTGGAGGTCGAACGGGTGCTAAATTGACCTGTAACGATTGCCACGATCGGTTAAGACGTGGTGGAAAGGCACTAAACACACACAGTCAGCTTTGGTTTGAAACACTAACTGATTTGTTTATAGGCTCGCGACCTATCGATATGCTTTATATACTAAACCATGTGAAACGCTTTTTTGACACAGTTCTGGTTGATGAAACCATGTGAAACGCTTTTCTGACATATTTCTTGTTGATTAAAACCTATGGACTCACCAACTTTATGTTGACACATTTTAGCATGTTTTCTCAGGTCACAGAAACGCGCAAGGTTAAGAACTCAGCTAGGATGCATGCATGGCATACATCACTATACAACTGGTTTAATTTGTGAAACGCTATTGATGCTTATGGTTGAAACGCATGTTGAAACGATTCACTGTTGATTTCTGATTTCGAAACGCTTCCGCAAATCTGAAACACTTATGATTGATTTAAAAGTATAATTACTTAATGTGATGTTTTGTAATTACTGTAGTTGGTGTAACTGATGCTATCTGAGATCCTGGTGTGTCACACGCCTGACGGTAAAATCCCGTTAGCGGATTTTGAGGGTGTGACAGATTGGTATCAGAGCATTAGTTATAGCGAACTAAAATGGACTTTGCATCTCATTTGCATTGCATTTTAGACTATAGCTGGATTTACATTAGTTACACAGACATAGATTACTAAGTTGTACTCACTAAATTTGGATGCCTGAGAACTGTTGCTTTAACATAATTCTGTGACACATAGGTACCCGAGGAAAAGAAACTGATAACTCGTGCCTTTAATTTCTCTTTAAAGTTTTATTCTATGAACCAAAGAAATTTGTGAGACATATAGACACCTGTATTCTGGATTTCCTGGCAAAAGGCCTTCGGGCTAAGGCACGCATATCGCATAAATCTCATTGCGAGACCTGGTATGTTACCTGGGGATTTCTGGTATGAGTGATAAACTATGGTCAATATACACATATATCTAGGTCACATGTATCATCCTCGACTAATAGAGGGGTGGGGAGTTCCGCTCGCTCACTTCCAACATCTACACATGATTCTTCACTCTCGAAGTTGAAGCAACGACAACTCGAACCTACCCTTACCACTTGGAAACGCGAAACTCTTTTCTAACACACATGATGACAAACAAGGAGAACAACACACATTACTTCCTTAACTCTATCGTACTTGTCTCGGTTCTCATGAAACCTCACTATCGATATGCAAACAAATCCTCCATTCCTACTAGTATGAAACAAATTAATGTTATTAATAGTTATAATTCGATAGTGACTGTCGTACATTGTGAATTGAAGAATCATGTTTGGAAGGAGACCTGGACGCCCGAGGGGACACGGAAACATCAATCTGACTCAAGCTGAGTTGGATGCCATCATCAATGAGCGTGTTGCTGATGCGCTCACAGCCTATGAACAGATCCGTAACCAGAACCAGAACAACCAGAATCAGAATCAAGGAGGCCCAACAGCCTGTACCTTCAAGATGTTTATGGACTGTAAGCCTCACTCTTTCAATGGCTCTGAGGGTGCTGTCACACTACTTCGCTGGCTAGAGAAGCTCGAGTCAGTGTTCGCCATGTGCAACTGTCCTGCTGGAAGTCGTGTCAAGTACGCCTCCGGCACACTGGAAGGACCAGCTTTGACATGGTGGAACTCACAGGTCCAAACTTTAGGACTTGATGCTGCTAACGGTATGCCTTGGGATGATTTCAAAACACTGATGAAAGAAGAATATTGCCCTAGAAATGAGGTCCAGAAGCTAGAAGCAGAGTTTTGGAATCTCAAAATGACTGGCTCTGAAATTGAGGAGTACACGACTCGCTCACACGAGTTGGATGCTCTATGTCCCCAGATGGTGACCCCGGCCTACAAACGGATTGAGAAGTACATTGATGGTCTAGCTCCTCAAATCCAAGCTAGTGTTATGGCTGCTGATCCTGCCACTATTCAGCAGGCTATTCGACTGGCTCACAAGCTCACTGATCAGGCAGTGGCACATGGTATCCTACCTAAACATGGCGCCACCTCTGGACCATTCGAACACAAAAGGAAATGGGATGGTAACAACAGTAAGTCTTCAAGCTCCGATCAACAACCAATCAGAAAGTTTGATTCATCTAGAAGCTTCACAAACAACAATCAGAATAACAACAACAATGGTCAGTGTTCGAGCAACTATGTTGGCAAAAACCCAAAGTGTAACAAATGCAACTTCCATCATTATGGTCAGTGTGATCGTTTTCGTTGTCAAAGATGTGGCAAGACGGGTCATATTGCTAGGGATTGCAGGGGTGATCTAATGGCTAGGCAACAACCTCAACAACAACGCCAGGGCGGAGCGACTAGGGGCTGTTATGAGTGTGGTAAGGAGGGCCACTACAGGAAGGATTGCCCACAACTGAGGAATGGCAACAGGGGCAATGATGGAAATAACAACAATGGAAATAGTGCCAGAGGTCGAATTTTTGTGATTGGTTCTGGTGAGGCAAGGGATGATCAGGATGTGGTTACTGGTACGTTTCCTCTGAATGGTCGTTTTGCTTCTATACTGTTTGATATCAGTGCCGATAAGAGTTTTGTTTCCAACAAGTTTATTAAACTCCTAGACGTAACCTTAGTTGATATGGAACCTAGTTACACTGTAGAATTAGCTGATGGGAAACTAATTGAGGCAACTCACATCATTAAGGGATGTAAACTAGGATTATCTGGACATGAGTTAGGAACAGATCTGATGTCTGTCACACTTGGTAGTTTTGATGTAGTCATTGGCATGGATTGATTATCTAAAAACCAAGCCGAAATTTTCTGTCATGAGAAGTCGGGCTAATCTTACCATGAGATAATGATCATGAGTATTACAAGTTTCTATTCTATACCCTAGGGTGCTAGGATCATAATTCTAGTAAGACCTTGTAAAGGGTAACAAAACATTACTGACACTTGTTGTTACTTAAGTCCTATCCTACTTAGAGCCTTCATGGTATTTCCAATCATTTTAAGAGACATTCCTCCACTTAGTATTTCAGTAACTGAGGAACTGATTGAATGCTTAGAATGAAAGTGGACTACAGGAAATGTAGAAGAGTGATGATACTCTCTATACATACATTATGTTATTCTTTGGGATGATGCTAAGGAAAATTAGGATGTCGTGTAACCGGTTTAAGCACATTCTTATGTATACCGGTGATGCTTATATATAGGGTTATTGAGGTGAGTTCAAAGCCTTGGTGATTGAGTACTATTACTTAAGGAATGAAATGCAAAAGTTAGAATTGTAATTCTAAAATCGTGCAATGGTAGGGTTAGGTTGTGCTCTTTATATTGACAAACTCCATGAATTGACAAAGCTGATGTCATACCTTATGACATTAGACCAAATAGAATTAAGAAGGACACTAGGCAAATCTAGTGAGTAGTAAAAAGAAGTTGGAAGGTTGAACAAGCAATCTAGCGGTAAGGTAGACAAGAATGCTAATGTTGTAAACCTAGCTATGTTGGTTAATACGATTAAGCTAAAATGCGTTAAACGGGGACATTAAGAAGGTTGGAGTTTCGACCATTACCATAAGTGTGCCCTAGGTCGATTAGGACCTCAGGACAAGTTAGAAACAATCAGAATTAGGAAATGGCTATAACTAGAAAGTAAGAATAGTTAAATTATGGAAATAAAGGTCATATAAGTCAAGGAAATACATCACGCGGTCATACATTTACGGCTGAAGCAAGCGACATTCGACAAGACTAAATGTTGTTACATGTACGTACCTTATCATCAATAGTTACACATCCATTTGATACCAGGGTTGATAATAACTTTGATTCTACTGGAATTATTCTTTAACTTAGCATTAACCCTAGCTAGTTACTTAGAAATTATTTACTCGGTTAAAGTGACCAATGGTAATAATTAGAGGTTACACAAAGATCATTTCTTTGACATAGACTTAATACCGTATGAATTGGCTATCAAAACATGAAACCAAGATAGACCATCAGGAGAAGGTGATTCGTCGAAAGTCTCTAGAACCCAATAAGATCACGTTTGACTCAAAGTCTCTCCCTGGAAAGGGATTGTACGATTTGTAAAGAAAGTGTATTGCTGATGAATCATTTGTTGTTCCTGGAAATCGATGAACAGCTTCGATTAGGGATCAAGAAGTCAAAACCCTAAAACATAGCAAGATCCCTATTGTGCGGAAACTCAAAGCGTGGTCCTGAGTTTACTTGGGAACGAGAGGACGAAATGATGCGCAAGCATCCTAACCTGTTCAAGAATGTTGCCAGTACTTCTTTAATTTTCAGGACGAAAATTCCTGTAACAGGGGGATGATGTGACAACCCGGAAAAATTCGTGATTTATTTCGTATGGTATTTATGTGTTTTTTATTTTTTATTTTTTTTAATTTAATAACAATATTGATAATAATAATAATAATGATAACAATAATAATAATAATAATATTGTTGATAACAATAATGGTAATAATCAATAATAATATTAATAATGAAGTCCAGGGGGATAAATTGCCAACTTTGAAACTTTAAAACAAGGTTTTTGCATAAAATAACAAACAAATAAACTGCAGGGACCATTTCTGTAATTTCTTAAACCCAACCCCCGATCCCCCGCTTTTCCGGTCGCCGGCCGGCGAAGCTCTGGCGCGGCTCCGGCGACCCCGAAACCACCTAAAACGCAGATTTTTAAACTCCAAAAGCACACCACTACGATCGTGGATGAATTTCCAACCATAATATAACCTTTAATAAGGTAAAAGCATTCGGGATTTTGTGATATGGCCACTAATCGAACCCACTAACATATACCTAACAAATTCCACTCGCGTTTTTCAGGCCATAGCTCCGACCACCCTCCGGTCGGAGTCCGGTGGCCCTAAAAACTCGTTTTCTCCTCGAATTGAAACCCCCAAAACCATGCCAATCGTTGCTAGACTCGAATCGAACTCAATTAACTACCAAAATCATGATTAAAACCGGTTACAAAGCCATTTTTGTTCGAAGTAACAGAAGCTTTAAATTCGTACCCGTTTAAGCATTAAATCACAATTATAATCGAATTAAATTAACATGAACCATCTCTTATCTATCACTAATCGTTTACAACGGTCAATTACACCTGAAACTAGCCTAAACATCAACTTTGATCATAACCTTAATCGCGACCTGCAACATGGTCGATATCCACCTTCTGAGTTTCATTTCACGCAATTAACAGAGGGCTTCTCATCTTTAGAGTCATTAGAAGCTTCCTGTGGAATTAATTCGATTATCATCATCATTTGCACATCAAATTGAATACACGTTGGTCGCGGTTGGTTCTTTGTCCGTTCTTGTTGATAAACACTTCAATCTGGGTAATTAAAACCACCCTCATACTCGATTTCACATGGGAATCAAAGCCCCATTGAAAGGATCTCAGCCTCTAGTTTGATCAATTAGGTTGTATTCGCAGCGGATTTAGCACAAGAATTTAAACAAATAAGCAAGAACACTAATGATTTGGCATGTAACAGTAAAGTTATAGAGAGAGAGAACAATTCTGCGAAAAGGTGTTTTCTATTGAATCACACACTTCGGCGAAGATTACAATTAGGTCATCTTCCTTTTATAGAGTCATCTTCCTTTTATAGGAAGAATGACGTCAGCTGATGTCATTTGATAGTGACATCAAACCGTTATTCTAACAAACTACTGAAAACACCTAAACTACTGAAGATGTCAAACAGCTGACATCTTCTTATAAAATGCTAAGTGTTACTACCTATTACAAACGACTGATAAGAAAAGAAACTACTGAAAGCTACAACGACTGAAGAACAAACTCTTCAGTCGTTTACAAACTACTGAAAGGAAAATTACAACTACTGATAATAAAAGACTGAAAGGTAAACCATCACAACAACTGAAGAATGCTTCTTCAGCTGTTGTGACAAACTCTGAAGCTTCAGCACTTGTTCTTCAGACTTTAACTTCAGATGATTCATCAGCTGATGACTTCAGTAGTTGTCATCAGCTGATATCTTCAGTCTTTGTCTTCAGACTTTGTACATCAGTTGTTGATCTTCAGTACTTCAGTTCTTCAGCTGTTGATCTTCAGTACTTTGTCTTCAGCACTTGAGACTTCAGTACTTGAGTCTTCAGTACTTGATGCTTCAGTAGATAAGTCTTCAGTACTTGAAGTCTTCAGTACTTGAGTCTTTAGTACTTGATGCATCAGTAGATGAGTCTTCAGTACTTTGTCAAACTGCTGATGAAGCTTTCAGCAGTTGTTGTGATGTCTTGTGGGACTTAGAGGTTTTTCTGATCTGGCTCATTGGTTCTTTTGGTCCAACAATCTACCCCTGAACTAATGCAGCCAAAACCTCTAAGTAATTTATTGTCCCACTTATTGATGGCAGGAAGATTGGTCTTTTTTCTTCTTGATCAGCTTAGAAGATGACCCAATTAAGCACTGGCCTGGGAAGAGGTCTCTGAGATTTGGTTGGCATAGTATGGATGGGAACCCTAACTTGGGGAACTGGACACAGGGCTGTTGTCCCATTCATGAGACCTACTTCCCATGTATGAGCCTGTAGGATTCTCTGGTGTAGGCTCTAAGAAATATAATTTGTTCCTCCATGGTAAGATCCTCAGCTTCACCATCAAACAATCCTTCACGCCCATGCAGCTCTGAGACATACTTGGCCTGTTTACCATTCTTGAGCTCAACTGTTGTTATCTGTCTGTAAGCAAATTCATCTGGATGAACACCCTCAAGTAACAGATTGAGCTTATTTTTCCTGAAGTTCTCAAGCCTCTTGTAGACTAACCCCTTTTTGACCACCCTATTCTCCAACATCTTTTAGGGTGGCTGGTTAGCCTCATAGGCCTTCCTGAAATCTTCTACAATCTCCCGGGGTGATACTAAAAGGGCCACAATGATCACTTCGTCTACAATCCTCTTTACCTGGCCCTTGTATCTCGATGGAATATCTTTCTTTATAATCTTGTGAGCCACCCTGGGATCAGGCCAAGTTCTCACCTTGTCCCTTTGATATTGAAATGTGTTGGCAAGGGTGTACAGTCTCAGAGCTTCTTTCCTCATGTTAACTATTGATGAGGAAGCAGCACAAGCTTTGTCTATGCTTTTCAGCATCTCATTATCATGAAGCTTCTGCTGCTGTTCTTCTTCTGTCTTTACCTTCACAACTTCCATCTGTGAGGCAAGAGTGATGGGAGTGATGGATAAGGGTTTGGGTTTAGGCAAAGATAGAACTGCAGAGAGAGGCAGCCTATCTTCTTCTTCATCATCCTCTTCTTCTTCTTCTTCTAGCCTCAGCACCCTTCTCTTCCTCTTCAAGGGTGCATCATCAGCTGTGGGTTTTGATGGTGAGGGGGTTGGTTTTGTGGGTTGTGTTTGGGTTTGTGTTGGTATGGGAGATTGGGCAGGCTTTGCTAGCAGTCTGGATATGAGTGAAGGTTTGGTTTGTTTTGCTAGTAAAGTCCTGTTCCCACCACCGGCTTTAGAAAGGGCTTCTATGACAAGTCCCTTAGTGAATTCCCCAGCCGAACAGATCTTGGTGGCTATAGCCAAGATGCTGTCCCTGGTCCATGACTTAACATCTAGGACTAGTCTTCCAAGATACTTCAAAATAAACCTTGTCATAGCCTCAAGTCTCTCTCTTTCCTCTTGGCTATAACAGGTCCATCGGTAATCAATCTCCTTCATCTCCAATTTTCTTATCTCTTTGATCTAGCATGACAGTGTCAGTGTCAAAGCCTTGCCTGAAAAGCTGATCAATGATGTTGTCCATTGATCGGCTATGTTCAGCATCAGCCTCCTTGACAAGGACATCTAGATCAGTCTCCCTGTTCTTCTCTCCCTTCTTTTTGTAAGTGACATCAAAGTCTTTTTGACTTTCAGCCACATTCACCAATTCAGCTCTCTCCTCTCTCTCCTTCTCCTTCACCCTCTCAGTCTTCTCAACCAACTCCCTCTCATGTCCTACCTCAACCTCTACCTCTTTCTCTTTCACTTCCTCCTCCACTCTCTCCCTCTTAGCTTTCACTGAAGTCTCCCCCTTTTTGGTTGCATTGGTTGCAAGGGGTTGACTGTCAGAAAGCTTCTTCAGCACAACAGCTTCCACCAAGGGATGTATAGTAGAGGGAAGCCTCTCATTAAGGGTTTTTATCACAATATCTGTGATAATGGGTGTAATGAGAGGCAAGGAATTTTGAAATATAGCAGCTAGTTGCTCAAGGGGGTTCTGTCCCTGAGAACTAGTGCCAGAAGCAAGGGCAGGTGGCCGAGTTTGTGGGAGTGGCTGAGTGTTTAAGAGACCTTCAGGTGAAGGTGCCATCTGTGGTTCATGGTGGCAGATGGACTTGATTCTTGAGAGAGTTGGGCAAGTAGATTTTTTTAATCTACTGACCTCCTCCTCAAGAATGGTGTTCTGGCCAGAACATCGTAAAAGAAGCCCAGGTCATCATCAGCTGTTGCTGAATCACCTGACCTCCTGACTGAGTCAGGATGTGCATGCGCTAAGTGTGGCTCAGTGTTCGCATGTGCCCCTTGTTCTTGGTTCTGGGACTTCCAGCATCCGGATTGGATCCATCATCGGTAGTTGCCTCTGGTGAGGTCTTATAGATGGTACCAACTTCTTCCTGCTCATGTGCTGATGCAGGGGAAGTTGCAGCCTCACCAGAATATCCCATCTCCCTTGCCAGACTTGGAGATGAGACCTGTGATTCTCTGTGTTGTGGGCTCCCATCAACACTTGTGTCCACCCTCTCTTCGGTTGGAGTTTCCCAGTTAAGATTGGTTCCTGGGGAGAGGGTGGAGTGTTAAGATGGGTCAACACTTCTGCAATAATTAAAGTAGGGCTTTTAGAGGTGGTTGCAGTAGGAGATGGGGTAGAAGCAGTATGCACATGGGGAGGAGTGTGCATTTCAATTGCAACCTCCTCAATTGAAAAAGGTTCCAGATGTGTAGCAACCCCAGAAATGGGTGCATCAGGCTCCTGTAGAGAGGATGCCTGTGCGGTTATGGTTGGTGGAGTCGTGGTAATTGCTGGGAGAATCATGTCAGCAATTACTTCCTGCCTTTGTTGTGCAGGGGCATCCTCAGGGGACTCATCTCCCTGAGTAGCCTTTTTGGTTTTCTTGGGTTTGGGTTTGAAGGGGACTTTGGATTTGGAGGTGGAGGCTGTGGGTTCCAGCTACGTGGGTTTGCGCAGCTTGGCAGCCTTTTTGAGTGTCTGGTCTGTGTTGTGCCTGGAGTATACCTCAGGCAATGCAGCCATGGCAGGGACTCCAAGGCCAACTAGTCCCTTAGCTTGTAGCTGGTTCTCTATTATGGCCATTATGAACCGTGGATATAAAACCCAACGGTTGGCAAAAGTTTTTATGGCCATGTCCTTGAGTTCCAAGAAAATTATTTCAGAAAAATTTAGTGGTTGTTTTTCAAGGATAGAATATCTGGTCTCATGAGGATGTCTTCGGGGCTAAAGAAACATTTACCATGTGAAAAATGAGACGTTCGGGGTCATTGAAATGTTTCTTGAGCAGGGTAGAGGCTGATAGGTCACCCTGATAGTCATGAGCAGTAAAGAAAGATCAAGGGTGCCTTTGGGGTAGTCGGTTGGGAAGGTGGCATCATCCAGTTTTAGGGTTTGTCAGATGATTGCTGGAGTGATGACCACCTGTTGGTGTTGACGAACGACCGAGAGAGACCTCGGCGTCGTTCGCTCCAGTTTGGATGGTGACATTCGTCCAGAACTGTGATAGGGAATCGGCATAGATAGTGGGATTGAGGAGAAAGGCCGCTTGAAGTGGGGAATCAACCATGAGATCAATGACGTGATCAAACTTGGTCCAAAATGGGAATTTTACCAAGTAGGCAACACAGTTATGGGGAGGTTTAAGCTGCATGGTCGCCATTAATGGTGTATGAGAGGTTTCATAGTTTTTGAAATTTTAGGTCAAGTGAGAATGAAAAACTCTGAAGGTAGGGTTGGGTATTTATAGGGTTTAGGAAACAGATGAAAGGAACGACTGAAGGTTTTGGTGTTAGTCATCAGTTGTTTGAAACTACTGATGATATGGTTTTAACCTTCAGAAGTTATAACATCTGAGGACTTGGTGTTAGTCTTCAGTAGTTGAAACTACTGAGACCTTGGTTTTGTCCTTCAGATGTTGTGAACGACTAAAGACCTGTTAGTCATCAGTAGTTATAAACTACTGAAGACATGTCTTCAGACGTTGTAAACAACTGAAGACTTGGTGTTAGTCTTCAGTAGTTGTAAACTACTGACATCAGTAGTTGTGAACTACTAAAGACATGGTTTTGCTTCAGTTGTTGTAAACAACTGAGGACTTGGTGTTAGTCATCAGTAGTTGTAAAACTACTGAAGACATGGTTTTGTCCTTCAGTTGTTTGGAGATGAAACAGCAAATGTTGAAATCAGCTGAAGAGTAAACTTACTCATCAGCTGTTGTCGTCAATTCAATTGTTTCATACTGACCTCAACATTTACTCATCAGCTCTTTGGCTGACTTTCAGATGTTTCATTGGCCTTCAGCTCTTGTGAAGATTTATTCCTCAGCTCTTGTAAAGACCTGATGAGATAAATTATTCTTGAGAGCTTGTGAATAAATTTTGTCTTCAGTACTTATGTGCAAGATTACACATCAGTAGTTATAACCTCATCAGTAGTTGTAACTACATCAGTTGTTTGCAACAAATAATATACTTCAGTACTTTGAAGCATTTTAGTCTTCAGTAGTTGTGAAATAGCTGAAGACTAAATTACTCATCAGTACTTATTTTTGACTTTGCATACTAATGCTCATCAGTAGTTGTGAACTAAGAGCATCAGTATTAGTCAAATTATTCTAGCTGCAGCATACCAAGCCTTAGTACCAGATTTTGAAATGTGGCACTATCTAAAGGCTTAGTAAAGATGTCTGCAAGCTCATCAGTACTAGGCACAAACTTTGGATCAATCAGACCTTTTTCATAGCAATCCCTAATAAAATGATGTCTGATCTCAATATGTTTGGTCCTAGAGTGCTGGACTGGATTTTTAACAATACAAAGAGCTGAAGCACTATCCATTAATAATGGAGTCTTAGTCTCTGTAATGCCATAATCCAAGAGTTGGTTCTGAAGCCAAAGTACCTGAGATGTACAACTTGCAGCAGCAATGTACTCAGCTTCAGCAGTGGATGTAGCAATTGATGTTTGTTTCTTACTCTGCCAAGAAACTAAACAATTGCCTAGGAATTGGCAACCACCAGTAGTGGATTTTCTGGTGACTTTGCATCCTGCATAGTCACTATCAGATAAGCAACTAATTTGCAAGAATTCCTAGTTGAATACCAAAGACCTAGTGATGGGTACCTTGCAGATATCTAAAGATCCTTTTGACTGCAATCAAATGGGATTCTTTAGGTGCAGCCTGAAATCTAGCACAGGCACATGTTGCAAACATGATGTCTGGTCTAGAAGCTGTAAGGTACATCAAGGACCCAATCATACATCTGTAAAGGGTTTCATCAACCGCTTTACCTTTCTGATCCATATCCAGTTGTGTGGTGCTGCTCATGGAGTAGAACAGGGCTTACAGTTTGTAAATCAAACTTATTCAACAAATCCTTTGTATACTTGGACTGATGAATGAAGGTTTCATCAGCCCTTTGTTTGATTTGCAACCCTAGAAAGAACTGTAATTCTCCCATAGCACTCATTTCAAACTTTTGCTTCATGAACTTAGTGAATTCATCACACAACTAGGGATCAGAGGATGCAAAAATTATATCATCTACATAAATTTGGACAAGGAGCTTATGCTGTCCCACATTCTTAATAAATAAAGTTTTATCAATGGTGCCTCTAGTGAACTTATTCTCTAGAAGAAAGTTGATAATGTCTCATACCAGGCTCTAGGAGCTTGTTTCAGCCCATAAAGAGCCTTATCAAGCTTATACACCCAATCAGGATGTTTATTGTCCTTAAAGCCTGGTGGTTGACACACATAAACTTCCTCTTTTATTTTACCATATAGAAATGCCCCTTAACATCCATTTGATAAACTTTAAGACTGTGAAAGGCAGCATAAGCTAAGAACAATCTAATTGCCTCTAATCTGGCTACAGGGGCAAAGGTTTCATCATAATCGATGCCTTCCTCTTGTGCAAACCCCTGACAACCAGCCTGGCCTTGTTCTTGACAATTTGGCCCTTTTCATCAGTTTTGTTCTTAAACACTCATTTAGTGCCTATTGCACACTTACCTTAGGGTAAAGGAACAAGCTCCCACACTTGCTGTTTTCTGAACTGAAGAAGTTCAAGCTGCATTGCTTCAACCCATCCATTGTCTCTTAAGGCAACATGATAATTCTTTGGCTCTTGCTGACTGATGAAGAGAGCATAGAAGCAGAAGTTGGACAATTGACTCCTAGTTGAAACTCCAGCATTGATATCACCAATGATCTGAGACATTGGGTGATTCTTCAGCTCTTGATAGACTATAATATCAGTGCAAGTGTTTCTAGGACATTCTGTATCAACAGATGTTGATGAAGATTCTTGAAACCATGTAGGAGATGGCAGCTCAAATGAAGTAGAGCATGCAGAGATCTCATCAGCATTTGTTGTGGATGGAGCTGTTGAAGCTACAGGAGCATCAGGTTTAGTGGACTCAGGCAGATTGTCACTAAACCTGAAAAGGTGAGTACTGGCATCTTCATCATCAGTACCACCAGGTGGAGAACTGTTGACAGGAACAACAGCTGGAGGTTGATAAGGAACATATTGCAGTATGTCCAGATCAAATAACTCCACAGGGTTTTGTGGAATCTTTCCTTTGGAGATTCATTGAACTTCACATGCAAAGTCTCTTCAACCATCTTTGTCCTACAGTTGAAAACTCTGTATGCCTTGCAAGTTGATGAATAACTAACAAAATACCCTGCATCCACCTTTGATGTAAACTTCTATAGTGGATTGCTTGTGTTGAGAATGAAGCAAGGACACCCAAAGGCTCTAAAGAAGGAAATCAAAGGAGACAAATGATAAAGTACTTCATAAGGAGTCTTCATCAACCTCTGATTCACTAATACTCTATTCTGCACATAGCAAGCTGTGTTAACAGCTTCAGCCTAAAAGGTCAATGGCAATCCTGAGTCAGCCAGCATTGACCTTGCAGCTTCAATAAGGGTCCTGTTCTTTCTCTCCACCACTCCATTTTGTTCAGGAGTTTTTGGAATGCTGAACTGCCTTTTGATTCCCTTTGATAGATAGAAGTCATCAAGTGTGTGGTTTCTAAACTCTGTGCCATTGTCACTCCTCACACACTTGACTGGAAGGGAATACTGCTTCTCCACATATAACACAAAGTTCATTATAGCTTTTGCAGCTTCATCTTTGGAGTGCAAGAAGAAAGTCCATACAAATCTGGAGTAATCATCCACAATTACCAGACAGTATTTTCTTCTTTGCCATGCTCATCACTCTGACAGGACCAAAAAGATCCATTTGCAAGAGTTGCAAGCAGGCATTGGACTTTGGTTCTTCTATAGGAGGGAATGAGACTTTGTGTTGTTTTCCCTTTAAACAAGCAGTGCAGTTGTCTTCACATTTGAACTCCTTCATAGGCAACCCTCTTACTAAACCATGGTGTATCAGCTGGTTCATGTTTTTGAGATTCACATGACCCAGCCTTCTATGCCATAGAGTAGATTCTTGAGGAAAAGCCTTGGAGAATAGGCAAGGATGGCCTTTTAGATCAATTTTCTTTGAAAGATCTAAGGCATATACTCTTCCTGTCCTGTTGGCCTTCAGGGGAGTATATTCATCCAACACCTTGTCAATCAAACTTAGAACTTTAGATGACAGAATCCGACAGTTTTAGCTGGTGAAAAGGGCAACATGGCCTTTGTCACACATTTGACTGACACTCAAGAGATTGTACTTGAGATTCTCCACATGGTTAACATCATCAAACCTTATTTCCCCATTGGAAACAAAGCCTTTGCCGATGATGTAACCTTTTTCATCATTGCCAAAGGAAACAAATCCCTTCTTCCTTGAGAGTAGTCATTAAGAAGAGAGCTGCTCCCTGTCATGTGCATGGATCCTCCACTGTCTACATACCAGATGCTTCTTTGGCAAGTTGAAGAAACCCTGCAATCATCATAACAAGTTAGTTATTTTTGGAGACCCAAACCTTTTGGGTTTTGGGTCTGTTCTCATCACAGATGTAACACTAACTGGTTTGTTATGTGTGACAGTCTGAGGTGAAGGAGATGGTGTAGAAGAGGAACCCTTTGGCTTGGATTTCCTTTTCTGTGGTTTCAACACAGGAGCATCTAATTGGTCGACTCTTCCCATAGATGTTGAACCATCATCACAAGTTTGTCTGATTTTGTGATAAAGCTTTCAGCTCCTCAGACACAATAATGCTGTTGGTGATGGATTCCTATGTTGCACCATCTTTTTTTGAGCAACCTCAGCTGTTGCCTGATTACCCTTACCTTCTTTTTGGATTCCCTTTGGGGCTTAGGGATTTCAGGTTTTTGATGTTGCGGTACAAACTTGGACTCAAACTCATTTTCATTTCATTCATTTTCTCTTTAATTTTCTCCTTTTGTTTGAGTTTGGATCCCCTTTTGTACCAGCAATCATCAGTAAGATGATTGAACAAGCCACATATTTCACATGGTTTTTCTTCTTCATCTTATGTTGATCATCTACTGAAGAAGATGAAACTGCTGAAGACTTTTCTTCAGCTGTTTGCTGTCAGTACTTGCAGTTTTCTTCTTCCTTGCAGTACTTGCTTTCCTGACATCCTCTTTAGTAGTCTTCAAACCCTTTCTACTGGAAGTTTTCTTCCCTTCAGTACTGGCAGTAGTTGGGGTTTGAACTTCAGGTGTTATCACTTGCTCTCCAGTACTTTCAGTACTTTTAGAGACAACACCTGAGTTGATCAACTTTTTGATCATGTGACATTCAACATTTGAACCATCAGCTGTTTTAGCATCAGCTGATTGTGGTTTGTGAGAAATGAATGCTGACTTCTACTTCTGATGATGCTGTATCAGATAGTAGGTCACATGATGAGAAGGATTGGTTATTGCTCTCTCCATCAGATTCAACTTCTGCTCTTGAAGTAAAATCAGTAGGAGGAGCATGTGATTATAACCAATGCCAAACTTCACATTGGAAGCAGATTGCTTACTAAGAAGCATTTCAAAACCCTTGCAGGATTGTACCCATCGATCACACTCTACCTGGGTAGCTGCAAGTGTTTCTTTGAGTTCTCTGTACTTCTCTAGAAGTACCTCTTCCTAGCCTATCATCTTTGATTTGGCATTTAAGCTTATAATCTCATCATTTTTGTCATTAATCACAAGCCTCAAATCAGCCTTTTCTTTTGGAAATGGTTTGCTCTAGCTCAAGGTTTTTTCAATTAAAGCCACATTTGCCTCTCTAATAGAAGCAAATGCTGCTATGCATGAATCAGAACATAGTTTGGCTTTAGCCTCAGAAGATACCTGTGATGAAGCATTGCAGGATGACCCATCAGCAGACCCATCCAGGGCCATGAGAGCAAGTGTTCCCAAAAGGATGATCACCACCATGTTGACCAGCACCAGGAAACAGCTGTTCATGACCAGATAAATCATCTGGTAAACTGCTCCAGTCAACAACTCCTGGGGTGAAGAAGCTGTGTTGTTGAGGTTGGGTTGATGATGAGATGGAGAAGGTTGAGGCTCAGGATGCATGTGGTTTGCTGAGCAGTGGGTGCTTGAACTTGACTTGGCTGACGCATGTAGTAGCAGGGGTATGGGTATGGCATATGACCCTGAGGCAAAAAGTATGCAGGTGATGCCTGAGCTGGTGATGGATGACCAGAACTGGTGGTATGTTGCCCTCTGTGCTGTGAGCTATTGCTTGGAAAAGTCACAAAGGGTGCAGAGGAGTTAGATCCAGATGATCTATACTCTCTAGCAAAGTGTCCAAGCCTATGGCACTTGTGACACCTCAACTTGCTCTTGTCAAAACCAACTTTGGGTTTGCCAGAGAGACCAGGAAATTTCCTGCCAGTTCTCTTGTATAAATTTTGAGATCTAATATTTATCATTGCCATCTGACTCAAAATATCCATCTCTTCCAGATCATCATCTGGAATGTCCTTCAAGTCCTCCATCAGAAGCACAGGTTATCACTGCTACCTCCTGAACTACCATCAACACCAACAAAAGCATGTTCAGATTGGTAGAGAAATCAATAGCTCATCATAGGAACTCTCTGATGCAGCATATTCTGACTCTTGACCTATCAGTGCGCATTGCCTAATACAAAGTCATCAGTGAGCTTGCCAGAGGTGGACAACTTCCTTTTCTGCTCTATCTCTCTCTCAATGTAAGTAGTTTCCCATGAAGTTGGGTGAGAGATAGAGTATCCAGATTGCACTGGAGCGTAGGACAATGGTATAGGTGTCCTAACTCTCAGGCAGGGATCTGAGGAAACGGTTGTTATCTGACTATTGGAATACTCTTGTTTAACCATTTTCAGCTCATAAATAAGACAAGAGAATCGCTCAAACTGTTGAGTCATTTTCTCACCCTTCCTATGAGAGAATGCCTCATATTGTTGGGCAAGGATTTCCCTAGTGTTTGCTAAGATCTCATTGGTTCCTCCTCGAATTATTCCTTCAGAGCAACCCAGAGATCATGAGCAGTTTCATGATGCAAAATCCCTAAATAGATTTCATTTGGAATTGCCATAGCCAGAATTCCATGGGCTTTAGCATCAATTTCGAACAGCTTAAGATCTTCGTCTAAATATTGATCAGGTTTCTTTGCAACCCTCTCATTTGATTCAGGAACGCTCACCATAGGCTTGTGTGGTCCATGTACCACTGACTTCCAACAACCAGAACTGTTGACAGACAAATGTGGAGCATACGACGTTGCCATATTGTTATACTCATTCCTCACAAGCATCGGAGGCTTTGTGAGGAACCAGTATTGTGAGGATCATTAATTGGTGTCGCCATTCAGATTTCAAGCAAATTCAAGGTAAACAAAACAAATCTAGCTCAAAACCACGACGAACCTCAAGTTTTAATGGCCAGAAACAGCAAAACTCAATCTCTATAACTAATTCTTGCAAATTGCTAATTCGATCAAACGTAGATAGCAATAGAGCAGGTTTAATGATCAATAGTTAAATCGATCAATGATTAACCTGCTCTGATACCATTTGAAAGGATCTCAGCCTCTAGTTTGATCAATTAGGTTGTATTCGCAGCGGATTTAGCATAAGAATTTAAACAAATAAGCAAGAACACTAATGATTTTATAATGTAACAGTAAAGTTATAGAGAGAGAGCACAATTCTACGAAAGGGTGTTTTCTATTAAATCACACGCTTCGGCGAAGATTACAATTAGGTCATCTTCCTTTTATAGGAAGAATGACGTTAGCTGATGTCACTTGATAGTGACATCAAACCGTTATTCTAACAAACAACTGAAAACACTAAACTACTGAAGATGTCAAACAGCTGACATCTTCTTACAAAATGCTAAGTGTTACTACTTATTACAAACGACTGATAAGAAAAGAAACTACTGAAAGCTACAACGACTGAAGAACAAACTCTTCAGTCATTTACAACTACTAAAAGGAAAATTACAACTACTGATAATAAAAGACTGAAAGGTAAACCATCACAACAACTGAGAATGCTTCTTCAGCTGTTGTGACAAACTCTGAAGCTTCAGCACTTGTTCTTCAGACTTTAACTTCAGATGAATCATCAGCTGATGACTTCAGTAGTTATCATCAGCTGATATCTTCAGTCTTTGTCTTCAGACTTTATACATTAGTTGTTGATCTTCAGTACTTCAGTTCTTCAGCTGTTGATCTTCAGTACTTTGTCTTCAGCACTTGAGGCTTCAGTACTTGAGTCTTCAGTACTTAATGCTTCAGTAGATGAGTCTTCAGTACTTGAAGTCTTCAGTACTTGAGTCTTCAGTACTTGATGCATCAGTAGATGAGTCTTCAGTACTTTGTCAAACTGCTGATGAAGCTTTCAGCAGTTGTTGTGATGTCTTGTGGACTTAGAGGTTTTTCTGATCTGGCTCATTGGTTCTTTTGGTCTAACACCCATGTTTATTTCTGTATCTCTTTGTCGGATTGATGGTTAATTTTGGGTTCAAACGTTCTAGGGTTCTTAGGTTTTGGGTGATTCTTATAACTGTAACATTTATAAATTAAAAGCCCACCATTGAGCACGGCCACAGCTCTAGCTCATTGGTAAAACACACTCACCCACAATCATGAGATCCCGGTGTCGAACCCAGACACCCTCAGTATTTTTTTAAAGGCTTTTAGCCTTAATAATTATAGAATTCTTTTTAATAATATAAAAAACTATTTTTATAACTTCAAATATTTTTAAGGTCACTAACTATTTTCTGTATTTTTTCTAAGTTTAATTAAATAATATCTTTGCAATAAAACATTTTAACAAAGATGTTTTTGAATAATTTCTTTAAAAATGGATTTTAAAATAATAATTAATAAGTTATTGTGGTCTAACCGCTTCTTTTCACTTAATATTGTTTAAATCATGATTATTTCAAATATTTTACTCAACTATTATATTAAACTTTATTAATTATTATAAACGATTCAATTTCACAGTCTCTATATTTAAACATATAAAGAATATATTTTTGTATTTAAAGTACTTATAAGAATGCCCAAATACCCAAGTTGATCTTATTAATCATCAATTATATATTTATTGATCTTGTGAGTTTTCTTGCCCCCTTTTTATGATTTTCACACTATTTTGGGGTGAAGCATGATACTTATACATCATACACTTATAAACGTTTGAGTCTTGTAAAGCACTTGCAATTCATCTTTATATTTTGTCATGGTATTTGTGTGTTGTAAGTGATTATATGAGATACATAGTTTGTTTATATCATTAACTATTGCTAGCCTGGCGACGTCTAGATCTTGGGCAAGACAAGCCTATTTGGTGCTAAAGCCGATGTATTTCCGGCTCCTGATGACGTATGCTTGTTCATCATGGGAACCAAATACACTTAGCCAATCTTATATACTTGTAATCAAGTCGAGGTTGGTTGTAACGATATGTGTTTCTAAACCTTACTAACTTAAACCTATGACATGAATTGCTACTTGTAACCTTATCATATTATGTATGAAAACCTTGAAAACTCACCAACTATTTTTAGTTGACCTTTTATTTTTATCATGTTTCAGGTAATCCTCAAGTTTAAAGTGAACTTTGAAGCTTGCATAATCTAGGACTTGGACCTAGTTAATGAAATAAAATGATTATATGTGTTATGCTATGTTTGAACTTTCATGTTTGAGACTTATGTTTGTAATGTTACTTGAAACTTATGAATAAATATTTGGATTTAATAATAGCGTAGGCCTTATGAATGCTTAACTTTGTTGCTTGTCTCCCCTAAACTTATCCTTGACTCTTTGATTCTCCCGACAAATGAAACTCCTAATTTTATTCTCGACGACATGTGGAGCCTACACTTATTATCATGGGTTTAATTCCTTAGACTCTATGTCTAATCTATGAAAATCTCATCAAGGTTTTGATTTCATGAACCTAAGAAATTTGTATGACACATAGACACCTGTATTCTAGATTTCCTGGCGAAAAGCCTTCGGGCTAAGGCAAAGCATATTGTATAAATCTCATTGCGAGACCAGTTATGCTTACCTGAGGATTTCTGGAATGAGTGATAAACTATCGTCAACATACACAAGTTTCTAAGGCAAGTGGGTCAATTTACCTTGACGTGTCAACATTCCAAGTGGTAATGTGTTACCAAATGGAACCATCCGGTTTATATTTAAAATATCAAAAATCTTTGATTCCTTGGACTGAATTATCATCGAAACTCTAATATCTTCTCATTCCCATCTTACGTAATGTTCCCATTAATATTGAACTCGTTATACTCCTCAACACCTACGTTTAAACATCGTTATACGTTGTGCGCCTTATGTAACTATCTTTATACATTGACCAACATGTAAATGGATCTTAATAAATCCAAAGGTATTGGTCGTCAAAACCGAATGGTTTTCAAAACTCAAACTTGATACTTAGGGTTCTCAAATGTCCTTTAAGTGTAGCCCATAACCGAAATCATGCAATGCCGAAAGGTGGAATACCTGCATCTCGGGATACCTTGTCTAGGCAAGGTGTACACATAATCTGATCCAACCTTGGATCCGTTATGTGACCTGGAACTCATGAGATGAGTGCTCGCTTATAGGTGCGTTGTTTTCAATAAAGTCGTGGTTGACTTAACACTTTTAGAAGTCAACACATTCCCTTATTTGCAAACCGAATGGTTACATCTCTTGTTATGTTGAATCATTTCCGTCTTTGATCTTGTTTTCCAGACTTAAACCATTCAAGATTTGAGAACCTATCACAATTAACTCTGTTATCCCGAACTTTAATCTTAATCCTAGCAAGCATGATTTTGTTTCCTGTTAATGTTACATTGATGTAATTTGAAGTTTCTAAATTTCTAGCCGATATTCTCTTCGTTGTTAAGTCGAGCTTTGTAAAATCTTCTAACCATTTTGCATCGTAGGCAATGCAAGAGTCCGCAAGTCAACTTATGACTAAGGACACTCGATCTCCTAAATGATTCTATTTCATCAAAACAGGGTGACTCCCTTACTTTGGTGATAACTTCCATTCGTTATTACTGTTCTTATGAAATTTCATTGTCAAGACAGAAGTGAACCTCATACCTTGATGAACATTTCCTTCTTTTTGTTTTATGAACTCGTATTTTACTAATGGAATTACCTCCTTGAAATAGGAATAAAATTTCGTATCTTGATGATGGTTTTCAGTTTTTCTATTGTGCGTTCTCTGAATCCGGGTGATTTCCTTGTTTTGAGGACAGTTTCAATTATTTCCCTTTGGAACTCGTATTTCACGAAGAGATGACATCACCAAAATAGGATTGAATTCCGTACTTTGGTGACAATGACGATTCTCGATTGTTTCCTTGTTATTATGAAATCCAATCATCAAGATAGGCGTGAAATCCATACTTGATGATAATTTCACCCATTAAATTTATGGATTGTATTTCCTCAATGAAATGACCTCATCAAAGGACTTTAATAAAGCTTTCATTTTGCTATATTTTGTTATATAAAACTTCATCGCTAAGATAGGAGTGATTATCCTTATCTTAATAGTAAGTTACCTCATTTTATTCCTGTGAATCCTTAACAAGAGTTAGGATCAAGCTCCTCGCTTGGTAGTTAAGAGTCATACCTTGGGAAATACACCATCAGCTAGGAGTGACCACATCTTGGTGACCATTTCCATTCCTTGATCTCAACTTACCAAGGTTTTAAGACTTCAATTTGACAAGAAACATGTAATAACTTGAAGGTGAACACTGTTATCTGATTTATCGATGATAGTGTTCCAGCCAGTCAAGTTAAAGCATGATTTCTGAACTCAAAGAGGTCTTTGTCATCTTAAGCTAATTTTAGTTCCAAGCCTGGAACATTTAAATTTTAATCAATTTCTCTTCTCACGGCTTATGTTTCAGTTTGTCATTTGACCTAGCGTTATGGTACCTCTATTTCTTACTTATCAACCTTCTTGTGTTATCATCAAAACCTAATTGCATGACGATAACACTTCTAAAACCATATTTCACATACAATAAAATCATTATCAATCTAGGTTCATGTCTTTCTAGTCATACAAATGTTTCGGCTGTGTTCATGGGTTTGATGAACCTCGTGTGCAAGCCGTACTTGGAAAGTAATTTGTGATTGTCTTTATCGGCAATATCCTGAATTATTCAAATTTTAATCCAATAAAAATGATGTCTTCGTTGATCAATGCATTCCTATTATTGTATTATTTTTGAACCATCTTTGAACTCCCATCTTGAAACCTCTAAAATCTCTACCATGATTGTGACTTACGGGACTCGTTATTACCTTCATCTCAATACGGATATAAAGATCGATAAAGTTTATCATCAATTTATCCCTTAAAGTCTAATATACCACAGGAACTCATTATCGTTTTTCAACGTTCATGTGTCAAATCCTAAAGATTTAGGTTGCCGGTAACTTTCGTATTTCTCCACAATCAAACGTCAATCACTGTCCATTAGTACACTTATCTTTCATCATAGGTCTCCTGTTCGTTTAAGTTCATTCTTAATTTCGGGATGAAATTCTTTTAAGTTGAGGAGATTGTAACATCTCGTATTTTTCGTTAAATTAAAATTTAATCTTGTTAATTCTTGTAAGGACTACTTATGCCCATTATGAAATTTATAGATTACTTATGTTTATCTTTTAATTTGTCTTTAAATGCTTTCATTTGAAAGGCTATATGTAAGGCCCCGTTCCCGGGCACCTCACAGTTGGTCATTTCAGCAGTAATTTACACAAATCATTATAAGTTTACAAATTTAAGCAGCGGAATTAATTTAACAAAAGACATCATTTCATTATAAACACTGTGTTAATAATACACTATGGTTTAATCAGATTACAAAAGAATGGTTTAACTACATTACAAAACAACAGTAATATCTATTGAGAATGGATGTCAGTCCTGCCCCGCCGAGTAGCCATTCCCGCGTGCCATCCTCAGCAACGTTTTACCTGCCAGCTGGAAAATACATAAAAGTCAGCGTTGCTGAGTGAGTTCTAGTTTTTATAAATAAAATACTTCTCTTTTCATTCAAAACCGCTCTTTACTTTCATATGTGTTCACACATCGTACGTACATTTAGGTATTATCATTATTATCTTCATCATCATTCATTTCGTACTTTTATCATTATCTTTCCGAGTCTGTTGCGACAACAAGGCCACTCCCTCATTGGAAATCTCTAAAGATTGCCTGCTAACCGAGTCTGTTGCAACAACAAGGTTGCTCACCTCATTTATCAATCTAACGATTGACCCTGTGTGCATCCTTTGGGTAGCTAACCCGCATCACAGTTGAGCTAACGACACAAGGCCGTGCACCTCCATACATTTGCTTGCAAAACTTTTATTAATCATTTACGTTCCACTTCTCTTCTCTCTTTCATTAATGAGATAATACTTTACGTTAAAGTCACAAACATACCACGTAAAGTTGCATAATATAAGACAAACTAATAATAATAAATAATAAAATAAATAATAATATAATAATATAATAATATAATAATATAAAATAAAATAATAATAATAATAATAACGATATAATCGAAATAATAATAATAATAATAATAATAACATTGTAACAATAAAATGGTCATAATGACAGTCAAGCATAATCATGTGCATTAAATAAACCCTAGTCAACATCGATACAAACCCTAAATGCACAGATTCCCACGAAAATTCTGCATTTAATTCTAAGCGTTGGGTGCATCACACTGTTCGGGCGCATGAGCCCTGTCTGGGCGTATTTCAACTATGCAGGCGCCTCATCCCAACACTTCAAAAGTTTAACACTTAGGCGCATGGGGGTCCAGGCACATGGGCACTGTTGGGGCACATCACCCCAATACTTAGGCGTTTTTAGCAAAAACATAGGCGCATGAACTACTGTTCAGGCACATCATCATACACTTAGTATTTCAAAGAATTTTCTAGGCGTAGAAGGGTACTGTTTAGGCACATTATCCCATACTTAGTTATCTAAGTCATAATTTCAGACGCATGGGAACTATTTGGGCGCATGGCCCTGCTTAAATCTTTTCTAAGGCATTAATCTAGGCGCATGGGTACTGTTTGGGACATGATGTGACACCCCGCATTTTCACCCTAACAACCCGTTGTCTAAACGTTGTTCATGTTGTTCGCCACTTAATATTATTAAGTCTAACCTATTATTATCATTAATTTATTATTATTAATTATCACCTCCCATTATTACTTAACCCCAACTTAACATGAACTAACTAAACTACTAAGTTAACTAATATGAAACTCCTTTAAAGACGATGGACTAAAGCGGAGAAATTATAAAAATTTACTCAATTATATAACCACCCCCCCAATCCATCGACCCCATCTTCATCACTATCCCCTATACTTGGTCCTAACTGTTTTCTCTTTTGCTTATGGAAGGCGACTTTCCTTCCTGTTTTTCATCTCTATCTTCCTTTTTATGGTGCTCCTTCCATTTCATAATTGGAGGAGTAAATGCCAGCTTGCTTCCACTTATTTTAGTCCTCCTTATTACATATATTGTATCATCTCTTGTACCTGATTGTATCAATAAAAAAACACAATGAACAAATTTATGAAATCTTGATACTACCAAAATTTAATAAGAAGTATCATCAATAAATGCATCACAACCATTTTGATTCTTTCTTCCTCCGCCGAAGCATAACAACCTCGATTTGTTTTTTTGCCGGCCCTTGCAACCGGAGATATCAACATCAAAGCTCCTCCGTGACAACGATCATCACCGACAACTTCGTTCGTTGCAAACCGCAACGTCGACAACAACAGAAGACGATTGTAATAGCCCCGTTCGGTATGTATTCTTTGTTGTTTGTTACATTACAGTTTCGGGATCTCCGGGCTACGGTTGCCGCATGCCTTCTTGGTCGGGTGTACTAGAGTTATGTCGTTAGAGATGGTGTGCGCACGCGTCGGTGACATATATGGTATATATATATATGCCCGCGCGTGATATATATGGTGTATATATGTATATGCTTTTGTTTGTTCATGTTTTGTTATATATATATATATGCCGTGCATGATATATATGGTATATATATGTCTTCTTTTGTTTGTTCATGTTTATGTTTATATATAATGTTGCAGGTGTGTGTGAGTGTTTGTGTATATGTTTCCATAGTGTGTGTTACGTGTGTTTGGTGTAACTAATGCTATCTGAGATCCGGTATGTCACACGCCTGACGTAAATCCCGTTAAGCGGATTTTGAGGGTGTGCCAGATTGGTATCAGAGCATTAGTTATAGCGAACTAAAATGGACTTTGCATCTCATTTGCATTGCATTTTAGACTATAGCTGGATTTGCATTAGTTACACACACATAGATTACTAAGCTGTACTTACTAAATATGGATGCCTAAGAACTGTTGCGTTAACATATTTCTGTGACACATAGATACCTGAGGAAAGAAACTAATAACCCGTGCCTTTAATTCTCTTAAAGTTTTATTCTATGAACAAAGAAATTTGTGTGACACATAGACACCTGTATTCTGGATTTCCTGGCGAAAGGCCTTCGGACTAAGGCAAGCATATCGTATAAATCTCATTGCGAGACCAGTTATGCTTACCTGGGGATTTCTAGGATGAGTGATAAACTATGGTCAATATACACAAATATCTATGTCACCTGTATCATCCTCGACTAACAGAGGGGTGGGGAGTTCCGCTCGCTCACTTCCAACATACATATGATTCTTCACTCTCGGAGTTGAAGCAACGACAACTCGAACCTACCATTACCACTTGAGAACACGAAACTCTTTTCTAACAAACATGACAACCTAACGATAACAACAAGGAGAACAACACACTACTTTTCTAACTCTATTGTACTTGTTTCTACTTCCCACATACCCTATCATCTCCATTAGTCTGAACAGTAAAACGTAGGACAACCAAGGGATTTGAAGTCTATCAGAGGATCAGACTTAGACATGTAGACGCTTAGAGCTTCAAAGGGAAAAGGCCAGATCGTCTTGATTCCCCGTTGTTATCTTAACCGAATCTTTTGTACAACCTTAGTTATTTGACCCTTGGCATAATAAATATCTTTGATACCTCTATCATTGATAACACTCTATACTTGACAAGGCATGTTATCTCGAATGGGAGGAACCATGGGTGACCATGCAAAGCAAATTAGAATCACGGGTGCACACGTAATTGTAATTTGTCGTGCATGAGAGTTCTGGCAACTCTATCGGGTGACAACGATCATAATCAGTACAATTTTTATTTCTATACTAGGAGACATGAGGTCTCGGTTCTCATAAAAACTCACTATTGATATGAAAACAAATCATTCATTCCTACTAGTATGAAAGTTCTCATCTAACCCGAGCCTTAATGAGATTCGTGTTATGACATTAGCCCTAGTCTCTATGAGACGTGCTCTTTTTAGCATTTCAGTGTTCGTGTAACACTATCCATCTACATTGTGCCAGATCTTCAAAGTTGCAATAAAGTGATAATATTCTTGACATGTGTAGTCCTTGCTCACTGGATTGATCTTAAGACTTAGAGTCTTGGTAATTTTAGCGTTCCAGCATTCATTTCATTTGATATCTATCTTGTTTAAGCATACGTTACATTTTTTTGTCTCCCTGGTGGTGAGAATCCAACTGGATTTTTCTGGCTTACTACGCTTGGCTTAGGACCAAAAAGCAAGACATTATGACGACCCCGTCCAATATATCTCAGCCTTTCCATTATAAGCAACAGTGCAACTATCCCTCCCAATGACTCGTGCATAAGAACATTGAGAGCACTGTAGAGAAATTTGGCCATACCTTCAAGAACCATCGTGTGAACATCCCGGCCAAGTCTCCTCTGCCACAAGAATCACAAAAAGGATGTTATGAGTGTAGAAAACCTATGCATTAAAGGGGAACCACCCAAGGCTCAAGAAGATAAGAGACCAGCAGAAATGGTAGTTCTGCTCCAGCATTATCTCATTCGAGTACCGATAGAAGTTTCATACCTGGTAACTTGAGTGGACTGCTAGAGGTAGTTCTTACCGGTTTAATTTCCAAAACCTACCATAAAATTTACCGATGGTAGAACTATAACCGCCACCCATGTGCTTGGTAGTTGTAATCTAGGTCTGTTTAGATAATCGTTCGATATAAGTCTGATTTCTATTACCCATGGTAGCTACAATGTTGTGGTCAAAATGGATTGGTTGTCCAAAAACCAAACATAGATCATTTGTGGAAACAAACTAATTAAGTTACCTGTCATTAGTGATGGAAAACCTACGGTAGAAGACGACAGGGTTGGTGTTGTGGTTGGCATCATCTCAAACGTGAAGGTGCATATATGTCTCAAGAAAAGGGATTTCTCTCTACTGACACTAATACATAGAACAAGGCGGATGAGAAGCGTGTTAAAGATATTCCAGTTGTCAGAGACTTCCCGGAAGTATTTCCAGAATACTTAACTAGTATGACCACTATGAGTTTTTGGTTATGCTGTTTGGGATGACCAACGCACCAACGGTTTTCATGGACCTCATGAACCGAGTGTGTAAACTCTATTTAGACAAGTTTGTCATCTTCTTCATTGATGACGTCCTTATTTATTTAAGAATAAGGAAGAACATGAGAACACCCTAGACTGATTTTGGAACTGCTAAAATAAGAACAATTGTATGCTAAATTTTCAAAGTGTGACTTCTGGATACGAGAAGTCCAATTTTGGGTCATGTAGTCAATAGAAGGGTATACATGTTGACCTGGCAAAAATAGAAGCCATCAAGAACTGGGCTACGCCTAAGACCCCGACTAAGGTATGACAGTTTCTTGGGTTGGCTGGCTATTATTCCACGATTCATCGAAGGGTTTTCAAAGATTGCTCAACCTCAATGCGTTAACTCATAAAGGCACTACGTACAATTGGGGTGACAAACAAGAATCTGTGTTTCAGGTTCTGAAGCAGAAACTCTGTATGGCACCGATTCTATCCCTGCCTGAGGGAACAGACAATTTTGTAGTTTACTGTGATGCTTCTATTCAAGGTCTCAGTTGTGTGCAAATGCAACGCGAGAAGGTGATTGCTTACGCTTCCCGTCAATTGAAAGTTCACGAGAAAAACTACACGACACATGACTTAGAATTGGGAGCCGTTGTGTTTGCACTCAAGATATGGAGACACTACTTGTACGGTACCAAGTGCACCATTTACACCGATCACAAGAGTCTCCAGCACATCTTTGAACAGAAGGAGCTGAACATGAGACAAAGTCGTTGGGTCGAGTTGTTGAACGACTACGACTGCGCGATCAAGTATCATCCAGGCAAGGCCAATGTGGTAGCCGATGTCCTTAGTCGTAAGGAAACCCTAAAGCCTCGTCGGGTGCGCGCATTGCAAATGACTATCCACTCTGACTTACCAGTACAAATCAAAGCTGCTCATTCTGAGGCTTTGAAGATGGAGAATCTGAAAGCCGAGTCACTGTGAGGCATGGAGAAACAATTAGAGGTCAAACCTGACGGAATTCATTACTTCATGGAATGAATATGGGTTCCTTTCTATGGAGACCTACGAGAGCTGATAATGGATGAAGCCCACAAGTCGCGATATTCTATTCATCCTAGTTTGGATAAGATGTATCAGGATTTGAAGATCCTATACTAGTGGCCAATATGAAAGCTGATATTGCCACTTATGTAAGCATATGTTTAACCTGTTCTAAGGTTAAGGTGGAATATCAAAGGCCATCTGGTTTGCTCCGACAACCGGAAATCCCAGTATGGAAGTGGGAACAGATATCAATGGATTTCATCATGAAACTTCCTCCGACGCCCAGCGATGCGATACTATTGGGTGATTGTAGATCGTTTGACGAAATCCGCTCATTTCCTGGCAATCCGGGAGACTGACCGAATGGAGAAGTTGACCCGTATCTACCTAAGGGAAATAGTCTCTCGGCACGGTGTGCCAATTTCCATAATCTCTGATCGTGACGCTCGATTCACTTCACACTTCTAGCAATCCTTACAACGATCATTGGGAACGCGGTTGGATATGAGCACTGCATATCATCCGCAGAATGACGGCCAGAGTGAGCGTACGATCCAAACTTTGGAGGACATGTTACGCGCTTCTGTGATTGATTTTGGCGGCAGTTGGGAAACTCACTTACCGTTAGTTGAGTTTTCATACAATAATAGCTATCACACGTCGATCAAAGCTGCTCCACTTGAGGCACTATATGGGCGTAAGTGCCGATCACCTCTTTGTTGGGCAGAAGTTGGGGGAAGTCAACTTACCGGTCCTGAACTCGTGCACGAGACGACTGAGAAGATCATGCAAATTCGTAACCGCATGGCAGCAGCACGTGACCGACAGAAGAGTTACGCTGATAAACGCCACCGACCATTGGAATTTTAAATAGGTGACAAAGTGCTTTTGAAAGTGTCACCTTGGAAGGGTGTGATTCGTTTCGAGAAATGTGGAAAACTAAACCCTAGGTACGTGGGAATATTTGAGATTGTCAAACGGGTTGGCCCCGTAGCTTATCAGTTGAACCTACCTGAAGAACTCAGTGGAGTACACGATGTGTTCCATGTTTCAAACCTGAGGAAATGCCTTGCAGACGAGACTCTCGTCGTTCCGTTAGACGAGATACATGTTGACGAACAACTACGTTTCATCGAGGAACCAGTGGAAGTTATGGACCGAGAGGTCAAGACACTCAAACACAGTCGTATCCCTATTGTCAAAGTCCGATGGAACTCAAAGCGTGGACCAGAGTTTACCTGGGAACACGAAGATCAGATGAAGAAGAAGTACCCACAACTGTTCAACGATCAGACACCTACTTTTTAAGGTATTCATTCTCGAGATACCTTTTCCTTTAATTTCGAGACGAAATTCCTTTCAACAAGGGATAATGTCACAAATCTCATGAACCCTTACGTTCTATGTTTCAACTTATCTAAGAAACTCCGGAAACCCTACCTGTGCAAGATTTTGAACACTCTTATGTCGTCGTTGTAAAAATGATGTTCATTGTGAACCTGACATTCATGTTCTAATTTTCAGGGTGAAAATTCCTTTAACAAGGGATGATGTGACACCCCGCATTTCACCCTAACAACCCGTTGTCTAAACGTTGTTCATGTTGTTCGCCACTTAATATATTAATTCTAACTTATTATTATCATTAATTATTATTATTAATTATCACCTCCCATTATTACTTAACCCCAACTTAACATGAACTAACTAAACTACTAAGTTAACTAATATGAAACTCCTTCAAAGACGATGTACTAAGCGGAGAAATTATAAAAATTTACTCAATATATACCAACCCACCCAATCCATCGACCCCATCTTCATCACTATCCCCTATACTTGGTCCTACTTGTTTCTCTTTTGCTTATTGGAAGGTGACTTTCCTTCCTGTTTTTCATCTCCATCATTCCTTTTGTATGGTGCTCCTTCCATTTCAGAATTGGTGGAGTAAATGCCAGCTTGCTTCCACTTATTTTAGTCCTCCTTATTACATATATTGTATCATCTCTTGTACGTGATTGTATCAATAAAAAAAAACACAATGAACAAATTTATGAAATCTTGATACTACCAAAATTTAATAAGAAGTATCATCAATACATGCATCACAACCATTTTGATTCTTTTCTTCCTCCGCCAAAGCATAACAACCTTGATTTGTTTTTTTTTCCGGCCCTTGCAACCGGAGATATCAACATCAAAGCTCCTCCGCGACAACGATCATCACCGACAACTTCGTTCGTTGCAAACCGCAACGTCGACAACAACAGAAGACGATTGTAATAGCCCCGTTCGGTATGTATTCTTTGTTGTTTGTTACATTACAGTTTCGGGATCTCCGGGCTACGGTTGCCGCATGCCTTCTTGGTCGGGTGTACTAGAGTTATGTCGTTAGAGATGGTGTGCGCACGCGTCGGTGATATATATGGTGTATATATATATGCCGCGCGTGATATATATGGTGTATATATATGTATATGCTTTTATTTCTTCATGTTTATGTTTATATATATATGCCATGCATGATATATATGGTATATATATGTATATGCTTTTGTTTGTTCATGTTTATGTTATATATATATATGTTGCAGGTGTGTGTGAGTGTTTGTGTATATGTTTCCATAGTGTGTGTTACGTGTTTTGGTGTAACTGATGCTATCTGAGATCCTGGTATGTCACACGTCTGATGGTAAAATCCCGTTAAGCGGATTTTGAGGGTGTGACACATGAACACCAACTTGAAATTTTCTAACATGTTTTCAGTCCCAAGCTACATTCTAAACATGTTCTAAGCCTAATTCTTACATTATAGGCATCAAAACACGTCATTATCATTACCATAACCTTATAATCACCCAAAACATACCCCATCCACATACATATACACACATGAACATACGGGTAACATACCCACTTTTATAAAAACATACATACATGTATTTCCAGCCCCAAAATCAGTTAAAACATGTAAAAAGGGGGTTCTAGAAACTCACCTTGGTTGTTTCCGGGTCTAAACCCTTCCCTTGAACTTCTCGGATGTTTTTAACACCTAAAACACACTAAAACATGCAACCCGAACATACAATAACACATATGAGCATATAACCGAGACTAAATCGACCAAAAACAACTTAAAACACATAATCTTACCTTAAACTTCGAATTCTTCTTCTTTCTCTCTCTAAAACTCGAATTCCTGCTGTTTCTCTCTCTAAAACCGTATGTCAAATTGTATGCAGGCAACATGGGCGGCCATGTTGCTTTATTTACCTACTTTTCAATGTTTTGTCCTTTTGGACACTTTTAACCCCTCAACTTGGGTTACACTATATTTCTCCTCTTTATTCACGTTTATTCCCTCTTTCCTGTCTATAAAATACCCGGGTGTTACAAGTCCACCCCCCTTATATAGGTTTCCTTCCCGAAACCTGTTATTCCTCAAACAGATGAGGGTAATGCTACCTCATCTCTCCTTTAATCTCCCATGTAGACTCGGATCCCTTTCTGTGCTTCCACTGTACACGCACCAGAGGAACCACTTTATTCCTTAACTCTTCTCCTTACGATCAATGATTGCCACTGGCTGCTCTACGTAATTGAACCGTTCATCCACTTCGATGTCCCCCATGGTACAATCATATCCTCGTCTGCTAAACACTTCCGTCGATGAGATACATGGAATGTCGGGTGAATTCCACTTAACTCATCTGGTAACTCCAGTCTATAGGCCACTTCTCCTACTCGACAATGATTCAAAAAGGGCCTATATACCTCGGGCTCAACTTGCCCCACTTCCTGAACCGAATGATATCCTTCCACGGTGAGACCTTCAACATAACCCGATCACCCACATGGAACTCAATCGGTCTACGCCGCTTATCGGCATACGACTTTTGTCTATCCTTGGCTGCCTTCATGAAGGCTTTAATCTTTTCGAGCTTCTCCGTCGTAGCCTTGATCACTTCAATGCTCCCCAACTCCTTCTGACCAATATCACCCCAGCAAACGGGTGTTCTACATCTTCTACCATATAACATCTCGTAGGGTGGCATACCGATGCTGGCATGATAACTGTTGTTGTACGAGAATTCTGCTAACGGTAGGTGGCCATCCCAACTTCCTCGAAATCGATCACACACGCTCGAAGCATATCCTCGAGTGTCTGGATCGTCCTCTCAGACTGACCGTCGGTCTGAGGGTGATAAGCCGTGTTGATATGTAGCCTTGTCCCCATCGCATCATGGAAGTTCTTTCAAAACTTTGATGTAAACCGGGTGTCTCGATCGGACACAATGGACACCGGCACACCATGACGTGCGACGATCTCCCTGATGAATAGATCCGCGAGCCTCTCTGAAGAATACGTCTCTCGGATCGGTAGGAAGTGAGCACTCTTTGTCAAGCGATCAACTATCACCCATATAGCGTCATACCCTTTCGGGGTACGTGGTAGCTTCGTAGTGAAATCCATGGTGATATGCTCCCACTTCCACTCGGGCATATCCAATGGCTGGATTTTCCCGTACGGCTTCTGGTGTTCCGCCTTCACCTTCAAACAGGTAAGACATTTACTCACATACTCCACCACTTCGCGCTTCATACCCGGCCACCAGTAATCTTTCTTCAAATCCTGATACATCTTGGTGGCACCGGGGTAAATGGAGTAACGAGTCTTATGAGCCTCGTCCATGATCCTTCCACGTAGATCTCCGTAGTGAGGAATCCACATTTGCCCGTATCGGGTTCTAACACCTAGAGTGTTCTCACCCAACTCCGCGATCAGGCCTCTCATCCTTTCAGAGTTGAGACGATCTTCCTTCAAAGCCTCGTCTTGAAACTCTTTGACCTGCGTCATCACGTCGGAGGTCATAACTAGCTAATAAGCCTTCACCCGAATCGGCTCGGGTCTCTCCTTCCTGCTAAGGGCATCTGCCACCACGTTGGCCTTGCCCGGATGGTAATGGATTTCGCAATCATAATCCTTTATGAGCTCCAACCATCGCCTCTGCCTCATGTTCAGGTCCTTTTGCTCGAAGAAGTACTTCAAGCTTTTGTGGTCTGTGAAGATGGTGCACTTCGTCCCGTATAGATAGTGCCGCCAAATCTTCAACGCGAAAATCACCGCGGCTAGTTCTAGATCGTGCGTGGGATAGTTGACTTCGTGGGTTTTCAGCTGTCGGGATGCGTAGGCTATCACCCTTCCACGTTGCATCAATACACAACCTAGCCCAGAGTAGGATGCATCCGAATATACCACTAGGTCTTCGCTTCCCTCGGGCAATGTCAAGACAGGAGCTTGTGTTAGTCTCGTCTTCAACTCCTCAAAGGCACCCTCCTGTTCTCGACCCCACACGAACTTCACGTCCTTGGGAGTCAATTTTGTCAAAGGCGAGGCTATCTTGAAAAGTCTTGAATAAACCTCCGGTAGTAGCCTGCCAATCCCAAGAAGCTACGAATCTCTGATGGCGTCTTAGGAGACTTCCATTGCATCACGGCCTCAACCTTCATCGGGTCCACCATGATTCCCTCTGCATTTACCACGTGACCCAGAAACTGTACCTTGCGTAACCAAAAGCACACTTGGAGAACTTGGCATACAACTTGTCCTTTCTCAACGTCTCCAACACTCCCGAATATGACCGGCATGCTCTTCTTCGCTCCTTGAATAAATAAGGATATCATCGATAAACACGATCACTGATTTATCCAACATCGGCCGACACACTCGATTCATCAAATCCATAAAAGCAGTTGGCGCGTTGGTTAAACCAAAGGATATAACGAGAAACTCGTAGTGTCCATAACGCGTGCGGAAAGCTGTTTTAGGAATGTCCTGCTCCTTCACTTTCAATTGATGGTAGCCAGATCGAAGATCTATCCTCGAGAACCAACTGGCACCCTGGAGCTGATCGAACAAGTCGTCAATCCTCGGTAACGGATACCGATTCTTTATCGTCAATTTGTTCAACTCACGGTAGTCAATACACATTCTCATGCTACCGTCCTTCTTCTTCACGAAGAAGACCGGAGCACCCCAAGGGAAGATACTTGGCCTGATAAAACCCTTATCGAGCAACTCTTGCAGTTGCCCCATTGACTCCTTCATCTCAGTCGGAGCCAACCGATACGGTGCCTTAGCGACAGGTTGGGCACCAGGTACCAAGTCAATTTGAAATTCGATTTCGTGATCGGTGGCACACCTGATAGGTCCCTTGGAAATACATTGGGAAAGTCACACACCACCGGTACATCGGACAATTGGGGTGTTGACGTGTCCACATCTTTCACGTAGGCCAAATAAGCGCTACATCCACGCCTCATGCACCTTCCTGCCACCGCCATCGAAATCACTTTCGGAATCGTCGTAACCCGATCGCCGTATATTGTCACCGGACTTTCGTCAGGCGTTGTCAGTCTAATCATCTTCTTACGACACACGACATTCGCTTCATAGGTTGCTAACCAATCCATCCCTAGTACCACATCAAATCCACCTAGGGGCATCATATGTAACCTAGCAGCAAACCTATGACCTTCTAATTCTATGACACAGTCCTCTATCACATCAGTAACTCTAGTGGACTTACCAATAGCAGTTTTTACGTCAAAGCGCTCATCAATGCATTTACTACTAACAACCAGTTTAGCACAGAAAGTAGCAGAAATGAAACTCCTACTAGCACCAGAATCAAATAACACAGAAGAAAGAGTTTGATTTACTAGAAACGTACCTGACACAACATCGGGGTCTGTCCTAGCCTCCTCCCTGGTCAAGGTGAAAGCTCTGGCGCTCGCCTTCTGCCCTTCAGTTCTGGCCATTTTCTTTGCCTCGGAACTCTCCGCCCTCTGCTTCTTGCAGTCCCTACTCATATGGCCCTCCTCGCCGCAGTTGTAACACCTCAACGGCCTACAGTCCCTGGAGATGTGGCCCGGCTTTCCACATTTGAAGCACACGTTGAGCCCTATCCTGCACTCTCCCGTATGCTCCTTCCCGCAATTGCCATCTTTCTTGGGTCCCGAGATTGATGACCCCGCCCTACGGTCATCCATTCTCATCCTCTTGTTGTTCAGGACGAAACCACCACGCCCGAACCATTTTCCGTTCCAGTTCCGGTCACCACCACCAGCCTTTTTCACCTCCACAACCGTACCTCCCTCTCATCATAGAGCCTCCCGGCCAAATCCACTGCCGACCTAAAAGTGCTTGGTCGAGCAGCAATCAAGTGCCTACGAATGTCGGTTGGCAACCCCTGGACGTACCGATTGATCTTCGGGACACCGGCGTCACCTGATCTGGCACCAGACTCGCCATCTCATTGAATTTGGTGGTGTATTGCTGGTGGGTCGTGGTTCCCACCTCGAGTTGCAGGAACTCCCTCTCGATCTTGTCTAATTCCTGATGAGGACAAAACTCCTCATTACCAGCTTCTTCAACTCTTTCCATCGCATTTTCCCGATGGCCCTGGAACCCTCATCTTGGACGATGTTGTCCCACCAACATAGTGCTGAGTCAGTAAAGGAGTGGGTGGCAAACTTCACCTTCTGATCCTCCCGGCACTCGCTGATCCCGAGTACCGCTTCCATCTCCCTTACCCAACGGTGAGCGGCAGCAACATTCCCATTGCCATCGAAGGTCGGGGGCCTGCACCTCTGAAATGCCCCATAGTTGCACCTCTTAGCCGTCACCCCTACCGAATCGTCCTCCTCGTCATCGGACAATATTGTCTCCGGCTCTGGCCGTTCCTCCTCTCCCTTACTTTCCTTCCCAGTCGACCCTTTTTTGTCCTCCTTCTCCTTTCTTTCGTCGCTCCTCACAGCTCGGATGACTTCAGTCACTACAGACGGTAGACTGTCTGCATGACCTGGTGCACCTCGTCAGCAATCGCTTCCTGAGTTGAGGCATTCAGGCTGGCATTCTCGTTTCCTTCACTCCGGCCATGAACCTCGGGGTTCTCATGAGTCGTCTCAGGAGCCTTAGCACTGCTCCTAGTCCCACGCGGTCGACCTCTGCCTCTAGAAGCCTTGGAAGATTTCTTCCCAGTCATTTTATAAGCGCTATAAGATTCAAACACTAACACAGTCATTCAAGGTAATAGCTTAGTTTATGTCAAGTATAGTTAGTCCCTAATGACAGTGGCCAGTTGTGATTAACCACTTACTTTACTCTTCACACCCCAAGCATTTCCTATCCTGGCTACATCAGTATCTAAATCTACTAAGATCACATAAGTCAAATAGCACACGCACATAATTCTGGTTAACTTTAAGAAAAGAAATACCTGATGGCACGTAGCTACTCGGGCTGACATCCCTCCTTCTGTCCCATTTTCAATATAAGTTTAGGTTTCTTTTGTAAATATTTACCCATTTCACTTAAACTTTGGCTCTGATACCAACTTGTAAGGCCCCGTTCCCGGGCACCTCAGAGTTGGTCATTCACAACAGTAATTTACACAAATCATTATAAGTTTACAAATTTAAGCAGCGGAATTAATTTAACAAAAGCCATTCATTTCATTATAAACACTGTTGTTAAATAATACACCATGGTTTAATCAGATTACAAAAGAATGGTTTAACTGCATTACAAAACAACAGTGATATCTATTGAGAATGGATGTCAGTCCTGCCCGCCGAGTAGCCATTCCCGCATGTCATCCTCAGCAACGTTTTACCTGCCAGCTGAAAAATACATAAAAGTCAGCATTGCTGAGTGAGTTCTAGTTTTTATAAATAAAATACTTCTCTTTTCATTCAAAACTGCTCTTTACTTTCATATGTGTTCACACATCATACGTACATTTAGGTATTATCATTATTATCTTCATCATCGTTCATTTCGTACTTTTATCATTATCTTTCAGAGTCTGTTGCGACAACAAGGTCGCTCACCTCATTGGCAATCTTAAAGATTGCCTGCTAACCGAGTCTGTTGCAACAACAAGGTTGCTCACCTCATTTATCAATCTAACGATTGACCCTTGTGCATCCTTTAGGGTAGCTAACCCGCATCACAGTTGAGCTAACGACAACAAGGCCGTGCACCTCCATACATTTGCTTGCAAGACTTTCATTAATCATTTACGTTCCACTTCTCTTCATCATTAATCTTTCACTTCGTTAATGATAATACTTTATGTTACAGTCATAAACATACCACGTAAAGTTGCATAATATAAGACAAACATAATAACAATAATAATAATAATAGTAATAATAATAATAATAATATAATAATAATAATAATAATAATAATAACGATAATAATCGAATTAACAATAAAAATAATAATAACAGTTGTAATAATAAAAAGGGGTCATAATGACAGTCAAGCATAATAATGTGCATTAAATAATCCTAGTCAACATCGGTCCAAACCCTAAATGCACAGATTCCCACAAAAATTCTGCATTTAATTCTAAGTTTTGGGCGCATCAACACTGTTCGGGCGCATGAGCCCTGTCTGGGCGCATTTCAACTATGCAGGCGCCTCATCCCAACACTTCAAAAGTTTAACACTTAGGCGCATGGGGGTCCAGGCACATGGGCACTGTTGGGGCACATCACTCCAATACTTAGGAGTTTTTAGCAAAAACATAGGCGCATGAACTACTGTTCAGTCACATCATCATACACTTAGTATTTCTAAGGAATTTTCTAGGCGTAGAAGGGTACTGTTTAGGCACATTATCCCATACTTAGTTTTCTAAGTCATAATTTCAGGCGCATGGGAACTATTTGGGCGCATGGCCCTGTTTAAATCTTTTCTAAGGCATTAATCTAGGCGCATGGGCACTGTTTGGGCACAGGAACACCAACTTGAAATTTTCTAACATGTTTTCAGTCCCAAGCTACATTCTAAACATGTTCTAAGCCTAATTCTTACATTATACGCATCTGAAACACGTCATTATCATTACCATAACCTTATAATCACCCAAAACATACCCCATCCACATACATATACACACATAAACATACGGGTAACATATGCACTTTTATAAAAACATACATACATGTATTTCCAGCCCCAAAATCAGTTAAAACATGCAAAAATGGGGGTTCTAGAAACACACCTTGGTTGTTTTCGAGTCTAAACCCTTCCCTTGAACTTCTCGGATGTTTTTAACACCTAAAACACACTAAAACACGCAACCCGAACATACAATAACACATATGAGCATATAACCGAGACTAAATCGACCAAAAACAACTTAAAACACATAATCTTACCTTAAACTTCGAATTCTTCTTCTTTCTCTCTCTAAAACTCGAATTCCCTGCTGTTTCTCTCTCTAAAACCGTATGTCAAATTATAAGCAGGCAACATGGGCGGTCATGTTGCTCTATTTACCTACTTTTTAAGGTTTTGTCCTTTTGGACACTTTTTACCCCTCAACTTTGGGTTACATTATATTTCTCCTCTTTATTCGTGTTTATTCCTTCTTTCCTGCCTATAAAATACCCGGGTGTTACACTATAGTTTATTAAATTGTACATAATAACAAATAATATTAATATTACTAATAGTTATAATATAATAATAAAAACTAAGATAATAATATATGTTAACAATAATAGTAATGTTAATGATAAAATTTATAATAATAATGATACCTATAATAATTATTAAAGTTAATAATCTTAAAAGTGTTTAAAATTTAAAGTAATAAAGTTTAAGGGGTTAATATGTTATTTTATGAACTTTGAATAGAAACTGTGTGCATAAAATAATAAGAACCAAACTGCAAGGACCATTGTGTAACATTTCAAAACCCAAACCCCCACCCCATTCTTCTCGCGTTTTTCCGGCCATAGCTCCGACCACCCTCCGGCCGGAGTCCGGTGGCCCTAAAAACTCGTTTTCTCCTCGAATTGAAACCCCAAAACCATGCCAATCGTTGCTAGACTCGAATCGAACTCAATTAACTACCAAAATCGTGATTAAAACCGGTTACAAAGCCATTTTCGTTCGAAGTAACTGAAGCTTTAAATTCGTACCCGTTTAAGCATTTAATCACAATTATAATCGAATTAAATTAACATGAACCATCTCTTATCTATCACTAATCGTTTACAACGTTCAATTACACCTGAAACTAGCCCAAACATCAACTTTGATCACCACCTTAATCGCGACCTGCAACATGGTCGATATCCACCTTCTGAGTTTCATTTCACGCAATTAACAAAGGGCTTCTCATCTTTAGAGTCATTAGAAGCTTCCTGTGGAAGTAATTCGATTATCATCATCATTTGCACATCAAATTGAATACACGTTGGTCACGGTTGGTTCTTCGTCCGTTCTTGTTGATAAACACTTCAATCCGGGTAATTAAAACCACCCTCATACTCGATTTCACATGGGGAATCAAAGCCCCATGTTTATTTCTGTAATCTTTGTCGGATCGATGGTTAATTTTGGGTTCAAACGTTCTAGGGTTCTTAGGTTTTGGGGGATTCTTATAACTGTAACATTTATAAATTAAAAGCCACCATTGAGCACGGCCATGGCCCTAGCTTATTGGTAAACCACACTCACCACAATCATGAGGTCCCGGGTTCGAACCCGGGCACCCTCATGTATTTTTTTAAAGGCTTTTAGCCTTAAATAAATTATAGAATTCTTTTTAATAAATATAAAAATTATTTTTATAAACTTCAAATATTTTTAAAGGTCACTAAATATTTTTGTAATAAAACATTTTAACAAAGATTGTTTTTGAATAATTTCTTTAAAAAATAGATTTTAAAATAATAATTAATAAGTTATTGTTGGTCTAACCGGTTCTTTTTCACTTAATATTGTTTAAATCATGCTTATTTCAAATATTTACTCAAATATTATATTTAAACTTTATTAATTATTATAAACGATTCAATTTCATATTCTCTATATTTAAACATATAAAGAATATATTTTTGTATTTAAAGTACTTATAAGAATGCCCAAATACCCAAATTGAACTCTTGTACTCGTTAATTCGTTAAACTTATTATTAAACTTAAATATTATAAATATATATATATTTAGGTGCCTTGTGATGATTTGCGTTGGAACGTCGACTATAATTTTCTTATTAATCATCAATTATATATTTATTGATCATGTGAATTTCCTTTCCCTCTTTTTAAGATTTTCACACTATTTGGGGTGAAGCTTGATACTTATACATCATACACTTATAAACGTTTGAGACTTGTAAAGCACTTGCAATTCATCTTTATATTTTGTCATGGTTATTTGTGTGTTGTAAGTGATTATATGGGATACATAGTTTGTTTACAATCATTAACTATTGCTAGCCTGGCGACGTTTTAGGTCTTTGGGCTGACAAGCCTATTTGATGCTAAAGCCGATGTATTGCCGGCTCCTGATGACGTATGCTTGTTCATCATGGGAACCAAATACACTTAGTCAATCTTATATACTTGTAATCAAGTCGAGGTTTGGTTGTAACGATATATGTTCTATAACCTTACTAACTTATAACCTATTACATGAATTGCTACTTGTAACCTTATCATATTATATATAAAACCTTGGAAACTCACCAACTATTTTTAGTTGACCTTTTATTTTTATCATGTTTCAGGTAATCCTCAAGTTTAAAGTGAACTTTTGAAGCTTGCATAATCTAGGACTTGGACCTAGTTAATGAAATAAAAGATTATATTTTGTTATGTTATGTTTGAACTTATTTCATGTTTGAGACTTATGTTTGTAATATTACCTTTGAAACTTATGAATAATATATTTGGATTTAAGAATAGCATTATTGTAACACCCGGATACTTCTAAAGAAATAATAAAAAGATAAAAGAGAAATAAAAGGAAGGAAATGAAAGTCAACCCAAGTTGAGGGGTCAAAAGTGTCAAAAGGACAAAAAGTAATAAAAGTTGGTGAAAAAGGTGGTATGGCCGCCCATTTTGTCCTGCACAACATCTTTCATTCGGAAATTCTAGAGAAAGAAAGCAGAATTCGAGACTTTGAAGAAGAACAAGAAGGAAACCGAATTTAAGGTAAGATTTAGTGTTTTTAAGTTGTGTTTTGGCTAAGAAACTGAAAGTATATGTTCTTATGTGTGTGTGTACGCGTTCGGGTGTGTGTGTTTATTGGGTTTTAGGTGTTTGAATTCGTTGGGAAGTTCAAGGCTTGGAGTTTAGGCTTGAGAATTTGCAAAGGTGAGTTTCTAGAGCCCCATTTTACATGTTTTATATGATTTCGGGGCTGGAAAACACATGTATGTATGTTTTTATGAGATTGGGTATGTTACCCGTTGTTCATGTGCATGTGTATGTGGGTGGGGTATGTTTTGGGCGAAAATAATGTTATGGTTATATTAAGTTTATGCTTAGTATAGTATGTGTATGCTTAGAACAAGGTAATAGGATGTTTGGGACTGAAACCGACTTAGAAACATAGTTAACAAGATGATAATCCGCCTATATAGTCTCATACGCCGAATAGTCTTCATGCTCCCAGGATTTTGACCAGGAGCTTAAGTGTTGGCTCATGCTCCCCAACAGTGCTCATGCGTCTGAAAGGCTCATGCGCCTAAGTGATAAGCTGCTAAGTGTTGGGATGGGGCGCCTGCATAGTGGAAATGCGCCCAGACAGGGCTCATGCGCCCAAGTAGTTCTCATGCGCCCAACACTTAGAATTAAATGCAGAATTTTCGTGGGAGTCTGTGCCATTAGAGTTTGGACAAATGTTGACTAAGGTTTATTTAATGCATATGATTATGTTTGATTGTCATTATGACCCTTATTATTAATATTAATATTAATATCGTATGACTCTATGTGGTATGATCATGATCAAGACAAAAATTATTATCATTAATAAAGTGAAAGATTAATGATAAAGAAAAGGGGAATGTAAACGAATGAATAGAAGTCTTGCAAGCAAATGTAATGAGGTGCACGACCATGTTGTCGTTAGCTCAACTGTGATGCGGGTTAGCTACCCCGAATGATGCACACAGGGTCAATCTTTGAGACTGATAATGGGGTGAGCAACTCTGTGTTGCAAAAGACCGAGAGACTTGCAATCCTTGAGATTGCTAATGGGTGAGCGACTCTGTGTCGCAAAAGACCGAAAGTCTTGCAATCCTTGAGATTGCTAGTGGGTGAGCGACTCTGTGTTGTAAAAGATCGGAAGAATAATGGTAAAAGTATGAATTGAACGATGATGAAGATAATAATAATATTACCTATGTGTACGCACGATGCGTGATCATATATGAAAGTGAGAAATGGTTTTTGAACAAAAAGTGAAGTATTTTAATTATAAAACTAGAACTTACTCAGCAACGTTGACTTTTATGTATTTTCCAGTTGGCAGGTAAAACGTTGCTGAGGATGGCACGCGGGGATGGCTACTCGGCGGGGCAAGACTGACATTCATTTTCCATAGATATCACTGTTGTTTTGTAATGCAGTTAAACCATTCTTTTGTAATCTGTTTAAACTAAGGTGTATTGCTTGGCAACAGTGTTTATAATGAAATGAACGGCTTTTGTTAAATTAGTTCCGCTGCTTAAATTTATAATATGTAATGTTTTATGCTGTGAATGACCAACTGTGAGGGTCCCGGAGACGGGGCCTTACAAGTTGGTATCAGAGCCAAAGTTTAAGTGAAACGGGTAAATTTTCAAAACAAACCTTAACTTAAACTGAAAATGGGACAGAAAGAGTGATGTCAGCCTGAGTAGCTACGTGCCATCAGGTATATCTTTTCTTAAAGTTAACCAGTATTATGTGCGTGTGCTACTTGACTTTTGTGTTCTTAGTAGATTTAGATACTGATATAGTCAGGATAGGAAATGCTTGGGGTGTGAAGAGTAAAGTAAGTGGTTAATCACAACTGGCCACTGTCATTAGGGACTTACTATACTTGACATAAACTGAGCTATTACCTTGAATGACTGTGTTAGTGTTTGAATCTTATAAGCTTAGGAAATGGCTGGGAGGAAATCTTTCAAGGCTTCTAGAGGCAGAGGTCGACCGCGTACGACTAGGAGCAGTGCTAAGGCTCCTGAGACGACTCATGGAAACCCTGAGGTTCATGGCCGGAGTGAAGGAAACGAGAATTCTAGCCTGAATGTCTCAGCTCGGGAGGCGATTGCTGACAAGGTGCACCAGGTCATACAGGCAGTCTTACCGTCTGTAGTGACTGAAGTTATTCGAGCTGTGAGGAACGAGGAGAGAAAGGAGAAGGAGGACAGGAAAGGGTCGACTGGGAAGGAAAGCAAGGGAGAGGAGGAACGGCCGGAGCCTGAGATAGTAGTTTCCAACGAGGAAGAGGAGGATGCAGTAGGGGTAACGACCAAGGGATGCAGCTATGGGGCATTCCAGAGGTGCAAGCCCCCGCCTTTTGATGGCAATGGCAATGCTGCTGCTGCTCACCGCTGGGTGAGGGAGATGGAGGTAGTGTTGGAGATTAGTGAGTGTCACGAAGATCAAAGGGTGAAGTTCGCGACTCACTCTTTTGTCGACTCGGCATTGTGTTGGTGGGACAATACCAAGCTAAAGGTTCAAGGGCCATCGGGAAAATGGGATGGAACGAGTTGAAGAAGCTGGTGATTGAGGAATTTTGTCCTTACAGGGAACTCGATAAGATCGAAAGGGAGTTCCTACAACTCGAGGCGGGAACCATGACCCACCAGTAGTACACCACCAAATTCAATGAGATGGCGAGGCTGGTGCCGGATCAAGTGACGCCGCTATTTCGAAAGATTAACCGGTACATTCAGGGACTGCCAGCTGACATTCGTAGGCACTTGATTGCTGCTCGACCAAGCACTTTTAGGTCGGCAGTGAATTTGGCTGGGAGACTCTATGATGAGAGGGAGGTAACAGAGGTGGAGGTGAGGAAGGCTGGTGGTGGTGACCAAAACTGGAACGGGAAATGGTTCGGGATGGTGGTTTTACCCCGAACAACAAGAAGATGAGAATGGATGACCGTAGGGTGGGGTCATCAAGCTCGGGGCCCAAAAGGTGTGGCAAGTGCGGGAAGGAGCATACGGGTGAGTGCAGGCTAGGGCTCAACGTGTGTTTCAAGTGCAGGAAACCAGGCCACATCTACAAAGACTGTAAGGCGCTGAGGTGTTATACCTACGGTGAAGAGGGCCATATGAGTAAGGATTGTAGGAGGCCGAGGGCGGAGAGTTTCGGGGCAAAGAAGACGGTCGGGACTGAAGGGCAGAAGGAAAGTGCCAGAGCTTTCACCATGACAAGGGAGGAGGCTAGGACGGACCCCGATGTTGTGTCAGGTACATTTCTAGTAGATCAAACTCTTGCTTCTGTGTTATTTGATTCTGGTGCTAGTAAGAGTTTTATTTCTGCTAATTTCTGTGCTAAACTGCCTGTTAGTAGTAAGTGCATTGAAGAGCCCTTTGAAGTAGAAACTGCTATTGGTAAGTCCACTAGAGTTACTGAGGTGTTAGAGGACTGTGCCATAGAGTTAGAAGGTCATAGGTTTGCTGCTAAGTTACATGTGATGCCCCTAGGTGGATTTGATGTAGTACTAAGGATGGATTGGTTGGCAACCTATGAAGCGAATATCGTGTGTCGTAAGAAGATGATTACACTGACGGCGCTTGACGGGAGTACGGTGACGATATACGGTGATCGAGTTACAATGATTCCGAAAGTGATTTCGATGGCGGTGGCGGGAAAGTGCATGAGACATGGATGTAGCGCTTATTTGGCCTACGCGAAGGATGTGGACACGTCAACACCACAAATGTCTGATGTGTCTGACTTTCCCGATGTGTTTCCAGAGGACCTATCGGGTGTGCCACCGGATCGAGAAATCGAATTTCAAATTGACTTGATACCCGGTGCCCAACCTGTCTCCAAGGCACCGTATCGATTAGCTCCGACTTAGATGAAGGAGTTAGTGGAGCAACTGCAAGAATTGCTCGATAAGGGTTTTATCAGGCCGAGTATCTCTCCTTGTAGTGCTCCGGTCTTCTTCGTGAAGAAGAAGGACGGTAGCATGAGAATGTGTATCGACTACCGTGAATTGAACAAGTTGACAATAAAGAATCGGTATCCGTTACCGAGGATCGACGACTTGTTCGATCAGCTCCAAGGTGCCAGTTGGTTCTCGAGGATAGATCTTCGATCTGGCTACCATCAATTGAAAGTGAAGGAGCAGGACATTCCTAAAACAGCTTTTCGTACGTGTTATGGACACTATGAGTTCTCGTTATGTTATTTGGTTTAACCAACGCGCCGGCTACTTTTATGGATTTGATGAATCGAGTGTGTCGGCCAATGTTAGATAAATCAGTGATTGTGTTCATCGATGATATCCTGATTTATTCAAGGAGCGAAGAAGAGCATGCCGGTCACATTCGGGAAGTGTTAGAGACTTTGAGAAAGGAGAAACTGTATGCTAAATTCTCCAAGTGTGCTTTTGGCTACGCGAGGTGCAATTTCTGGGTCACGTGGTAAATGCGGAGGGAATCATGGTGGACCCAGCAAAGGTTGAGGCCGTGATGCAATGGAAGTCTCCTAAGACGCCATCCGAAATTCGTAGCTTCTTGGGATTGGCGGGCTACTATAGAAGGTTTATTCAAGACTTCTCCAAGATAGCCTCACCCTTGACTAAGTTGACTCACAAGGACGTGAAGTTCGTGTGGGGTCGAGAGCAGGAGGGTGCCTTTGAGGAGTTGAAGACGAGACTAACACAAGCTTGTCTTAACATTGCCCGAGGGGAGTGAAGACTTAGTGGTATACTCGGATGCATCCTATTCTGGGCTAGGTTGCGTTTTGATGCAACGTGGAAGGGTGATAGCTTACGCATCCCGACAACTGAAAACCCACGAAGTCAATTATCCACGCACGATCTAGAACTAGCCGCGGTGGTTTTCGCGTTGAAGATTTGGCGGCACTATCTATACGGGACAAAGTGCACCATCTTCACAGACTAAAAAGCTTGAAGTACTTCTTCGAGCAGAAAGATCTAAACATAAGGAAGAGGCGATGGTTGGAGCTCATAAAGGATTATGATTGCGAAATCCATTACCATCCGGCAAGGCCAACGTGGTGGCAGATGCCCTTAGCCGAAAGGAAAGGCCCGAGCCGATCCGGGTGAAGGCTTATCAGCTAATTATGACCTCCGATGTGATGACACAGGTTAAGGAGTTTCAAGATGAGGCTTTAAAAGAAGATCGTCTTAACTCCGAAAGGATGAGAGGTCTAGTTACGGAATTGGGTGAGAACACTCTTGGTGTTAAGACCCGATTTGGGCGAATGTGGATTCCTCGATACGGGGATCTACGTGGAAAGATTATGGACGAGGCCCATAAGACTCAATACTCCATTCATCCCGGTACTACCAAGATGTATCACGATATGAAGAAAGATTACGGTGGCCGGGCATGAAACGCGACGTGGCGGAGTACGTGAGTAAGTGCCTTACTTGCCTACAAGTGAAGGCGGAACATCAGAAACCATACGGGAAGATCCAACCATTGGACATACCCGAATGGAAGTGGGAGCACATCACCATGGACTTCATTACTAAGCTGCCTCGCATGTCGAGGGGATGTGATACTATTTGGGTGATTGTCGACCGACTAACAAAGAGTGCCCACTTCCTACCGATCCGCAAGACGTATTCATCCGAAAGATTGGCGGATCTGTTCATCAAGGAAATCGTAGCTCGTCATGGCGTGCCGGTGTCTATTGTGTCGGATCGTGACACCCGGTTTACGTCGAAGTTTTGGAGAAGATTCCATGATGCAATGGGGACGAGGCTACACATTAGTACAGCCTATCATCCTCAGACGGACGGTCAGTCTGAGAGGACGATACAGACGCTCGAGGATATGCTTCGAGCATGCGTGATCGATTTGGAGGAAGTTGGGACGACCACCTGCCGTTAGCAGAATTCTCGTACAACAACAGTTATCATGCCAGTATTGGCATGCCACCCTACGAGATGCTATATGGTAGGAGATGTAGGACGCCCGTATGTTGGGGGACATTAGGCAGAAAGAGCTGGGAGGTGTCGAGGTAATCGAAGCTACGACTGAGAAGTTGGAAAAGATCAAAGCCTTCATGAGGGCGGCGAAAGATAGACAAAAGTCGTATGCCGATAAGCGGCGTAGACCGATTGAGTTCCAGGTGGGTGACCGGGTTATGTTGAAGGTCTCACCGTGGAAGGGTATCATTCGGTTCAGGAAGCGGGGCAAGTTGAGGCCGAGGTACATAGGCCCTTTCGAATCATTGCTCGAGTAGGAGAAGTGGCCTATAGACTGGAGTTACCAGATGAGTTAAGTGGAATTCATCCGACGTTCCATGTATCTCATCTACGGAGGTGTTTAGCAGACGAGGATACGATTGTACCACTGGAGGACATCGAGGTGATGAATGGCTCAATTACATAGAGCAGCCAGTGGCAATCATTGATCGTAAGGAGAAGAGGTTAAGGAATAAATTGGTCCCTCTGGTGCGGGTACAGTGGAAGCACAGAAAGGGGTCCGAGTCTACGTGGGAGACTGAAGAAGAGATGAGGCAGCATTACCCTCATCATTTGAGGAATAACAGGTTTCGGGGACGAAACCTAAATCAGGGGTGGACTTGTAACACCCAGATACTTCTAAAGAAATAAATAAAAAGATAAAAGAGAAATAAAAGGAAGGAAATGAAAGTCAACCCAAAGTTGAGGGGTCAAAAGTGTCAAAAGGACAAAAAGTAATAAAAGTTGGTGAAAAAGATGGTATGGCCGCCCATTTGTCCTTCACAACATCTTTTATTGGAAATTCTAGAAAGAGAAAGTAGAATTCGAGACTTTGAAGAAGAACAAGAAGGAAACCGGATTTAAGGTAAGATTTAGTGTTTTTAAGTTGTGTTTTGCTAAGAAACCGAAAGTATATGTTCTTATGTATGTGTGTGCGTTCGTTGGTGTTTTTTATTGGGTTTTAGGTGTTTGAATTCGTTGGGAAGTTCAAGGCTTGGAGTTTAGGCTTGAGAATTTGCAAAGGTGAGTTTCTAGAGCCCCATTTTACATGTTTTATACGTTTTGGGGCTGGAAAATATGTATGTATGTTTTATAAGATTGGGTATGTTACCCGTATGTTCATGTGCATGTGTATGTGGGTGGGGTATGTTTTGGGCGAATATAATGTTATGGTTATGTTAAGTTCATGCTTAGTATAGTATGTGTATGCTTAGAACAAGGTAATAGGTGTTTGGGACTGAAACCGACTTAGAAACATAGTTAACAGGATGATAATGCGCCTATATAACGCTCATACGCCTGAATAGTCTTCATGCTCCCAGGATTTTGACCAGGAGCTTAAGTGTTGGGGCTCATGCTCCCCAACAGTGCTCATGCATCTGAAAGGCTCATGCGCCTAAGCGATATGCTGCTAAGTGTTGGGATGGGGCGCCTGCATAGTGGAAATGCGCCCAGACAGGGCTCATGCGCCCAAGTAGTTCTCATGCGCCCAACACTTAGAAATAAATGCAGAATTTTCATGGGAGTCTGTGCCATTAGGGTTTTGGACAAATGTTGACTAAGGTTTATTTAATGCATATGATTATGTTTGATTGTCATTATGACCCTTATTATTAATATTAATATTAATATCGTATGACTCTGTGGTATAATCTGATCGAGATAGAAATTATTATCATAATAAAGTGAAAGATTAATGATAAAGAAAAGTGGAACGTAAACAAATGAACGGAAGTCTTGCAAGCAAATGTAAAGAGGTGCACGACCATGTTGTCGTTAGCTCAACTGTGATGCGGGTTAGCTACCCGAATGATGCACACAGGGTCAATCTTTGAGATTGATAATGGGGTGAGCAACTCTGTGTTGCAAAAGACCGAGAGACTTGCAATCCTTGAGATTGCTAATGGGTGAGCGACTCTGTGTCGCAAAAGACCGAAAGTCTTGCAATCCTTGAGATTGCTAATGGGTGAGCGACTCTGTGTTGTAAAAGACCGGAAGAATAATGGTAAAAGTATGAATTGAAGATGATGAAGATAATAATATTACCTATGTGTACGTACGATGCGTGATCATATATGAAAGTGAGAAACGGTTTTTGAACAAAAAGTGAAGTATTTTAATTATAAAACTAGAACTTACTCAGCAACGCTGACTTTTATGTATTTTCCAGTTGGCAGGTAAAACGTTGCTGAGGATGGCACGCGGGGATGGCTACTCGGCGGGCAAGACTGACATTCATTTTCTATAGATATCACTGTTGTTTTGTAATGCAGTTAAACCATTCTTTTGTAATCTGTTTAAACTAAGGTGTATTGCTTGGCAACAGTGTTTATAATGAAATGAACGGCTTTGTTAAATTAGTTCCGCTGCTTAAATTTATAATATGTAATGTTTATGTTGTGAATGACCAACTGTGGGCGTCCCGGAGACGGGGCCTTACAACTTATTTGGCTGTGGACGATCTTAACTCTCACATCTCGACGTTCCGTCGTCAATGTTGGGGTGTGACAACAGGTGCCTAGGTACTCTTATCTGCCGAATCACAAAATTCTACTGATGCCTAGTTTTTTATGTAAAAAAAATCACAAATTTTATTACATTTCATTTTATATAATTTTGAGAAAATAAATCATTTAAAGTTTATCATCCCAATAGCATATATAAGATATTTAAACCTTGTTTTATCAAATGCCTTTATGAAAAAAACTACATATTGTTTATTTATATGAACTTTAACTAATTTAATAATTTTATCTTTTAAATAATCTCAAATGATGATACGTGATATCAATGTATTTTGTATTTGAATACTGAACATTACTATTGGTGATTGAGATAGCCCGATTGTTGTCAATATGAATTGTAGTGTTTGTGAAGGTTAATCTCTAAGTTAAGTTTAAATCTACAGTACCTAAGCACAACAACTAGAGGCAGCAATGTACTTTACTTTAATAGTTGATGTAGACCAATAGGTTTGCTTCTTATATTGCCATGAGACCAATCTTCTCTCTATAAATTTACATCCTCTAAGGTGAATTTTTTATTGATGTTGCATCCTCCATAGTTACTATCTATATAATCATAGTGATTGAAGTCAATACTTTTAGGGTACCATAATCCCAACTAAGGTTCCCCTTTAAGATACTTCAAAATCCTCTTGGCAGCTATCATGCGTGACACCTTTTGAGTAGCTTGGAATCTTGAGCAAAGACATATGGCAAACTTAATATCAGGATCAGGAGTTAGTGAACATGTTCTAGAAATTAGGATTTTAGCAGCTTTAGCATCAATATCTTGAAATCTCACTAAGATGTCTTGAATATACTTAGATTGATTTATGAAGATCCCATCAGGTGTTTGTTTCGCTTGTAGTCTCAAGAAGAAGGTGAGTTCTCCCATTAAACTCATCTTAAACTTTGACTTTATCAGACTCTCAAAGTGTTTACACAATCTCTAATTTATAGAACCAAATATTATATCACCCACATATACTTGCATCTAAATTATATCCAATTTAACTTTATTTATGAAGAGAGTTTTCCTATAGATCCTCTAGTGTATCCATTTCTTAGAAGAAAGGTAAAGAGTGTCTCATACTATTTCCTTGAAGCTTGATGAAACCTATAGAGAGCTTTATCAAGTTTGCATACGTAATATGTATACTTTGAATATTCAAACTAGTGGGTTGATAAAACATAAACTTATTCATCTACCTCACTATAGAAGAATGCACTCTAGACATCCATCTGAAACACCTTGAAGTATTTTGAGGCAGCAAAGGCTAGAAGAATTCTGATTGCCTCAAGTCTGGCTACATGGGTAAAAACTTCATCATAATCAATCCCTTCTTCTTTTGTGTACCCTTATATTATAAGTATTGCTTTGTTCTTGATAAAAATACCCTTATCATACTTCTTGTTCTGAAAAACCTATGTGGTTCCTATTATAGTCTTCCCCTTAGGAATTGCATATAGTTTTCAAATCTACTGTCTTTCAAACTAAGGAAGCTCCACTTGCATAGCTTCTACCTAGTTGTTCTCTCTTAAGGCTTCATTGACTTTCCTTGGTTTCAATGAGACATGAACCATAAGAACAAACAGATGCTTGCCTCATGTGCTTTTTCTTCTTGTTTTGACACTAGCATTAACATTACCAATGACATTTTTAACAAGATGCTCTTTTTGAATTCTTAATCTAGTGATCATTTGCAGTTGTTGAGATAGGTCCAAGTTGGAGAAGTTTGTTTTAGAAAGCTCAGTAGATGGACAAGTGAAATCGACTTGATCAACTACCAAGTTGATTCCTTTTTCAGTATTTTTCACATTTGTTCCCTTATCAAGAGATTGCCTAGTACCACTATGCTCATAAGACTCCTCATATGATGAACTATCATGATTGTGTGATGTTTGATCTATGATATTTGTGGTACTTGCATCTACTTCTCTTAAGTGTGGTTGGATAGGATTAGCAGTTGATCTAATATGACTGAAACCAGGTGGTAGATCAACTTTGTAATCTTTAGTACTTATGGTTTGTGGTTCTACTGATCTTTCAATGTTTCTTGTCGTTCTACTGATCTTTTAAATGTTTCTCCTAGAAGATTCTCAAGCAAGTGGTTAAAAGCTTTTGTGAATCCATTTAGATCAAACATCCAACTTGGGGTATTTCCCATACTATCTGAGGAATTTTTATTAAATATAAAATTTTCAAATTCCTCAACGGTGTGGTCAACTTTGTTGTATACTCGGTAAGCCTTAACTTGTGATGAGTATCCTAAAAAAAATACATCTACTGATTTCTCAGCAAATTTAGATAAGTGATCATTGGTATTTAGAATAGTGCATGGACATCCAAAAGATCTTAAGAACCTTATGAATGGTTTTCTCTTATGCCACAGTTCATAAGAGATTTTAGCATGTGTCTTTACTATTAACACCCTGTTCTGAACATAGCACGCAGTGCTGACTTTTTCAGTCCAAAATATTATAGGAAACTTGGAGTCAAACAACATAGTACTTACAGCCTCAATAAGTGTCCTTTTTTTACTCTCAGCAACTTCATTTTGCTGAGGAGTTTTAGGAGCAGTATATTATCTGGTAATACCTTTGGATTCAAAAAAAGAGTTAAGAGTATGGTTTTTAAATTCTATACCTTAATCACACCTGATAATTTTAACCTTTTGATCAATTTGGTTCTCAAGTTTAATAACAAATGATTTTATAATTTTAACAGTTTCATCCTTAGTTTTTAAAAATAATACTCGAGTGAATCTTGTAAAATCATCTGTTATTACCAAGCAATATGATTTTTCCCCAAACTCTTTACACATGTTGGACCAAACAAGTCCATGTGTAACAGATATAAAGGAGTTGTGACAGAATGCAATTCTTGAACTTATGAGAAGCTCTATGTTGCTTTCCTTTTGACAAGCAACATAATGATCAACACATGCAAATTTTTTGTTCGGTAGTACTATGACTAATCCATTTCGAACTAGTTTATTCATGTTTTTAAGATTTGCATGTAGTAATCTTTTGTACCAAATGAATGATTTATTTATTGAAACTTTTGAAATGAAACATGATACATTTACTGAAGTTTATGCATCTTGCATGTTGAGCATGCACATATTATCTCTCCTTGAATCTTTTAAAGGTATTATATCATTTGGTATAACAAAACTAATAGATTAAACAATACATTAATGCTATGTGAAGAGAGTGTTATGATTTTAATCACACAGCTCAGATACATACACTCAGTAGATTATAGTTCAATTCCTTCACATAATTCACTTTATCAAAACTCTGCAAGTAATGTATCCTCTTCTTGTATCATTTCCAAAGGCAATGGATCCACCATCATATGGTCGCAGGCATGATCGTCATGTGCCGAGAGCATCCCCTATCTACACTCCACAAGTTTTCTTTGGTTTGCGGATGTTCCTACACTTGAATAAATGATAGTGATAAATGGGGACCCAAGCCTATTTAGTCTTGTGTCCAGATTTCAGCATTTGTTTTTCAATTTTATGTGCTGAAGGCTTGATTTCAGATTTTCGGTCATCTAAGGTCTTATCAAATTCGAAAGATGTCTTTGATCTCTAAACTTTCCATTTGGCTTTAGAATTGCTAGACGCTTTGACATCATCTCTACCTTGAAGACATTTTGAAACTTTTGGAGATGGTGAGGCTTTCTTCTTTGGTTTTGTAGGAGCTGAATTTTCAACGGACTCCTCAGAGGTGCTAAATTATTCTTGAGGTCAGCACTTGAGTTGCTTTGCTTCTAAACATTTTTAAAAGAACCATCTTTTATTTTAGATGGTTGATCATCAACTACATGCTTTTTTGAGAATCTTGCTTTATTGAGTTCGTTAACAGATTAAGCCAAGGGGGCTAATTTTAATTTGCTGTTGTTTTGATTTTGATCGCAAAACGGTTGCGAATTTTGCTATCGCTTTTAGAGTCGCAAATTATGATAGTAATTTCCCATTTTTTTAACATCTTTTAAGGAATAAAAAATCAAATTTGAATTGTTTTAAAATTTCACGGGTACTTGTCAGAACATATCTTATAATAAAGTATATATATCATACATAGAATTGAGTCAGTAGAGAATAATGCATTTCAGTTTGTGGTCGTTTTTAAAACATATTTATAGACCAAACTTTAGCTGGATCTATTTTTTTTTCCCTTTTTATGATAGCAAATTCTTAACCTTAATTTAAAAGTATTATTCATACATTGGAAACTACTTCGACGTATATATTATTACTACACAATTTGTCGTCTTAATGATCCCAAAAAGTTGACAACACATATGCATGACAAATCTGACGCACAAGTTGCAGCAATATTATAACTTCAATTTGTTAAAGTCGTATTATATTTCGATCAAATTCATGTTCCTTTTATATTGGTTAAGTAGGATCCCACAAATGACCAACCAACACGCATTATTAGGGTTTTGTCCAATTAATTATACAAGATAGTATAGAAGATATGTAATTAAAAAATTTAAAATCTATACCTATAATAAAATATTAACTACGGGTACATATGGCTCATTTCTAGCCCGTTCATACAAACGTCATGTCTGCATTGACACATGTCGTCACATCATTTAATGTTGAATTACAATGAATTTGGAAATATTGACTTATATCAATTACAATAAATACTATATATATGATGACTATTACTTTTAAATTATTTGACATCTTGTCAAAAGTTATAAGAAATTGCAAAATATGTTAACAAATAATGATTAAGGTATTAGTTTTTATATTACCGTTAACAATTTTTTATTTCATTAAAATAAAAGTTTTTGCAATATTTTCGTTCGAAATAACATTTTCCTTTTAATTTATTTTAAAATTCATGACATTATTCATATTTTAGTAATAACTTTTCATTATGATTGAATCACGACATTATCGGCTTCATCGATGGGGAAGGAGGATGAACCCCATTTCTGGTGGCACCTGTGAACCCGTTGCAAATAAGTTATATAATATAGACAATCACCTCTAGTCACCATCTTACCTATATTCTGAGTCTGTTATACCTGATTATGGTTATATATGTAATTGAGGAATTTTGTTTGTATTTTAAAGGGTTATTCGTCAATTTACATGCTTATCATTTTAAATTAAGAGAGTTAAAGTTTTTAGATGGAATCTTTTAAGGATAAAGTTTAAATCACCACAAAAAAGCAAAAATGAAAACTTTAAAACATTGAAGCCAACCAAGTTGGAACAACCCTCTCTCCCTCCCTCCAAAGGACAACCTATAAACATAAAAAAAATGGATTTTAAATTATTTATTTTGGCCAGAAGTTTATAGTACTACATATAATGTAATTATGATTATCATATAAACGAATCTGACCTTTTCATATGAAAGTAAGAGAATATAATTAGCTAAAAGGTTATTTTTCCTTGACAGAAATAAAAAAGTAACATTTACAAATTAAAGCAGTTACTAAACAAAGTTGTGATATTACCCACTAATCATTCATTCTAGTTTTGTAAAATGCAATCATAACTGGTATTAAGATCCTCAGGTTCTCGCATGAACGTAAAACTGTAAGAAAACTAACGCTAAAACGTTACTATAAATCCAAATGTTAAAGGAAGTTGAAAAAATATGTAATTTTTATAACAATATAGATATAAATAGATATTTATTTATTTAAGTATTTGTAAAATGTTATATATACATAAAATTACGATATTGGTACCAATGATGCATAAGGTACAAGTATGTGTCGCTTAGAAAATCTTAAGATTCTCATTGTGAACCCTCAAAACTTATCTTCTAGCCCCCTCAAATGTAGTAATTGATACGTTTTATAACCTATGGTTATTTATTAATTTGATTATTTTTGACACATTTAGCATTATTTTTGTTTTTTCCCCCTCCCATAACATATAAAATTCAATGTTTTATAAAAAGTTTTACTGACATGTTTATTTTTATCTATGTTTCAATGTGAATTTCATTTAAAACAAAGTTGTGTGTCAAAGCATAAAGTACAAGCGTTTAACGTTTCAATATTTTATACGCTCTTTTCTTTCTGTTTTTCCTAACAGCTCTTAAGATATGAATTTTTATAAAATCCAAATTTGTATGTGTTTATTTCTATCCACATTTTTATCCGTTGCGTGTCATTATTTTTTATTAACGTTGTGACGTGAGTATTTTTATGGCAACGTTGTTTTGCATAAAATTCCAAATGTTATTAATGCCTCACCTCAATGCACATCTCTATGCTTGTTTCATTTATTTAAAGTTTTAAATATTGTTAACGACTTGCACAATTCGGTTTTACATAAATTTTACGTATATTATCAATGTCCCCTTCTACATGTAGGTTCAAGTCAACGTTTCAACGTTAGTTTTTACACCACCGTCATATAATATTAAAGTATAGAGAAATAATATATTAGTTAAAAGAATAAAGAATATATAAATATAAAGCACATCATTTGTGTCGTTAAATGAATAGAGTTTTGAGAAAATAAATATTACTAAACAATAATAAAGGCTAAAAAAATCCAAATATAAAGGACATCATTTATGTCATTGTGTGAATAGAATTCTGAGAAAATAAATATTACTTAACTTTAGTATTTGATGGAAACAATAAAAAATCCAACCAATCCCACCATTTTAATGTAGCTGACGTTAATTTGTTTTTGTTATAGGATAAAATAATTTTATCATGTACATATTGAACTTTGCAGGCTGTGCGGGCGCATGTGTGTATATCATATATGTGTGCATGTATGTGTATGACACAAGTTGTCCCTGGAGAATTGAATATATTCTCTAGAAATGTTACAACAAGCTTTCTCTCTTTTGTTCACCGTCATATCTTTCATATTTTCCCTTCTAGCGGTTTCTACCGCAGACTCCAACGTCTATGTTCAATGCTCTCAACTCAACCTCACATCAGTAACACCTTACGAGTCGAATGTCAACTCACTATTCATTTCTTTACTCAACAGTGCCTCGATCCACAACTTCAACAAATTTGAAACCTCCCCACAAAGTGATGGTGTGTATGGCCTCTTTCAATGTAGAGGCGACCTTAGCTCTCCCAGTTGCAAAGATTGCGTTGCTAGCGCCATAGGTCAACTCAAGACGGCTTGTCCTGCGTCCATAGGTGGTGAAATACAGTTAGAAGGATGTTTTGTGAAGTATGATAATACATCATTTTTGGGGCCCTAGACAAGATGGAGGTGTGTAGGAGATGTGGCCTTCGATCAGCTATAATTCGGATGTGTTGAACCATATAGAAGGTGCGTTGGCACATCTAGTGGGCGGGAATGGAGAATACTTTCGTAGGGGTGATTTTGGGAGCATAGAAGGTGTGGCACAATGTGTACAAGATTTGAGTTTAAGTGATTGTCATGATTGTCTTTCAGAGGCATATGGAAGGTTAAGAACCGAGTGTGAGACCTCGACTTGGGGTGATATGTACCTAGGTAAATGTTATATCAGATATGCTAATCAAGGTAAACCTGTTTGATTTGTCATCGTAGTGGTTTGTGTTAAGCTAAGTGTCATATTTATATAACATCAACATATAAAGTGTACATGATCGATTAAGGTGCAGATAATGACCATATTGCAAATAATGGTGACCAAAGTAGCAAGAACGACATAGGGAAGTGGATTGGCTATGTTCTTGCTGCCATCTTTGGGATATCATCTTTGACTTTCGCTTTAACTACGACATGCAATAACTTCTGTAATGGTACGTTACTTCATCCAATCTAGATTATGTGAGAAAATAAGGGTGTTTATCATATTTGATTTTATTTATTCGAATTTGAGAATTTGAATTCGGGTTTTTGGATATTCGAATTTTGAAAATTTCAATTCGGGATGATTTAAATAACCCTAATTATAATTTAAAATAAATAAACGATATATTTATGTATAACATAAAAGCATAAAATACTATATATAATTCAAATTCAAATAACTGAGTGGATTTGTTTCGAAATTAGTAGATCGAATTCGAAATATGTTTCGGATAAGTACCAAACTAGAATATTCGAAACTAAGATTTGTGGAACAGGTTTAGGGTTATCAATTGAATCGGTTTCAAAATATAAACACCCTACGAGAAATATACTTGATGTGAAAATGGGAATCTTTAAATATAATATGTTAGTATTCAATTTTGGCTTTAGAAATTAAAGGATTAAACATTCATGCTGAATTACAATTGAATGTTTTTCTCATTCTCTTTTCGACCAAAGATAAAAATAAATGGTTATAATGATTTTTAATTATTAAATACATTCTTTTATTTATTTGTTATGAAGTACTCGTATTCTTGTGAACATCGTTTATGATGCTAATCTTTTAAAGATTTCTCTACAAAAAAAATGTAACACTTGATAGGTCCCGTTTAATTATAAGTGTTTACTTTCTTTCAATAAGCGTACATTAGTTAGTTGTTTAATATGAGCATGTCTTAAAATATTATTTGAATGCGTATTATTTGAATGCATATTATTTGAATGCGTGTCGCATAATTTCCATAGCTCTAGTAATTCATGCTGTTGTAACAATCGTGAATCCTTGGTAGACAACAGCACAACAAACAATGTAATAAACAATTTTAGGAAAGAGGTGGACAAAGCCAATGAAAACGCAAGTTCAGCCAAAACGACTGCAGAAGAGGCCAAGAAAACGCTAAGAGATGTAGAGAAAAAAACAGAAGAAACTAGCAAAAAGATAAAAGACGTAGAGAAAAAAAGCGACGACAAAAAGAAAGATTATCCAATGCCACAGTATCCCCCTTACGGACCATACTATCCTTATGAACCGTATTATCAAGAATCCACTTCAAATTCATGTAATTACTTGTAAAATTGTTCGGGTCCTTGAAAATAAAAGTCCCAAGCCCAGGGTGAAGGGATTCAGAAGAAAGTTCCCTCTTCTAGTTGTACAATTCACTCATCTTATTGCTTATATCTAGGACTCTAAACGACCTGAACATTTAGTGAACAGTTCATAACCGTCTGCCAAGAAGTTCTTTATCTTAGTTCGTTTAATAAATAAACGAAAATGAACAAGAAACCCTTTCATTTAGTTAAACAAATGTACATGATCAGATGTCACATTTTTAGTAAGGTGTTTGTTTACATACGACCATGACCATTCGTTCAATAAATATTTATATACTTTGTAAATTTGTATTTTAATTAATCTACCCAATCTTTATGTGTTTTGTAACTAGGTTATAACCCCGTGTAATACACGGGTTGTTAAAATTTAAACTTATACTCTTAGTAATAGAGTTTTTATTATTAAATATTATGCAATATTGTATAATTTTAACATGTATTTATTTTAAAATTTTAAAATATACAAATACTTAACAAAAATAATTATATAAATATTTAGTATTAGGAGAGAGACATGTTAACAAAAGATTATAGAAAATTTATATAATTAATAGGAGAGAGATGCGGGAAAAAAATATTTAGGAGGCATGCATGAGGAAGTAACATGTGTCACTTAATATTTTTATTTTTATAATAGAGATTCTTAATTAGCCTAACATTTTTACTTATAATTGTTTATGTTCGTTAACTTTCGGTAATATGTTCGTTTGTGTTTATGAGCAAGCTCAATTTCTTAATGAATCCAAAGAAAAATGAAACTTTTGTTTAACGTTCGTAAACTGTCTTGAACACTTTCAACTGTTAACACTTTCAACTGTTAGTGATCAAATACGAACAAATATTGTTCGATTCATTTATAGTCTATTAAAATCATAATATAATACATTGGTGGATATTTAATTCCAATGGCTTGTCTGTTGTTTTATTTTCAACTTTTCATTGTATCTTATCTACTTTGATTACATGTCAAACATATTAAACAAAACAATAAAATAAACATCAAATTTTGGGTTAATATATTAGAAGTTTAGAGTGTGTTTGATATGTAAGAATTCAAAAGATTTTAATAGAATTGAAATTTAGATTTCATTTGTTATTATATTATTTCATTTGGTTGAAAGAATTTATTGAAATTGAAAACTGATGGAATTGAAATAGAATTAAAATGAACCCTTAAATTCCTTAGAAAGAAGGATTTCAAAATCATTTATTTCAAGTTATAAATGAATTTAATAAAGGGAAATTATTAAAATAACCATTTGACTGGATATAATTACTAAAATAACCATTGACTATTTAAATTAAAAAATGGACGTTTGACTTTGACCCCTCGCCATGGCGAGGGAAACCCATAAACCCTCGCCGTCGTACCTCGCCCACGTGTCATTTATCTCGCCAACGTGTAAATCTTATTATTTAAAATTTTAAAAATGACGGCGAGGAGCACGCAAGACGAGGCGAGGGATTAGACAAGCATCTCGCCCACGTGAGCGAGGAAATGGTGAGTCAGCGAGGACCACGCGAACCGAGGCGAGGGACTAGACATTGATCTCGCCCACGTCAGCGAGGAACACGTCAGGCGAGGGATGTGACATCCCCCTCGCCACGTCAGCGAGGACACGCAAATCGAAGCGAGGTTTTCTGATTTTCGCGAGGAGTATATAAGATCGGTTGGGGACCATGTGGGACTCCAAATTTATAAAAAATTATCAAGTCTCTTCTTGAAAAAGCTTCATTTGTTTAAAATTTCTTCTAACTTTGTTTAAAAATTCATCAACGTAGTAATGGAGCATGATGTTAGTTTTTCTTTATTTCTTCAATTTAACTGTTATTTATATTTTTGATCGGTTTCTTTATATTGAATTTCTATATTATTTTGATGCAGGGTTTTATTCAAAGTTGCAAAACAGATTATAATAAAATAAAAGACAATCCCGATCGACTTGTTATGTTTAACAGCACATGTTTTGCACGATGGTTATTATGTGAAAATATTAATAATGATGCATCACTTATACATTTGACATTACAAACACAAGTTAATACCAAAAATCCGGAAAACGGTATTAACTTTTTAATTAATGGTCAAAACCTTCAGTTTGGTCGTAAAGAATTTTGTATTATTACTGGGTTTAAATTTGGTGAAATGACGCGTCCAATTCATGGATCGTCATCCCATTTTCTCGATACCGTTTTTCACAAAAATGGAATAATTAAACCTACGTTAGATGATTTAAGAGAAGTTTTTGATAACAGGTTACACATGTTCGATGATGTAACCGTTATAAAAGTTTGTTTATTATTACTTGTGCAACAAGGTTTTATGGGATTAGAACGAAAAAATTGAGTGGATTATTTGTAGGATCCGCTAACGACTCGGTTGTGAAAAAAATATATCTTCATGAACTTTATACTCGAAATGATAGGAAGACGGATCACTTTTTTCATAAAAATCCTTATTTTTTTGGTTTTCATAATCACATTCTTGCTTAACATCACTATAAGTGTTGTTATCCACAGGAATATCATTTAAATCATAATTAAACTTTCCGTGCCGTTTGTAAAATTAAATTTTTTCTCGTGGACAGCAGAGCTACTACCAACATCACGGGATTTTTCGCTGACGAATAACGTAAAAATTTCGTTTTGACCATTAAAAACAACATTCATAAAATATACTAAATCTTGATCATCAGAATATCAATAAAATGAGTATAGGTAGACATTTTATACGATAATCGTATATTACTTTCAATTCTCAGTTTTGAAGAAATGATATCTTTTAATTCAACAAACGTTACATTAGTAGATAAACTAAGAACATGTCTAACACATTTACCTTTTAAGGGTAGATATTCTTCAACGCCGTTTACAAAATGTCATTTACCACCACTGCATAATATGATATTAACCGACATTTTATAAAAAATGTAAGACAATTTTTTGAAAATCGATGAGAAGAATGTAAGATTTATTAAGAAAAAAGGATGAGGATAATGTAAGATTTGTTAAGTGTAAAGATGGTATTATATAGGGGAAAATAAAATTTAATTAAAATTTTAAGAATTTAAAAAACAATTAAAAAATTAAAAATCTCGGATTTTTAGGTTTTTAAATAAAAAAAATTGGGCGAGGAGGGGTATTTTGGTAATTACGGGCGAGGGATAGACATAATCCCTCGCTGACTCAGCGAGGGAAGTGTGCCACGTCAGCGAGGAGTACACGTGGGCGAGGGATTGGCTGTATCCTTCGCTGGGCACATCTAACGAGGCGAGGGATTGGCTGATTCCCTCGCTGACTCAGCGAGGGATGCCACATGGCGGTACGCGATTGGTTTTTTTTTTTAAATTTTCTAATTTGACTGGTCAAAATGGTAATGAGTTGTGGTCAATTGGTTATTTTGGTAATTTTCCCTTTAATAAAAGGAGTAGAAATTTCTTTCGTGAAACAAATGGTCGCTAGTAACGACTATTTTTCGCCTCCACCATCGACCACTATAGCCCACCCTACAACACGCGCCCCCTCCACCGACTGCCATCTACCGTCCTGACAGACATTGTCAGTAACATCCGCTGAAACCATTAATCGATGTCACTGACCTCCGACATCTAACGGATGTGGCCATTCGCCGGCCTCAACGGTCGACGCCCGCCGAATTGACTGCCGCCACTTCCAGCCACAGTTCTCTACCTCCAACCGCTCAAATCTGCTCGATGCCCCGACGACCTCCTACTTGTCACCCTGCCAATGACCCCTACTCCACACTGTTGCCGCTAACCACCACTGGCACCACCCCCCATCAAATAGCGCCACCAGCAAAGCCTACCATTGATACCCTCAATAATCAATCGCGCTTGCCGCTACTGCCGACAACCGCAGTCACGATCGATTGCACTTGTTTTCTCTGGTTTCACATAACTATATTGTTTTCTTATGAACCTTTCACTATAGTTTATATACATAGAGTGGTGTGTTTATATAATATACATATATATATATATATATATGATAGAGATCAAATGTTAACTCTTGTTTATAATGATAACCTATTAACCCAACTATTGGTTAGCAGCAGATAATGCCACCACCTTAACTTAGAGTAACAACGGTAAAACTATTGGTTTACAACGAAACTTTCAAAAAATAGAAAATATATATAGCAAGACTATACGCATATTAAAACGATTTATTTAATAGTGTGATTTATATAAAAAATAACATCATACAAAATAGTTTAGAATGTTGTTTAAAATTTGGTGAATTTTTTAAAAAATTAGGGAAATTTTAAAAGTGGGGGGAAAACAGTATATCAGTGGTGTAACACGGTTTAAAAGTTTGTTATATTACGTATTTTTTGTCTAAGGTGCTGTTTGTTTCTAAAGAGGTAAAACATCTGCAGTCTGCGGATCATATCTGCAGACATCTGCTGGAGAAGAGGTGGACCAAACGTCTGTAATCTGTAATAAAAAGACTGTTTGTTTTTAAAATCTGTAAACTATTAAAATATTATTTAATTAAAGTAAATTTATTTATTTATATCTCCAATTCAACCTTTATTCACTAGTCGTTCATCCCAATTCAACATACCTTCATCATCATCATCATCACAATCTCTTTACAGAAACTAAAATTGGGGATTTTTTTCAATCGACTTAAACTTGTTACATTACCAACAAATTCACACACTAATCTCCCCCAAATGCCCCAACTCTCAATCCCACTTCATTGATTTCAAACGATGATGGATAGATCAAGATCCAAGAGGTATTCCTACGACCACATGGACACTCTACCACGAACAAAGCAACGCTACAGCAGCAACAGCTACAGCGGCGGCCATCACTACGGCCCCTCCAACCACCACCCGTGGCGGAGCATCGGTGGCGGCAGCGTCGGCGGTGGCGGAGGCCGGAAGCCTCAGGATCCCTCGTCTCTTATGGTCACCACCAGTTACAAGATCTTGTGTCATGATGCTAAAGCTGGAAGTGTGATCAGGAAGTCTGGGAGTATAATCAAAGCCATAAGGCAACATACGGGAGCTTGGATTAATGTTCATGAGTTGATCGCCGGAGATGAGGAGAGGATAATCGAGATCTCCGATACGTGGCGGTGGTCCGGCCAGTGGGGGGAGGTGGGGTGGCCGATGGGGGAGGTGGGGAAGTGGAGAGGGTGGGGAGATGTGAGAAGAGGTTAGAAGATCTCAGAAGACATAGGTCCATCTCTTCTCCATGCAGACCTCCTGCAGACGTTTTTTAATGAAACGTCTTCCAGAAAACAAACACTCTGCAGACCTCAAACATCTGCCCGTCTCTTTTTGGCACAGACAAAAGAGCTTTAGAAGCTCTTTTTCTAAAAAACAAACACCACCTAAGTGTTAATTATATTAGAGTTAACAGGTTATCGTAATAAACAAGAAAAGTTCATTTGAAAACCATTCTTTATTTTAATAACCCGTTAACCCTAGTGTACCCAACACTTACACCATAATTATAAAGTGTAACTAACTTTTATATCGTGTTACACTATCGTTAAAATGATTTTTTCACCACTTATAAAATTCCCTCCATTTTAAAAAAAACTTCACACTTTTTTTTAAAATCTTCTTACTTTTTTGTATGATAATATATTTTTAAATAAATTACATCATCAAATAGATCGTCTTAATATATTTAATTTGAGTATCATCTTGATATATATTTTTTATTATGTTTATTGCGCACCACTAGTTTTACCACTATAACTCTAACTTATAATGATGGCGTGACTTGCTGTAAATCACTAGTTGGGTTAATGAGTTATCGCAATAAACAAGGGTTCACATTTTACCTTGTTTATTATGAGAACTCGTTAATCATAATGTAGCAACACTTACACAGTACTTATATAGTGTAACTAACTTTTATACCGGGATGCACCACTTATGTGATGATTTTCACCTCGGTTCAAAATTTCCCTCCTTGTTCATTACATTGTTACCTTTGTTTATTACGATAATCCATTAACCCTAATGTAGCGGATACTTACTAATTTTATAGTCTAACTAACTTTTATACCGCATTACACCACTTATGTAACGATTGTCCCCCTGTTTTCAAATTTTCCTCCTTGTTCATTACATTGTTACTCTTGTTTATTTCGATAACTATTAACCTTAATGTAATGAACACTTACATTATAATTTAAAACTTCACCCTTTTTTTACAACTTTCTTAACTTTATTGTATGATATTAATTTTTTTATAAAAAATAAACCATTTAATAGATCGTTTTAATATATTTAATTCGAGTATAGTTTTGCTATTTTTTTTTAAATAAACGTTTGTTGTGGACCATTAGTTTTACCACTGTAAATCTAACTTATAATGACAACGTGGCCAATTGTAGACCACTAGTTGTGTTAATGAGTTATCGCAGTAAATAATGGTTAATTAACATTTGATCTCAATCCCACACACACGCGCGCGCGCGCACGCACACACACACACACACACACACACACACATATATATATATATATATATATATATATATATAGAGAGAGAGAGAGAGAGGGTTAATAAGAAAACCAATAGTTATACGAATCATCTCCTTGTTTCGATGATCATATATAGTGATGAAGAGGTGGGCAAACAAGATTATTTATAGGTTACAAAAGCCTTAAATGGGGTTGTCCGAGCCAATGTAGGGAATTGATTTTTTGTTAGGATCCGATTGTGGCGCGCGCACCAGAAGGCATTATGGGTTTGAATGAAAAATTATTAAACTGGGGATGATGGAATAGCAAATACGTCTACTAGTCTTCGATGATTTTTTAAAGGTCTCTCTAGTGGAGGAAGGTGCAGTGTTCCTATGGTTGTTCATAATGCATGTACATGCAGTGGAAGATGATGGTGATTTTCTTAAGGTTGTCGATTGACATATTTGGTTAAAGGAGCAACCATCCTTGAAAACCAAAACAAAACAAAGTCTACGATAATTAATAAGGTATTTAATATAGCCTATATACACATGTAACTACGGGTGTTCAAAAAATCCGATATCCGAAAGTATCCGAAATCCGATCCATATCCGAATCCGATTAAATCGATCCGAAATCTTATTCGGATATTCGGATCGGATCTCATCCGAATCCGAATTCCTTATTCGGATTTCGGATCGGATTTCGGATTTCACAATTTTTTTTATTCGGGTTATTCGGATAATTCGGATGCCCGATTAATCCGAATAAGACTTCAACTATGTTTTTAGCCCAATACTCATTACTTAAATATATATTATGTTTTCTACTCAATACACAAGAATCTTTACACATTCTAGTCATAATACTAAATAAATTAGAGATTCTAATATTCAGGTTCTATATAGTTACCTATTATGTTCTAAATATTAAATTTGTGTAGAAGTCAAATTTTATTTTTTAGTTTTATATCTTTTATTGTGATTTCCAACTTATAAAATTGAAAGAATAAAAAATTAGCAAAAAAATAAATATATAAGAAAAAAGAAAAAAAATTGTTATTTGGTTTATTCGGATAAATTCGGATTATTCGGATATATCCGAATCCGATCCGAATTGAATTCGGATAGATTCGGATCGGATAGAAAAATTCTTATTCGGATCGGATCGGATCGGATTTCGGATAGAGTCCTGAAATTTTCAAATTCGAATAATCCGATCTGAATAATCCGAATAGTCTGTTATCCGATCCGATGAACACCCCTACATGTAACACGCAAATCAAATAAAATCTTAAAATATTTTAATCTATACTATATAATAAAAGAATAACTAGAACATCACATGTCACTCTCATGTTACTCCTTAAAAAAAATTTCTCATCTAAACTAATATATTTTTAATCAAGTTTTTTATTTTAAGAAACTCAAATAATAGTAATAATTCATTTTGTTTTAAATTTAATTTTTATATTATCAACTTAATTGTGTAATCATATGTTTTGAATTATACATATTTTATAGCTAAATAAGATCCAATTTAAAAAAACTAAAAAGAAAAAAATATTTATTGATATATCTATTTATTTTAGATTAGTGTTATTTTAACATAACTGATTTTAATTTTAAATGGGTCAATTATATATATTACATTATTCAAAAAAGTATTTGAATATTTATAATTTATAATTGGAACTTTTTTATTTTCATTGTTATAGAATGAATTATGTTGTTTTTATATTTTCATTCCGTGTATTACACGGGTTCGCTAAAACTAGTTACTATATATTAAGTATAAAAATTTGTACCTTAACTTTAAATCAAAATTATAAATTGCATCATGGTGTTTTAATTACTTTCAATAACTTTTTTTCATTTTTAAAATGATATTTGACAATTATTTACATCCTAACGTAAATTACATTACATTTTTAATAGTTTCTAAAATTGTTTTCATTCCAAAAATTATTATCCTCCTTGCTTAAAAGGAGGTTCCACTTTGTTAATTTATATTGCAAATAATAATTGTTATTATTTAAAAATATAAATTCTTGATTTTATGTATTGTTTGAAGTTTTATATATTTTCAAACTAATTTATATAACAATCCTTATATTATTATTTAAAAAATATACTTAGAATTCTAAGTGTAAAATACAAGGACTTGTATTTATGATTTTCTAATATTATTTTCTTTTTGAAAAATATAATGGTTATTCCTTAAAAATATTATTTTCTTGAAACTTGTGAGTTGCTCAACTCACATACATTGACAAAAGATGATGGCTACTCGTTGGGCCTGGTATCTTATCAAATTAGAGTTGTTAAATTCAGTTAAGTGGGCTCATTTCAGTTAAGTGTGCAGCAAAGAGAAATTTAATTTAGAGGAGCCGATGGTTCGCTCGAAGTTCTCAAGACTTGAGGATGAGTATTTTTTAAAGACGGGGAGAATGATGTGGATAACAATGCAAGAGTTGAACACGTTTTGGAATGGTATCTAATGGGATTCAAATTGAAATTTATTCAGAGATGTTGAATATTATTGTCTTTTATTATTAGTTATGGTATTTTTTATTTATTTGGTTTGAACGTTTATGATAGTTTTTTTAATATTATTTATGAAATTGGCCCTATAAGTACATTGGTTCAGAACCTTTTAGTTCTATTGAAATCAAACAGCGAATTAACAGATGATTAACGAAGAATCAAGCAAAACAAAAGAACAACACCAATTGAACATGAAGGACATTCAAGATTCATTCAATCGATTAAGAGAGAAATTGATTACAAGATGAGAAAGAACTCGATTACAATAGACAAAAGGATCCCCAACTCTTTACACGGCGGATAGTTTTATAAGAGATAAAACTAACTGTAACAACCAATTACTTCAAAATTGACACAATAAGCCCCTCTACTTATTAACAGTATACAAACTAAACCATAACTTCAAGTTGTAGAATAACCATCACTTAACAATCTCCACCTTTATTCAAAATTTAAGTAAGATCAAGTAATGACTAACAAACCACAATAGAAATCAAACTTGGATCCAGGAACAGGCTTGGTTAGCATATCAGTGGCATTCTCCGAAGTATCCACATACTCAACCTTCACTTCATTAGAGTTGATCACATCTCTAATAAAATGTAATCTAACACTTATATGCTTTGTACATTCATGAAACATTTGATGCTTAGACAGGGGTATAGCACCTTGATTGTTATAAAAAATCAAAGCATTATGCACAACTAAGCCCAAATCAGAAACAACTGCGACTTTACTGCTTCTGTTAAGGCTATGTATTCAGCCTCAATGGTTGAAAGAGCAACCACATGCTGGAAAAATGCCTTCCAACTCACTAAACCACCACAAACCTTAAACACATATCCAGTAATAGATCTTCCCTTATCAACATCCTTGGTAAAATCAGAATCCACATAACCATGTAATAACTTCTCTGCATTATACCCTTCACTAAAAACTAGGCCAACCTCTTTAGTACCATTAAGGTACCTAAAAATCCACTTTACAACATCCCGGTGCAGTTTACCTAAATCACTCAGAAACGAATCACAAGACTTATAGCATAGCCTGTATCTGGTCTTGTGCAAATCATGAGATACATGAGACTTCCTACTGCACTACTATAAGGAACTTTAGTCATGGCCTCTAACTCTATCTGGGGAGAATTCTATCTAGAAAACTTGATTTGTTGCCTCGCAGGAGTCATAACTGGCTTGCATTTGCTCATATTAAAACTGTTAAGCAATTTATTCAGATAAGAGTATTGAAATAGTTTTAATATACCAAATCTCCTATCCCTTTTGATTTCCATGCCTAGAATTTTCTTAGCCTCCCCAAGTTCTTTCATATTCTTAGCCTCCCCAAGTTCTTTCATATTAAACTTTTTCATAAGCATTCTCTTAGTGTACTCAATCTCAACCTTAACTTTACTAGCTATCAACATGTCATCAACATATAGTAGCAAGTACACCATCACACCATCTTGAGTCTTCATGTGATACACACAACTATGAAACTCACTTCTTACAAAGCCATGACTAACAATGTAATCATCAAATCTTTTATACCATTGCCTAGGGGATTGCTTTAACCCATACATTGATTTCTTTAATAGACAAACATTTCCTTCTGATAACCTGTCATCGGGGCCATGCAAAAACCTAATTAACTTAGGTAGCTAGGGTAAGTCACGTATCATATCCACGGGGAGCATGTGGTTAGCGTTACACGATTTGTTTGATTATTTAACTAACTTAATTAATTAAAACTAAACTATTATTACTTTAACTGTAATGGATGTGAATGAGAATGACAAAACTAAACAATTAATTTCAAATAAAATAAAACTAAAAGATGATGACACCCGGGTTTCAGGTATGCGAATGTATCGTGTCACCTGGGTTATATCGTATTAGAAGTCACAAAAAGAACGAGTTCACCTGATTATTTTATTGTGGCAAGATCTTCGTGATTAGTAATGATATTCAAGTCTTACAACACCTGCAAAACTTTAAAAAAGCGTGTAGAAGCGAACTTTTCACGTCGTCGTTAATACAAATATTAAAAATTTTGTATTTTTTCATTTAATCCTAAAACCATAATTCCAAAACAAAGATGTATTTCTTCCCTAACTTAAAGTATTGCATTGTACCCAATGTAACATTTAAGTTAAAATTCTATAAAAATAATAAATTAAAAAAAAGTTATAAAAAAATAAAAAAATAAGTCCTAAACTCACTTCGTAGGAATCACGGTTAAGTACCAAACTCAATTCTGTAAAATATAAATTCTAAACTCTCGGTTTTTGGGTATAATAATATTAAAATTTAAGTGTCGTATTTGAGTTTTTATATTTTTATAAAAAATATATCTTAGATCCTACTTATTTAATATCTAAGTTATATTATTAAAGAATTGAGTTTGTTTCTAATTACTGTGAGTTGTCAAAATTCATAGCTTTCAATTTCTATTTAAAAGTCAAGTTTGTTTTGCACTTCAACAATTGTCTGCATTATCTTCCTTTTATTTTTCATGATCTGCACTCATATTAAAATACATCTTTAATAATAGATCATTACAAATTTGATCACATATTTAACTTAACTTTGATTTACACTTGGATGTTTTTATATTTAAAATTCACTTTTACTTTTAATAAATGTTTTAGACACTTGTCGGTTTCAAGATTAGTTTAAAATAACATCATTTAACTCGTGGTCTCCTGAAACATTTAACTCTAAATATGAGTTTATTAGGCATATATTAAGCCTTAAAAACATATAATTAAATATAAATAATCACTACAAATCACCCGTCTATCACCTTTACTACTTTCCACCTCAAATCCAACAGGCTGATCCATGTAAATGGTTTCATCTAGATGTCCATGTAAGAATGCTATCTTAACATCTAACTGCTCTAGCTCCAAATCAAATACATCAACTAAAGACAACACTGTAGGAGAATAGATCTTATGGTAATCTATCCCTGCCCACTGAGTAAAACCTTTGGCCACTAACCTTTCCTTAAACCTAGGAGCTTCACACCAGCTATTTCCTCCTTCAACTTATAAATCCATTTACATTTCACCTATCTTCTGATCTCTTGGCTTATCTACCAGAACCCAGGTGTTATTCTTATGTAAAGAATCCATTTCATCAGCCACTGCTTGTAACCAGTGTTTATTTTGATATGAACTTACAGCCTCTTCATAACTAATGGGTTCATAAATTCTTTTAAACTTAGCTACACTGAATACATATGCTGACAAGTCATCATTTGACCTGAACCTGACAGGAGGAATTACTTGTCTCCTAGGCCTATCTCTAGCAATACTATAGCTAGGACCTTCAACCCCTCTGTCACCCATACTTGGAGACCCATGACTATGATTACTACTTGAGCTACCTTCCTGAACCTCAGGAAATAACTCCACCTTAATACAACCTTCATTTGACCCTTGATAATTCATCTTCATTGAGACTTTACTAGCACCAGTCACATCCTTATACATTATGTTTTCTTAAAACACCACATCTCTACTGATGACAACCTTAGGCTTTACATCATCTAGTCTTCACAATCTGAATCCCTTAACACCTTCAGGGTAACCTAAAAAAATGCATTTCTGAGATGTGGATTCAATTTTCCTTGATTCACATGAGCATATGCTATACAGCCAAATACCTTCAAATACCTAAAGTCAGCATTATGACCTGACCATCTTTCCATAGGAGTGACCTTATCTATAGCAGCTGATGGAGACCTATTAATAAGATAGGCAGCTGTTGATAGAGCTTCTAGCCAGAATTGCTTAGGTAACCCTAAACTACATAGCAAGCACCTGACCTTATTCAACAAAGTCCTGTTCATTCTCTCAACCAAACCATTCTGTTGAGGAGTACCTACCATTGTGAAATGCCTAGCAATTCCATTCTCCTTACAAAACTGAGCAAATACTCCATTACAGAACTCTAAACCATTGTCAGTTCTCAGCTTCTTAATCTTCTTCTCTGTTTGGTTTTCAACTAACAACTTTCACACTTTAAACTTATTAAAGGTTTCATCTTTGCTTTTCAACATATAAACCTATACCCTTCTTTAAAAATCATCAATTTAAGATAAGAAGTACTTAGCTCCACCTAGAGACTCAGTTCTTACAGGTCCCCATAAATCTACATGTATATATTCTAATATGCCACTAGTTTTATACACCCTTTATTGAATTTAACTCTATGAGCCTTTCCTAAAACATAATGCTCACTGAAACTAACATCACAACTTGACAATTGACCAATCACTTGTTGTTTACTTAATTTAGCTAAACCTTGTATGCTTATATGCCCTAATCTTCTATGCCATAGAGTTGCAGGATTAATATCACTATTCATTATTGCAGTTGTTCCAACTACAGACTACAAGAAATGAAGATAATGCAACATCGTTAAAAAGTTGCATTAGGTCTTGAAAAGGTTACATTAGGCTTAATGCAACCTTTTATCTAGGGTTGCATTAGCTGAAGTTGCATTAGACCTAATGCAACTTTTTTATTAGATAATGCAACCTTTTCTAAAATAGTTGCATTTACTATTCAAATGCAACTTTGTTAAGATGCAACCGTTTTTACAAGCTAATGCAACTTTTCTTACCTTTTAAATGCAACAAATCAAACTCACAAATGCAACCTTTGCCGCCTCAAATGCAACATTTGTTAGAATATAATGCAACATTTGTTAGAATATAATGCAACATTTGTTACATTCTAATGCAACTATTTTACATCCAATGCAACATTTTCTATAAACTTAATTACAATAAATGCAACCTTATTTACAAGCAAATGCAACTTTACAACTTGTTGAAATAATAAATTTTCTATTAATATGCAATCGTATCTAAATTACACCAACACAATACTAACATAAATATAATATATATTCATATATCGTAACTTAGCATATGTCTAATCTCAAAATAACAACATAGTCAAAAATAAAATTGTCAATTACAATTATAAGAAGTAACGAACATCTTCTACTCATCTCTAAGATTTTGAAGTATTCCAGCAGGTAGTTTTTCCATAATATCCCGTATTGTAGTTTCAAAGTTCGCTCGTTGGTTGTCAAAATCTTTTCGCATACCTTCTATCTCAGCCTTTTTCCTTTGATGGTCCTCTTCAATTTCTTTACGCATTTCAAGCAACTGTGTTTTTTCAACTTCAAGGCTCGCTTTAAATGATTCCATAAGCCCCCCGGGGATCATGTATTGCTCCTCACCACCATCCATTTTTTCACCATTTTCTTAGTAACACCTTTGCCATAAAGTCGAAGGTAGCCATTGTGCTCCTTGTTCATTACAACCGTAAAAGGATCGACCAAAGTACTTTCATCTTCTGATGGTTTGTATTTCTTCATTTGTTCCTTCAAAATATAAGAGTAAATATCTTAATAATACATAAGCCAAACAACTAATACAGATCACAAGTCAAACCCACTTCAGTTGGCTCCAAGATTGGCAAAACAAGATCACAAGTTTACTTCTCAAGAAACCTTTTGCAAGAACCCACCTTAAGGAAAATAATGACATAATAACCACAATTTGTAAGAACCTTACAGATTTGATTCAAAACAACATGAAATAAAATAGATTCGGGTCAGAATAGATACCTAAACTAGCAGCAAAACAACACGAAACCAACATTAAAATATAGCATGAAACTAGTAGCAAATAGCATGAAACTAACAGCAAAATAGCAGTCCCCAAACAGCAGCAAATTAGTATGAAAACATCAATAAAACGATATTAAAATAGTAACAAAACAACAAGAAACTAGCACCGAAACAGCAGTAGAATAATAGTCTCAAAAGTGCACCAAAACACAAAACAACAGCAACATAACAGCAATAAATGAGCATGAAAGCAGCTTGAGATCAACATATAACAGCAGCAAAACAGGATGAAAATAATACAAAAATAGTAAAACAACATAATTTAGGCATTTGGTGAATCAATTTTAGGCATTTTCTCTATCCATATTAAACATATAGGTTTCTATTTTGTGAATCCTTTAAAAACGCTAGAAGGATGCTAGGGTCAATACCATCACATGAATTTTATTCCTAATAACAATAGTTCAACACCTGTGAAAGTATATATAAGCAAGTATAACTAGGTTCATAAGCCAACCATATTCCAACATTTAGACACAATACAAGCTTAACTAAACTTAAACATATCAAGAACATCTTTAAAAAAATACAATTACTTCAATCGTCCAAAAAAGAAAAGAGCTACACTTAATCTTCTTGACGTCAAATCTACTTCATCAAATGTATGTTATGTATATATTATGCAACTAAATCAACAATAATTTCTTTTGAGAGAACATTACTATATTTAAACTTATTATAGAATTGACATGATTATCCTATTTTTATTATCCTAATTTGTAGTAATTGAAATGTTCAAAGATGATTGTTTGAATAAAACAAAAGCAAAGCAGAGGTTGATTATTCATAGATGACAATTACAGAAGTATAAACAAAGCTTCTTGATATTGAAGATGATGAACATAACAAAAAGAAAGACACAAGAGGTTATAATGGGAGCATATGAGTATTCCTATGGTGTGATTTATAATAAAGATGTTATTGACCCTAAATAAATGAATCTCTTGTAATTTGCTATTATATTAATTGGTTATATATATATATACACATAATGGTTATTTAGTTATTATTATTATAAGTAAGCATGCACATAGATTAGAATTTTGTTGAAGTGGTTAAGCCAAGCTTCAAGCACGCGTGGTTATTCAAACCATAAGTGAAGCATGATATACTAGTTTTAAGCACTAATATAGAAGAACATAGCAGATATATGATTCAGTCAAATTTAGATATGTGATCGTAAAATTCAAATTATTCCTCTAAATTTCTAATTTAAGCATGTGAGAGGCATGACACATTTTAAGTAAACATGTGAAGAGCCATGGTAACATATCAATCGTAGTATCAGACTTTAGCCCAACTCATTTGATTTTATTACACACATACATGATACTTCAGACAAAATTCTCTAAAAGAAAAACTAGAAAGAACTTACAATTTTTCTTGCAGTGTCATCATATGTATCAAGATATGCACGTCCTTCGGTCCTTTTACGTGTACGTTCAAACATTTGTGTTAAAGTAGGCAATTCATTGTTTGGGTCATCATTTTTATACATTCATGATAACTTATATAAATAGATAAAATTATCATTTGAACTGTACAAAAACACAAATCATGAGCAAAAATAGAAATCTTACAATCTCTTCACGAATCCTAGCAAAGCTTTTGGACAAGTTGTATGCAAATTTTTTTGTGACATGCGTATTTCCTTAGCCCTCAAACAACGCTTCTGAATACATTAAAAGAAATGACTAAAACAACAGGAAACTCTAAATAGAAAATACTACTAATAAATAAATTGTCAAGGAAATTACCGTCACATCTTATTATTCCATAACCTCAACAACTGTGAAAAGTCATCTTGTGGAATATTTTTAGGTCGATTCTTCCATCTTGTTTTGTTATCCTTATGTTGGTAGAAGTATTTTTTCTTAAACCGACATTTATGTACCTTATACAACTGTCCAATGCTCTTTAAAACCCAAGTTTTGGAAACATGAGGCACATCATATTTTTCCTTAAAAAAAGATAGAATATAGTTACAAATGGCATATAACAAGTAAAAAATAAAAGTACTTATAAACTTACCAAGACATATTCCCATATTTTATCTTTATGTGACACCTTCTTCCATGAAGTATAGATTAATGGTGCATAAGAATTGTTACGAGCGATTGTACCCAAAAATCGAGAGAATTCTCCAACTACGTCCTTCTCCTTTGTTACCGGACCCACCGGCTGTCCAAACTCATTACATATAATAATCTTTCGCTCATCGAATTTCCGTGTGTGCACAACATGCATCATCGTTGGTCCTCTTTTATTGATTTTAGAATCTGAACTCAAGTATACATTAACATATATACATAACTGGTAACAAGCTGAAAACATGGTATAAGTAGTTAAACCAAACCTATTGCTTCTTCTAATTCGGGACAATGTAATTGATCTTGAACTGGTGCATCGTCCTCGCATTCTAGAGCATTTTGGCTATCATTCCTTTGTATCTCATCATCATTATTTGCAGATGCAAAAAGGTCCATGTCCTCATATTCATCATCTTGGTCAACGTAATCTTGTAAATACAAGACTATAAATAAATATAAATTACAAAAATCCAACAAACATGAACTAGTTTAATCACTAAACATAAGTACCTTGATTTCTCACTATATACCCTTCATTCCCATCATCCTCCAAACATGTTGGTTCCATATCTACCTCATTAAAATCTAAAACATATATAAGTAATTAATATTTCAATTAAGTTGTTGTATAACTAACTTTGTATGACTCCTTAAATAAATGAACTTTAGATTGTGAAAATAATACCTTGAAATATGTCATCATCCTCTTTATCATCCTCATTGTCATCCTCATCAACACGAACCGATCCTTTCTTTGATCCGGGATTAGTATAAATAGGCTTTGTCAAATTTTGTTCCAATACCTCTGTTTGCCTTGCCCCTTTATTACTTGAAATTAATTCACCTATGGTAAGTGTTTGCATCATGACTCTTGTAACCCGAAAACTTCTTTCCTGAAGAATCAACACAACGAGAAATATTAGACGCAACCCCGTAAGGTAATTTTGTTTCCTTCAAAACACGACAAAAATTAACTTTCTCCTTAGAAGACATTCAAAAACACGCGTTCTTCATGATAACATGCTTGCCGTCATCAGAAAGTACTGGATGAAGCCTTTCTTTGATGCCGAGTTCTAAAATGTCAAATCGAGCTCTTGGGTGATCCTTTGACTTCCCACTAATATCCAACAAAGTCCCTATCACGTTGTCACATATATTTTTTTCAATATGCATCACGTCAAGATTATGTCGACATTTATTGAATTGCCAATACGGCAAGTCAAAAAATATTGACCTTTTCTTCCATGGGCAAGTACTATCATTTTTCTTCTTTTGTGTTTTTCTAAAAAGATTTTTAAAGCTAGACAACTTACTCAAAGCTTCAACACCTGAGAGAGGTTTTGGAGAAAATCTCTTCTCAATCTTCCCATTGAAAGCACTTTTATTACGTCGCCAAGGGTGTTGAGCATCTAAAAATCTACGGTGATCCATGTAGCATGTTTTCTTACTATGATTCAAGTAAAGTGAGCTAGTTTCATAATTACAACATGGACATGCAAACTTTCCCTTTGTTTTCCACCCCAACAACATTGAATAACCTGGAAAATCACTAATTGTCCATATTAAGGCTGCATACATTTTAAAGGTATCATCTCTAGACTTATCATATGTCTCTAACCCATTAACCCATAAATCTTTAAGCTCCTCAACTAAAGGTTGTAAATAAATATCTACGTTATTACCAGGAGATTCAGGCCCAGGAATTAACAAGGATAACATAAAGTATTCTGGTTTCAATAACATCCATGGAGGCAAATTGTAGTTAACCAACACCACGGGCCAAGTGCTATGAGCAATACTTATTGTTCCAAATGGATTAAATCCATCACTTGACAACCCTAATCTCACATTTCTAGATTCTTTTGCAAAATGAGGATACAAAGAATCAAATTCCTTCCAGCTTTGTCCGTCAGCCGGATGTCGTAAGTTTCCATCTTTAAGACGTCCTTCATCATGCCATGTCATATGTTTAGCTGTTTCTGAACACATGAAAGTCTTTGTAACCTTGGTTTCAAAGGAAAATGCCACACCACTTTAGCCGGAACTTTTGATGATTTTTTAGAGTGTTCACTATTATGTTTTAACTTTTGGTTCTCATTTAGTTGTTTCCACTTTGAGGTGTGGCAAATATGACACACTTCAGTATGTTCATTCTCTTTCCAATAAAGCATGCAATCATTTGGACATGCAGGAATCTTCTTATAATCAAGCCCTAAATCCTTTATGACTTTTCTAGCTTGAGTAAAACTTGCTGGAAGTTTTGCTTCTGGAATCATCTCTTGTAAAAGTTGTAGTAGATCATCAAATGCCATATTACTAAGCCCATGAAGAGTCTTGTAGTGAAGAAGTCTAATGATGAAAGATAGCTTCGAAAAACTTTTACACCCAGGGAACAACTCTTGCTTTCCATCTTCTATTAGCTTATAGAAATTTTTGGTATCTTCATTTAAACAACTTTGTGTCGTACTTGTTTCCTCCACAGTATCTCTAAATCTATCATGCAATAACTCCTCAAAATTTTCGTGCATAGCATCTCCATCATCATATGTGTCGGTATTAAATCTTCTTTCTGAGGAGCTTTCTCCATGAAAAACCCATACATAGTAGTTTTCTACAAATCCGTGTCCTTTTAGATGATCAAATACTTCATCTCTTTGATACCAGTAACGATTTTTGCATCGTTTGCAAGGACAACATATTTGAGAGCCTTTTGCTGCCTTATGGAATGAAGCATTAAGAAATTCAATAACTCCAGCTTCAAATTCTAGTAATCTTCTAGGTAAATACATCCAATCTCTAACATGTCTCATCTCTCTTGTATTCTGAAGTTAATAGAAACATTAAAGAAACAATATGACTTTAAGGTTATTGCTAATATATGGACGAACAGACTATCTTTAACATGTGTTATATCTCATGTATTAGCAAGATTAATTTAATAACATATTACATACAAAAAAACATCAATTTGATGAAAGAAAATCAATTTAACAGTTGTATTGAACTGAAAACAAGCATATTAGAAGCTGCAATATTATTAATAGAATAACCATATGGGAAAGTAATGGCTTATAATCCTATACAACTCAGGTAACATCAATCTATTAATCATTAGTTGTTGAAAGCGGCCGATGAATAACAAACCATGAGCTTAGACGTGAATAAACTTCTTTTTCTCTAGATTCTTCTCTATTTAATTTTCGTTAATATTCGAGTATATTTATAACCAAAATAATTAAAAGAGTGTGAGTTTAAAATCTTTGAAACACTAATGCATTATTTGTTTAAATTGCCTATGAACTTGTTTAAAGTTAAGGTTTTAATTGAATCTTTTTTTTCCAGTTTACGGATGTTTTGTATGTCTAAATGAAAACCACCACAAATAAGGTAAAACATAAGAGCATCTAACCAAAACTAGGTGGGAAATTTTATGAAAATTGTTCTCTAGATATGATGAAAATAATATTAGAAATTTTCATTTAAATCTTATTTCCAATGCACTTGCAAGATAGCTTTAAAATGACTATATTCTTTATCAAGTTTTCATCTTATGTAAACACACCTTTCAGACAAGATATTATATGATCTAAAGTTATAAATCAACAAACTTAAGTCTTTAACTCCTATCAAAGTATTATTCAACAATTAAATATCATGTCCCATAACCCAAGAAAATGAAATATACAGCTTCTTAAAATGATCAACTAAACTGATACATGAATTCATTTTATTGATCTCATAAGTACTAAGATCACAAACTCATGAAGATCACCAGGACTAGCATGATCACATATTCATTTTATTTATCTCGAAGTCGGAAATTTGGATTTTTTTGCTATGAAGTTGCACTTACATTCTTACTTTCTCAAGTGAAAAAGATATAGAATACACATAGATCAGTTGCTTAGCTTATAACCAAGCTTAACAAAAGCAAACATTAATCTACAAATCCACAAAAATACTTCTAATAAACTCAATGAAATTTTCTATAAACTTCTCATATACTTGTTAACAAGCCAAAATGCCAACGCAAAAGGTTTTCTTGAACAATAGACTAGTCATACTAACCTTGCACTATGTCGAGGGTGATGATGAAGCAACAACTTAATGAGGATGATCAAGCAACAAAGGATTCAAATGAAGACTTCTAGTTGCAATTCCTATAGGTATAAATCGATTACATGAGTTATTTGCATCAGAAACATAAAACTTGATATGAAACATTAACAAAAGGTCAAAACCTAACTATTGATAGAGTAATTGAGGTCAAGAACAGATGTGAAGCAGCAACAGATCTTGACCTTCCGCATGATATACTTATTCTATCTCTTTGGTTGCAAACCAAAACGAATAGGAAGGAGGTACCTATATCAACAATCCAACATTTGACCTCTGTAATATACTACCACCTTCTTAAATAACAAAAATTTAGAACTCACTTGAAACAAACAATTGAAGACTTGTAGAGTTGTAGTTTACCTAGTCAACTATAAAACACAAAATCCTCAAATCAGGGGGGTCGTGGAGGATGGAGCAGCCGAGCAGCAGCAATGATGGCCGACGACCACAGAGTGGTGGCAGCAGCGGTCGATAAAGGAGCAGCAGCGGTCGATAAAGGAGCAACAACGGTCGATAAAGGAGCAGCAGCGGTCGACGAGGTGGGGGCAGGGCACTTCAGCGGTGAACGAGGTTGGGGCTGTGCAATCAGCAGCGAGCGAGGTGGGGGCTGTGCAATCAGCAGCGAGCAAGGTGGGGGCTGTGCAATTCAGCAGCAAATGAGGTGGGGGCTGTGCAATTCAGCAAGCGAACGAGTGGGGGCGGTGCAATTCAGCAGGTGAACGAGGTGGGGCTGTTTAGCAGGTGAATGGTTTTGGGGAAATTAGTGGGGGTAGGGTTTTATTGTGTTTTTATTTGGGGTAATTAAATATTAGCCTACTTAAATAGAATGTATAGTGAGCTTAATAGTAACCAGTTAGCTACTTTCAATTCAAATGATGATCCAGGTTCGATTCTTTGTGCAGCCTTTTTAAAAGTTCTATTTTTTTTGCTAATAGTAACTTGTGTTCACTTGTACAATGTATGATAATGTTTGCTATTAGCTAGTCATGTATTTTTTCATTTACATTTCGTTTGATTCTTCTTATAAAATAATTGGGTCGACGCTATAATTTAAAATTTGCTACTCACTCAAAGTTATAATATTATATAATCTATTAATTACAAAAAATATTAATCGGGTCCTTGAACCTTTTCTAATGTATGTAAGTCCATCCCATTAACTTTTCAACAAAATAACTATTTTAATTAAACGTGTCATTTATAATAATAGTCACATATATATTCGTATTAGTGTTATGCAACATTTTAAAATAAAAGTTGCATTAAACTTTCACCAATGCAGCCCTTCTAAATTAGTTGCAAATTTCAATAAATTTTGTAACTTTTTAAAAAAATATTGCATTTTTCATAAAAAATTGCAACTTTCAAATAAAAAAGTTGCAATTTCAATCAATTTTTGCAACTTTTTAAGAAAAAAATTGCATTAAAACCTTTTAATGCAACCTTTTTATTAAATGAAGTTGCATTAGAGTCAAATGTAACTTATTTTAAAAAGTTGCTTTTAAAATGTTGCATTAGGCTTGTTTTCTAGTAGTGTTGCCATCAAGAAAATATATTATTTTGCTTTCTGGCACCAGATAAAACTACCATGGAAGCTTTAACTACTTTGGATCTTCCATTTCTTAAGACCACATGATACCCATCACTTTCTAACAAGCCCAGTGATATCAAATTTCTTCTTAGGTTTGGAATGTACCCTACATTGGATAAGCTGATCTCTCATCCATTGTCTAGTCTTAGGCATACACTTCCAACCCCTAAGATGTCACATGGTCTATCATCACCAAGTTGTACAGTGCCCTGATTCTCCAATTTTAAGTCCTTGAAGAACTCTTTAACAGGAGACATATGGTATGAGCATCCTGAATCTAGTACCTATTCTTGACCCATTGAAGTTCTTGAGACCATCAACACATCGGCACTTTCATAATCCTCAGAACTCATTAGGAGACTAATGACTCTGACCTTTTATGAAGTTAGAGTCATTCCTCTTCTTTCTTCTTTCAGGGCAATCCCTTTTTAGATGTTTTTTTAGAATTACATAGATAGCACCTCCTTTTAAACTTTGATCTTGACCTTGAGCCGGAATTCACCTTCGGAGTTCTTGTTTCAGGTCTTCCTCTTACAACCAAGCCTTCAGAACCATCTTCTTTGACTTCAGTCCATTTCTTTAATTCCTTTGAATTAACAGCTGCAAAAATTTCTTCCATCGATAAGGATTCCCTTCCATACATTAGAGTATCAATAAAAAGTTCATAGGAATTTAGCAATGAGGTCAAGAATATAATTGCTTGATCTTCATCCTCCAATGTTACATCAATATTTGCCAAATCAAGAATCAATTTGTTAAACTCATCTATATGATCCTCGAACGATTTTCCTTGCCCCATCTGAAAAGTATACAATCTCTTTTTCAGATATAGTCTATTGGCAGAGACTTAGTCATGTACAAGCTTTCGAGCTTTGTCCAAACACCAGCTGCAGTTGTTTCCTTTGAGATTTCTCTCGAAACACGATCTCCAAGGCTAAAGATTATAGCACTATGTGCCTTTTCCATAATCTCCTTCTTCTCTTTGTCTGTTAGATTCGCAGGCAGTTGGTCTTGCCCCTTCAAGGCATCTACAACTCAATTATGAACCAACAGAGCCCTCATCTTCATCCTCTAAAGACTGAAGTCATTTTTCCCATAAATTTTATCTAAATCGAACTTTGTGGTCACCATCGTCTTCACCGGTTAATCCCTCTTCCTTCAATCCTTCGAGTAATTTGAGCCTTAGATCTGATACCAATTGTTGAAATCAAACAACGGATTAACAGATGATTAACGAAGAATCAATCAACACAAAAGAACAACACCGATTGAACATGAAGAACATTCAAGATTCATTCAATCGATTAAGAGAGAAGTTGATTACAAGATGAGAAAGAACTCGATTACAATAGATAAAAGGATCCCTAACTCTTTACACAACGGATAGTTTTACGAGAGATAAAACTAACTGTAACAACCAATTACTTCAAAATTGACACAATAGGCCCCTCTACTTATTAACAGTTTACAAACTAAACCACAACTTCAAATTGTAGAATAACCATCACTTAACAAGTTCTTTAAGCTTTAAAAACTAAAGTTATATATATCAGACGCAAGACTGAACAAATAATAAACGTTAGATTTCGATACGGCATGTACGTTGTATAGTTCCCTTAGATTGGATTCTGCGTCTCTAGTCAAATGTTATTGGTTCATATGGCAAAATTTTATTGGTCCATGTCGTGAACCTTGAGGTTTTTGCCCTTTAATTCCACATTTCCACTGAAACAAGAAGACGTACGTGATCAGGTAATGGGTTGCAGACTTAATCTACTACATAAGCTTATTACTTGAGTTTAGATTTATTCTTATATTATTTTATATTTTTTAAAGAATTTATTGCTTTTATTACAATTATGATGAATTGTGTTTTTACTGGTTTATTGGTTTTACGATGAGCTATCTCATTTCACAAGGTATTTTTACTCGGAATATTATGATACGTTGTTTCCGTTTACTAAATTTAAACATTAATTAAGTTTTAGTTACTATATGAAAACTAACTTTCATAAATGGTTTAAATTTTTAATACATATATAATAACTGTAAACATGTTTGTAAAAAGAATGTAGTGCTTTGATATTAATTAAAATTACGTTTGATTTTAAACATATATTATCTCGTTACGAAGCTCTAAAAAGAACAAAGTATACTTATAAGTTATTAATTATATACCTCTATCTACAAGTACTTTTGTGTTTAACCTTTATATATGAAAATCATCGATCATCATTTCAACTAATATTTTAAAGGATACCACTCCTCACTTAAATAATTAATCCGATTTTTTTAACAGTTAGATACGTTTTTTAAGACCAATTTCATATATATATATTTTTTTCTGGACCACTAGAAATAATAAAAGCAAACAAAAAGGGGGATTGTCCTTATCGTAAGTAACTAGTACGACCCTGCTTCATGCATGTTAGGTAGGAATGCAAATGAACGAACCGCTCAAACAAACAGTTTGTGAATCGTTCGGCGAGAAATTCGTTTATGTTCGTTCATTTATTATCGTTCATTTAATAAATGAACGAATACGAACAAGGAATTTATGTTCGTTTAGTTAAACGAACGTTATGAACATACGTCACGTTCGTTCATTTATGTTCATGAGCGTTCGATAAGGTGTTCGTTTACATTCGTTTATTTAAAGGTTTTGTTTGTGATGATATCTGAAGTACTTATTTATCTTTGGTCGATTCTATGTAACGTTTGTTATTATATTATAAAATGAATAAATGATCGTTTGTGTTTAGGAACTTTTTTTGTGTTCGTTTATGTTCATAAACATTTGTTTGTGTATGTTTGCCTTTGTTTTGTGTACATTTGCGTTCTATAAGTGTTCGTGAACAATCCTGAATAGACCTATATTCTTCATAAACGAACACGAACAAAAATTTCATTCAATAAATGTTCATTAACTGGGAAATAAAGAAGTTTTTTTTAATGAACGAACATAAACAAATGCTTTTTCGTATTCGTTCGGTTCATCTTTAGACGTAAGGTTAGGTGATAAAAGTTCAAACACCAATAAACCAAAATGAACCTTTGAAGCATCGGAAGTCAACCAAGTTGAACCACCACCCCACCCCACCCCCCCTCCCAAAAATAATAATAATAAAATTGGATTTGAATTATTTATTTGCACCAGAAGCTTATATTATTAAATAATCTGATTTGGGTTATTATAAAAAAAACGAATCTGACATTTTTTTATACTAGTAAGAGAAAATCAATCATTGCTTAGAAGGTTATATGAACTTAACTCGTATACCTAACTAGAGATAGGAGATGATAGCAACTACAGACAATTATATTTATTATCCTCTTTGTAAGATTTGTACAATTTACCTTCATGTATTAATTCAATATATGTAATACGAAATAGAATTATATAACACATCTATTTCAAATAAAAGTGATATACATCGATAACAATCGACAACAATCTCAAATTTATCATAATTATTCAAACTTTTCCTATTTTGTGATGTTATTGTTATCAAAGGTGGTGAACCAATGTGAAGCTTGACGGAGAAATGTTCAAAAGGAGACGAAAAACTCTATTAATTAGCTGGCTAGTAAAGATGTCCGCTAGTTGACACCGGTTGAAACAAACTTAAAAAAACTTAGTATATGACCAACAAGTGGACAAAAGCTCACAAACAAATGACAATCAATATCAGTATGTCTGACATGTTTATGAAAAATAAGGATTTGGTTGAGAAAATGGCACTGGGATTGTCACGTTGATTTACCATGAGGGAATGCATGAAGTTCTCGAAGAAGATGTGTGATCCACATTATTAATTTCAAAACAATGTTGAACGTGCTTTAATCAAAATCATCTACAATATTATTGTTATTAGTTAGTTTGTAAAAGGTCAATCCAAAAATTCTTTAAATTAGGATATTAAAGACCAAAATTAAAGAAACATAATGATCTTCATCAAGACAAAGATCTCATAAAGAAGGAAGAAAGGTGATATTAAAAAACAAAAGTGAAATATAAAATCATTGATCATAAGACCGAATGTATTGAATTTTAGTTCAATTCGAACAGCAATTAACGATTATCGAGTCGCTCAGACATCCTTTAGTACGAATCAAATCCAAAGTCAAAATTTAAAATCGGATGACAACCAAAGAAGGAGAAGATGGATTGCACAAATCAGATGAACATCAACAAGTTTAAATTGATTTTAAACTTAATCGGGGCTATCTATTCGTTTCCAAGCCGGCATCGCACCCCCAACCCCCTCTAAAGGAAACTTATTGTTAAGAAAACCATCTCCCTTAACTCTAAGCATTTTGCTTATAGTAAGACTTGAACTCATAAACACTCAATATTTACATCATTGATCAATTAGCATAAAATAGATAGTTCTACATATGATCAATGATCAAGCATTTGTTAAACAAAGTTCTCATAACAACTACTCAATCATTGCAAGTTTAAAATGTAGTTATAATATATTCATATACGCATACATATAATTTTATTCATATACGCATAGATGCTTGCAGGTTGTGTTTGTGTATATATATATGTGTGTGCACATGTATGTGCCTGACTCATATGTTGTCATAGGTCAATAGAGGATTGAAATTGCATTCTCTAAAAATGTTACAACAAGCTTTCTCTCTTTTGTTCCCCATATTATCTTTCATCTTCTTCCTCTTTTCGGTTTCTACCGCAAACTCTAACGTATATGTTAAATGCTCTCAACTCAACCACACCTCGATGACACCTTACGAGTTGGACGTCAACTCACTATTCACTTCTTTACTCGACTCTTCCTCGATCTACAACTTCAACAAATTTGAAACCTCAACACAAAGCAACGGTGTGTATGGCCTCTTCCAATGTCGAGGCGACCTTAGCTCTACCAATTGCAAAGATTGCGTCGCTAGCGCTATAGGCCAACTCAAGACAGCTTGTCCTACGTCTAGTGGTGGTGAAATACAGTTAGAAGGATGTTTTGTGAAGTATGATAATACATCATTCTTTGGGGTCTTAGACAAGATAGAGGTATGCAAGAGTTGTGGCCCTTCCATTGGCTATAATTCGGATGTGTTGAACCGTATAGATGCCGCGTTGGCACATCTAGCTGGCGGGAACGGAGAATACTTTCGTGAGGGTGATTTTGGGAGCATAAAAGGTGTGGCACAGTGCGTACAAGATTTGAGTTTAAGCGATTGTCAAGATTGTCTTTCGGAGGCAAGTAGACGGTTGAGAACCGAGTGTGAGACCTCCACATGGGGTGACATGTATCTAGGAAAGTGTTATATCAGATATGCTGAACAAGGTAAGCCTACTTATGGTATGGCTTGTTTGTATTACTAACTATTCTATTTATATAGTGTCCATGAACTTATTATGTAGGTAATGTAAATCTTGCAAACAACGGTTATAAACCTATTTCCGAGGAAAGCGATGGAGGAGGGATAAGCATGGGTGAGATCGCGGCGTTGTGTGTTAGTACTCTCGCCGTGGTGCTCACGATAGTTGGGGTATGGTTTGCCTATAAGAAAGGTACATTACTTCACTTTATCAATATTATACCCAAAGTCATTATAAGGTGTACAAAATGTAATAATTTATGTTTTACACTATATTTAGCGAAAGCCGCCATATCAAAAGCCAAATCAGCCGATTCAAATGCACGATCCGCCATGTCAACTGCAAATTCGGCCAGCAAAACGGCAAAAGAAGCCCAAGAAAAGGCAGCAAAACTCGAGAAAAAACTAGACGCAATATTGGAAACGTTAAGCTATAGACCTTATACGCAGCCATGCATGTCAATGCCGACTCCTTGTTCTTACTCGTCATGTTAAAATGGGAAACATCTTTTTAGTTTTATTCGTCTTTTTATTTGGATCAAAATATAAGTTACCTTGGTTAATAAGTCTCATGGTTTATGTTGTACCTTCTCATGTAATCTATGATAATATTACTCTATGTACGTATTGCAATTCTCAAGCTTGTAACAAATTTATGTTTGATTTCTTATTGTATAATATTATTAACTTTTCTGAACTTAATGAACAAGAAGATATCAACAACAGTTACAAACAAAGATTAGATCTCACCGATTATGAAGAGATCTAACTACGAATACAATGAATCAATGAGAAAAAACTGAGATTCAGACTACTAAGACAAGCAACGATGAGTTGCTTGACCTCACTGATTACACAGAAGATCTTCAAGAACGATGATCGAATGAGTTCATCAAAGATGTGAAACCCTGTATGAGAAACCCTAATTTTTTCTTGTTAATCCCATCTGAACACACAAGCATCTTTATATACTCAATCTCAAAGACAGCAGCACAGCTTCAATCCTCGAACAATCATCAAATGAGCAGCTATATCCCATAGCTTTCAAGATTGACATAATAGCCCCCTCAACATAAAACAAATATAAATCAGAAATGAATTGAACAAAATATATAGTTTTAACACCCACCCTCAATTCAATTCTGAAAACAAGTCAATAAGACCCAATTTTTTACATAAAACTTTATGTTGAACAACACCAAGACTTTTTGTAAAAATATCAGCAGGTTGTTTTAAAGTATCTATTTTAACAATCTTAAAAATCCCTGCAGACACTTTTTCCCCTAAGAAAAACAAGTCATCTCAAAATGCTTTGTACGCTCATGAAACACAAGATTTCCAGACATGAGAATAGCAGCACTACTATCACAAGCTATTTCAATAGGAATAGGACAACTAACCTTCATATCTTCCAAAATTTTTCTTATCCATAATAACTCACAACCAGTAGTACACATAGCTCTATACTCAGCCTCAGCTGAAGACCTAGAAACTGTACTTTGTTTTTTACTTTTCCAGGAAATTAGATTATCTCCTAAAAACACACAGTAACTAGTAACACATCTCATTGTTGACAAACATTTACCCCAATCAGAATCAGAAAATCCTTTCAAAACAAATTCAGACTGCCTGTTAAACATCAAACCTTGTCCAGGATTTAGTTTCAAATATCTTAGCAGTCGTAAAGCAATTTTAAAATGAGATTAAACAGGTTTATGCATATATTGACTAAGACAATGAACTGTATATGAAATATCAGGTCTAGTCAATATTAAATAAATAAGTTTGCCAACAAGAGACTGATACACAGTTATATTTTCTAAAATAGAATCATTAGGTTCCATGTTGGAAACATCATGAACAACAAAATTATGTTCCATAGGAATAGCAACAGGTTTACACCCAAGCATACCAAACTCATTTAACAATTCTAAACAGTATTTTCTTTGATTTAAACAAATACCAACAGAGTTTTCAAGAACTTCAATTCCTAAAAATATTTTAATTTTCCCAAATCTTTAATCATAAAACTTTTATTTAACATATGTTTCACATTATTAATTTCATCCTCACTGTTACCAGTAATGACAATATCATCAACATAAACAAGAAGAATAACAATTTTAGAGTTACATGACTTAACAAATAAGGAAGCATCATTTTTACTTTGTTCAAAACCAATAGATATCAAGGTAGTAGTTAGTTTCTCATTCCACTGTCTAGGTGCTTGTTTAAGCTCATACAGAGACTTTACTAACTTACATACCTTTCCATCATCTTTGGCAGAACCAAACCCCTCAGGGATAGTCATGTAAACATCTTCATGTAAATCACCATATAAGAATGCATTATTAACATCAAGTTGAAACAACTTCCATCCTAATTGAACTGACACACAGATAAGAGTTCTAACAGTAGTTATTTTAACAACAGGAGCAAATGTTTCCTCAAAATCAATTCCTTCACATTGACTATACCCTTTAGCCACAAGTCTAGCTTTATATCTTTCTACTTCCCCATTTGAATTATACTTAATCTTGTATAACCATTTACTACCTATGGCCTTTCTATCCTTAGGTAAATCAGTAATGATCCAAGTATTGTTTCTATTTAAAGCCTCTATTTCTTTATTCATAGCATCAATCCAATTATTATCTTTACAGACTTCCTTATAAGACCTAGGTTCAGAACTTTTATCAAGTAAAGTCAGGAAACACAAGTTATCATCAGACAAATTGGACAAATTTGCAAATTAACATACTTATCAACTCCATATTAACTTTGCCTTCAACAACAAAATCACTGAATTTCTTAGGAAAAACTCTCACCCTCCTGACTTACGAAAAACACCTCTATTTATGGAATCATTGCCCTTAGGGATGTTAGACATATCTGAACTATCCTGATTCACATTTGGCACATCAGTGGTTAGATTATCATGATCTACCAACAATTTTCCTTTACCATCAGACTAAACATCAACAGATTTTGAACCACTTTTAATAGTAACAGGATGAGCAGTAGTATCTGTTTGACCGTTACTATTATCAGTGTCACATGACTCTTGACCAGAATCATCTTGTGAATTCATGTCAGCTGAGGTAGACCCTGAATGGGAAGAATCATTGGGCAAATCACTTAACCCATCCTGACTGACATTGCCATTGGAATCCTCCCTTTCATCATTGGGCATAGCGGTGTTTTCCTTAGAGCCATTGTGATCAAAAATATTTGTGTTTTAAAGTGTCAGTCATAGATGCAGACAGATTTTCTTTATAAGGAAAATAATTTTCAAAGAATCTGACATCTCTAGAATAAAAGATTACATTATTATCAAAATACAATAGTTTATAACCCTTTTTATCAAAAGCATAACAAAGAAAAACACATTTTATAGATCTACTATCAAATTTATTATTAGGATTCAGATTAGCAGCAAAGGATAAACACCCAAACGATCTAAGATGACTAAGGGAGGGTTTTTTATTTAGCAACAACTCATAAGGGGATTTACCACTTAAACAGAATATGGAGTCCTGTTAATCAAATAAGTAGCAGTTAATATACATTCAGTCCACAATCTAAGAGGTATACCACTCTGAAACAGTAATGCCCTGGCAACATTTAGTAAATGTCTATGTTTGCGTTTAACAACACCATTTTGTTGAGGGGTGTAAGCACATGAGGTTTGATGAAGAATTCCATTAGTTTTTAGAAAACTATCAAACTGATTATTTACAAATTCAGTTCCATTATCAGTTCTAAAACACTTTATAGAAGCCTCAAACTGATTTGAAATTAACTTTACAAAGCACTGAATATTATAAAACACCTCATCTTTGGATTTTAAAAGATACACCCAAACAGCTCTAGAATAATCATCCATAATGGTTAAAAAATACTTGAACCCTTCTCTACTAGTGACTTTAAAAGGACCCCATAGGTCTAGATGAATCAACTCACCTAATCTCATGGATTTATGATCACTAGTAGGGAAAGAAAGTCTAGACTGTTTGGCTCTTTGACACACTTCACAAGGTAAATTTGAATCAGAAACTTTCAACTTAAGGTCTTGATTTAATATTTGTAAAACTTGAAATGAAGGGTGTCCCATTCTAGAATACCATAATTTTAAATCAGTTAACACAGGACCATTACTGTTTCTACACAGAATTTCATCAAAATTAGGATGACCAAAGTAATACAGGCCATTCACCTGTTTACCAGTCAGAAGATTCCTGGACCGGGTGAAGTCCTGAATCAAGCAATTAAATTCATCAAACCAACATCCAAGCTTACTATCACGAGCAAGTTTATAGACAGACAACAGGTTGACAGAGTATTCAGGAACCACCAACACATCAATTAAGACAACATCTTTAGATAGTTTAAGTTTTCCAATAGATTTTATGGTTGCTTTGGTTCCATTAGGATGACTAACAGTCATATGACAATTTGAAACATCAACCAGATCAAACAAGAATTCATCAGATAAAACCATGAGTTGATTAGCCCCAGAGTCTATCACCCATCCCTTATAATCTTTAGGATAAGTCAGAGAAACCACAAAAAACAGAAGAACAAATATTATTTTCCCTAATACCTACCATATTTGAGGTTCCTTGATCAACATTCACAGGTTCACTTAACAAGTTAATGAGTTTTGCATACTGATCAGCAGGCAATTGATAATTTTCACCTATATTCACAGGAATATCAGAAGTAACATTGTTGGACTTAGTCTTATTCCCATTTACCTTACCCTTGTAGTTTGCAGGATACCCAATGATTTCAAAACATTTTCTATGGTATGACCATTTTTATTACAATTCGTGCATTTTAGGGTGGTACCTTTGTTATTAGGATTCCTTTTACCATAGCAGATTTAGAAACAAAGCAGTAGGTTGTGACAGGTGAGATGATGCTATTTTCCTATGAGATTCCTCACCAGATATCAAAGAAAATGCAGCCTTTACTGAGGGTAGAGGCTCTTTTGAAAGAACTGAGGATCTCAAGGGTAAATACTTATCATCAAGACCCATTAAGAATTGCATCAACCTTAAATTTTGATTATATTTTGAGACCTTATCAGAAGCATCACAAGTGCAAGTAGGTAAGTCAGTTAGAATATCTAACTGTCTCCACATGGAGGACAATTTATGATAGTATTCTGAAATAGAATTACCATTCTGTTTTAGATTATTGATTTGTTGATGCAATTTGAAAGTCACAGAACCATCAACTTTTGAATATGTTTCTTTTAACTCGGTCCATACTTTAGAAGCAAGTTTTGAAAAAATTTGACCCACAAATAACTCTTCAGAAATAGAGTTGAGTATCCATGACAACACTACAGAGTTACACCTATCCCATTGTCTACCAAGAACCTCATCTGTGGTAGATCAAATGCATTTACCATCTACAAATCCAAATTTGTTTTTGACATGAAGAGCAAGTTCCATAGCATTAACCAAAATCTAAACTACTGATCAAGGTAGGAGATGGATTAACCACAACCATAGGAAGCACAATCAAGAACAAAAAACAACCACAAAAGATAACACCACCGAATCGAGACTCTATGAAACTCATTCAGGGACCAGCTACCCGGTCAATATGATGACTGGCCAGGTGTTAAAGGAGGAGAAGAGACTTAACAAGAAGAGAATGCAGATAATGATATGCACACAGACAATCAACAATCAATACTGTTCCATCTAGCCCAGTCCAAGAATGCCTAAGATGCAAAAAATTGAAAACAAAGATCAATGTAAGAATACACCTTATAGTGGGATGCCCTAGAAAGGGACTTTTGAATGAACAATAAGAAAATACCAGATGATCGAACTCTTTGAGTCACAGCAGCGGAATTTTTCAGCAATATCTACACAACCTTCACTTAGGGTTGTGTAGTCTTTACTCCTTGCACTATGAATATTTCAGATCAAAATCTGAAGCGGCCAACACAGGAAGATGGATAATCTCCGTTTCCCAGACACAGCCAAGAGAGCATGCAAACCCTAGAATCCAAGGGTTAGCAAAGAAGCCAAAAAGACTCAGAGATCAAGAGCACATAGCTCTGATACCATATTAACTTTTCTGAACTTAATGAACAAGAAGATATCAACAACAGTTACAAACAAAGATTAGATCTCACCAATTATGAAGAGATCTAACTATGAATACAATGAATCAATCAGAAACTAATACATCAACTGAGAAAACTGAGATTCAGACTACTAAGACAAGCAACGACGAGTTGCTTGACCTCACCGATTACACAGAAGATCTTCAAGAACGATGATCGAATGAGTTCATCAAAGAGATGTGAAACCCTGGATGAGAAACCCTAATTTTTTCTTGTTAATCCCATCTGAACACACAAGCATCTTTATATACTCAATCTCAAAGACAGCAGCACAGCTTCAATCCTCGAACAATCATCAAATGAGCAACAATATCCCATAGCTTTCAAGATTGACATAATAGCCCCCTTAAAATAAAACAAATATAAATCAGAAATGAATTGAACAAAATATATATAGTTTTGTTCACTAATTCTACACTCGTGTATGATCACTAATGGGATTATGCGTACATCATCATGGAATGATCCTTAGAACTCGAATTCATGGAAGAAATCAGGAAAGTATGATTAGATCTTGATTCCAGGAGCTCCCGGATTGCCAAAATCACCCGTAATAGTCCAAGGAGAAGTTAGAAACATAAAACCCGAGAATTCCCTCTTAAATAAGGTCAAAGATCGTAAAAACCTGAAGTCGACCTGCCAACGACGTACTCTACGCCACATGTTGAGTCATCAACGCCAGTTTTCTCTTTGTTACGTTGACTGCTCTGCCTTATGACAACCAGATGCCATCATTATGTTCATCGGCGTAAGGTACGCCAATAGTGAACTAACCTATGTCATTTTTCTTAGGTTTGGTTTTTACCACTTTTGGTCCTTTAACTTCCCTTAATTCTTCATTTCTTGCTTATAAAACTTGAAATAAACAAATAAATATAAAAATAATGATATTCTAAATTAGTAACATAATAAAACACCATATTTAATTAATTTAACATCGCAGAAATCTCTCGAATATCAATCATGTATTATGTTCTTAAACCTTTCTAAATCATTCTTTAATGATCTCTTTTCTAGACTGCATTACATAATTTATATATTTAGATTTTCAAATAAAGAATATACCAAATCTTGAATCATAGTTATTAATTTAAACTTAGTTTCAGATGTCATTAATTCTTTTATCTTTCTTTCCCCTCTTTTAACATAATAAGAAGGTGTAAGGTATATTGATTATCAATACAAGTATATACCGAATTAACAATCTACAACAATATATTGATAATCATAATTCTTCAGATTCTTTAAAGCAAATTTTACATAATCGAGTTTAACAATTATTACCCAAATAAACGATTTCAAAAGCAAAATCGAATCATTTTAAGGATTACTAATTACAAAAATCTAGAATCAATATGAAAAATATACATACCTTCTATTGATTATGTCCTTTTACCACCATTTCGTCTCCCTTTAAACAACGACAATGAAGTTCTCATTTTGATGGTTAGAAAACTGCTCTTCGCCTTACAAAACTGCTCGTCAACTTCACTTTAACTTGATCTGGGAAAAGTTTTTAACGTTGTTGATGGAATTGCGAAGGAAAAATCTAAGGGAGCGTTTACTTCGCGAAATTTGTTGGATTTGGAATTGTAATTGAAATTTGAATTGGAATTAGCAAAACTTGTATTTGGAATTTAACAATTTCTAAAGGATTTGCAATTCAAGTGAATTGAAATCTAGAAATTTAAATTCCAAATGTCTTTTTAGTAATAAAACACTTATAAATGATTTGGAATTTATCACCTATTGCAAACCGTCACCACCTCAATGACCACCGATCATCGTCGCTACATACCACCGACCGTCGTCGCCGTCTCCGCTAACAATCGACAGTGACCACCAAGCACGCCCGCCGCCGAAAACTGACAGTCGTCGTCGAGCCCGTCTAAAACCGACGTGTTTCAACGATGACGGTCAGTAGTCAACCGGAGACGCAGTCGGTGGAGACGGGCGTTTCTAGGCGGGGGGTGCGATTAGTAGAAACCGTCAATTGTCGTTAGTTGGCAGTAGGAGGTCGGGGTCAATGACAGGTGCAGTGAACGACGACGGTCGATTGTCAGCAGGCAGCGTCGGCGGTTGGTGGTAGGGGTCGATGGCGGGTGGCATCGGCGACCGTAGTCGATGGGCGGCTGCGGACAGCTTCAGCGACGACGATTGGGCAGCGGCGGTCGGGTTCGGCGGCGGTCGTGGGTGTTGGCATCGGGGTCGACGGCTGGCGGCAGCGGTCGGGGGCATCGGTGGCTGCCCACGGCGGTCGACGAGGTCGACAATGGTCGTCGGTAGTGTCAGTTGGCGGTGAGCGGGTTGGTAGGTCGGTGGCGGAGGCAAGGGTCGATGGAATTTAAAATCCTTTAAAATTTGGAAGGATTTTGAAATCCGTCATTTAAGCGAAATTGATAGAACTAATTATAATTTCAATTACAATTTCTTTCGCAACCAAACAGTTAATAATGGAATTCAAATTCTAATTTTTACGAATTTCTACCAACTAAACACAATGGTCCACGGAATTCAAATTCCAATTTTATCAAATTCCATTAAAATCCTACGTATCAAATGCCCCTGGGGTTTTGATTTCATGATAAAGGATATGTGATTTGGGGTTAAATATATTTAATTTTTTATATGATGTTTTGTTTGTGAGGTCTATGTTTTGTTTTGTTTGTAATCTATACTTATTAATAAAACAATATTTTTAGTGACATGTGTAATTTTTTTAAGCATCTATTTATTTGATTTCCCGTCTAAAATTTATCTATTCTTATTTTTAGTCAATACTTCATTTGACTAAAATCAACTATTGCTATAATTACAAAGGTAGTTTTTTTTCTTAAATAGCGTATATAGAAAACTTATTTACTAAAATAGGTATTTAAGAAGGTGTTTTTTTCTCACTATAATGGTATTGCGTAAATTTATTTTACTTTAAAATAATATTATTTAAAAATAGTCAAGTACAAAGGTTAATTAAATTGTAAACCATTTGATTCCTGTGTTGCAATTAAAAAACAAAAGTTTTTCTAAAACTTATTTTTTATTTTTTTAATTCACTCAGACTTGATTTTAATCATCTTTTCATATAGAAAAGTTGAATTTTTTTCACTATAATTTTGTTTTAATTTTACACAAAAGTAGGCACATTTATTTTTTTATTTTTTTAAATATGTATTTATTTGAAAATGTTTTTAAGTATCTTAAAAAATATAATACGAAAAAAGATTTTTAACAAAAAAATACATTCTTTAAAAATATTTTATATAAATATTATGTCGAAACAAAAAGAAAGTTAATGGTTTATCTTTATTTTATTTTACGAACTATAAATGCAATCCTCAATTACCGAGGGCATGCATGCTGTTAATAGACTCCTAACAACAATTAGGAGAGAAACGAGTCACGTCATCTCGTGAGCCACTCGGGGCCAATCGCTAAAAACTCTAACTAAGCTGAGCTTAAACAAGCTCGAACTCATTTTACGACTTATTTAATAAATGATTTTAAGTCCGAGCTTCATATGTCGAGATCGAGCCGGCTCGCAAGACGAAACTAGCATTGTATGTATATGATGTTTATTTTATCTTTTATGTATATACTTATATAAATAATTATTACTATATATAAATTAATGTTTAAAACATTTATATAATATATATCGTTATTTTAACAAAATTATATAAACCATTCAATTTTATAAAAAGATTGTTTCTATATAAGAACATATATTCTATATAAAAACATGTATTTTTTTTTGTAAGAACACATATTTTATAAAGAGACTTTAAAATAAAATACTAATGAAAAAGTATTAATATTTTTGTATGAGAATACATTATTGAAAAAGTTTTAAGAAAACCTTCATAAAAGAAATATAAAACTGTTTTTAAATCATGACATATGCTAAATTGGTTTATTTTATTAAAATTTATCCTTATAACTTACTTAAATAAAATTATCAAAAACAGAAATACTCTTATCCAATCATATTATAAATAAGAAAAAATTAACTTTTCACTAAAAACCGTTTTGGTAAATATTTTGAAAACACTTATTTTATTAAATTATTTTTATACAAACCCTATTTTGAAGAAAAAACTCATTACAAAGCGCATTTGTGATGATTTCAAAATAAAATCCTAAATTAGATTGCAATTTATAGTTAACTGTTTTTCCTTCAAGAACAAGTTGACTCTATCCTTACCACACATGTTATATAATGAGTTTTTACAAGTTGTATTATATTAAAATTATAAATTGAAACGTGTTGAATTACTTGCTTATTCAAACAAGCAATTAAAGTTTTTCTAATTCACTCGTCCTATACAAAAGAGAATAAACAAAATACATGTCTTATATTCTAAAATGATTTTAGATAATTCATCAAATCAAAGGTCTCAAATAATCAATTTAGGGTTTTGATTTCCCCAAATCATAATATCAATTTTCAAATGTAAAGATGAACCATTTCATATCCTTTTTACTTTACAAGCATATCAAGGTTTTGATTTATCCCATATCAAGTTATGTTTCAAGTTCAATTCATCCATTATTTTACACCTTCATTGATCTATTTAATATTATTCACACCCCAAGTTTTAAATCACAACAACTCTTTTCTAAAGTCTTAATTTAATGTTCATATATATAAATCTCGATTGCAAATAGTAGAAGTGGTCCATATGATTCAAGGATTTCGTTTTTCATTTCAAGATAAACTTTAGTATTTTGGTTTTTTTACATCAATTTGACTGATTATGTTTTGTTTATGAAAGCATGAAACTTTGATTTAGTTTTAATTTATATAAGCATGAAATTGATTTATGTTTTTGGTCAACAAAAAGAAAAAATTATATAAATGGTCCTTATAGTTTAATCAAATTAAATGTTTGATCCCCAAACTTAAAATTACAAAGATAGTCCAAACTTTTATATAATCATTGCATGCTTTGTCTTTGGAATCAATTCAAGCTCTATGTTGCATTATCTCAAGTTATAAGTAGACATGAATTAAAATTATTATTATTAGATAATGATAGTAAAATTACAAACAGAACACTAAATTTTGTATACAAAGAAGTTTTTCTATGTTTATGGATGTTCTGATATTCATAAATAAATTTATTTATTACCTAAACTTCTTATTTATAAGTTTATTTTTTATATTATACACTATTTAGACTTATAATCATTAATAAAGAAAGCTACTAATATTAGATATAGATAATTTTAAAAAATTAAACATAAAAATCAATATATAAAATACTAACAATAATATTATGACTTACGAATGTTTTTAATCAATAACAATTTTTAATAATTGAACTTGTGTATTACACGGGTCTTTAGTCTAGTTATAAACGAATTCGTTTTGATGGTTTTCCCATTTAAGTTTGATGCATAACAACATATTCACTTTCTCATTTATATAATTCTCTTTTTATACTTTAAAGCGTTAAACTATTATCTTTTAAAAGTAAGATATCAACCGGATCTAAGCAATCAATTAAGAATCACTATTGGGATTTATTTTCACTTGAAGTGAGTCTTATTTTATGGAAAATATGATAATAACCAATCAACCAATTAATTTTATCATAATAGCCTTGGAGTTTTGATTTTACTAATTTTTTCTACCAATTAGAAAATAAAACGTCAACAAATATCATTGAATCGGCGATACCTAACTATGTGGTATCGTCGTATCGTCAAGTCAACGATACCTAACCATGTGATACAGTCCATATAAAAAAATACACAAGCGATACAAAACCATGTGGTATCGTCGTATCTCCGAATCAACGATACCTAACCATGTGATATCGCCAACTTTAAAAAAGAATACACATATATCGCCACCGCATACACACTAAATTTGGTATCGCGGGCGTTGGGTGGTATTGTCCTTGGGTGTGGTATAGCCGACTGCTAGGCTGCAATCATGATGGTCACCATTAATTCAAACAAACAATAAAATATGCTATTATTTTGAAAATATTTTTTACTTTTAATAACCAATAAACATTATTTAATAATAACATTCAGCATAATAGGTTACCTATTAAACATTCAGCATTAGAGTTATCTTTTAATCATTAAGAGTTTATAAATCATTAAGATACAATCTCTAAATGACCATTAATAGGCTACCAAACTGCCCTTAACTTGAAAGCTATATAAGCGTGAATTTGATTTTGAAAACAATTAAAAAAAACAAACATACTCAGTATATCCCACTCAAAAGCAGGATCTGGTGGGTGTAGCTGGTGGCGAGTCTTTCCTCTATCTTGAGAGATAGAGAGACCGCTTTCAAAGAGACTCTCGACTCGAGAGCGATAGCAAGCATATTATATAACACATAACACATAGGTATATATAACATAAAGGTTTAGAATAATCATATGTAATATTCTTAAGTATATTTATAAGCATAACAGACATCATATAAGCGTAGGCATACCTATAAGCATAAACCTAACAACCCGAAGAAAATGCATAAAACTTTCGAAGGTGGTTGAGTTCGTTACGAAATAGTTTTTACATGATTTTACTAAAATTTTACCACTTAAAGTTAATATGATTTTTTTTCGTTCAAAGTTTGAGGAAAAGTGAATTATACACTTATTTTTAAAATGTAATTTTTAATAACTAAGGTAAATTTGGAATGCATTTTTTTAGATGTAGTTTTATTTAAATGTGATTTTTTGGATGAAAAATATCAAGTATATTAATAATATTAGTAACATTAAATCTTTTTTTTTTCAAAGAGTAAATTACTATTTTGGTCCATGTGGTTTGGCCATTTTAACCATTTGAGTCCAAAAACGAATTATCTAACAAATCAAGCCCTATGGTTTGTATTCGATAACTATTTCAGTCCAATACACTAACAGAGTTAGATTTTTCAGTTATTTTTTAATAAAATGACCAAACTGCCATTGGACTGAAATGGTTAATTTTTAATAACCTCAGGGACCAAAAATGTAATTTACTCTCTCACACAAACATATTATATATATATATTATAAAAATATATATTATATATTATATATTATTATTTATTGTGTATTATATATATATTATATATATACATATTATATTATATAAAAATATATTATACTATTTATTTTGTATTATATATATATTATATATTATATTATATTATATTATATATATATAGATGCACGAAATGTTTTTATTTTTACTTTTTAAAGTTTTTTAAATATTAAGCTTAATTTTAAATCGTTCGGTTATAAAGTCGTATTTAAACATTCATCTTATCTAACGGAAAATTTAAAAGCGTTTGCCATATTATACTTTTATTTGAACGGTTAAACTTACTTAAACATCCTTGATCCTTTTAATCTTTTTGATTTATTTAAACCACAAAGTCTTTTTAACTGTTATTTTATTTAATATGTTTTTAATCGTTCAATCCTATAAGCTTCTTTTTAAATTTTTTTGTATTTATACATATTTTTAATTATTTGGCTCGTTTAAACGTAATTTATCGCTCTTTTATTTGAACGTATTTTTACTATTTGTTTATTAAAAAGCTTTCTTTTTCAAACCAACCTGTTAAAATTATTTAACTGTTTGACTAATATATGTGTGTATATGTTAAAATATTTTTATTTTTATTTTTTAAAGTTTTAAAAATATATTTTTAAACCGTTTGGATTTTAAACTGATAATTTAATTACTAAAAAACATTTTTTAAGTGTTTATAAACCATTTGGTTTTCAAACATCACTCTTTATACAATTGGTTTTTAAAGTTTAAAAGGTTGGTTTTTTAAACAATTTTTAAAATCACTAATCTTCAAATTGTTCGGCTTTAAAATCTTTCGGCTTTTTAAACATATTTTTATAATCATTCGGCTTTTTAAATTTATTTTTTAATCGTTCATCTTACTTAAATGTCTTTTAAAATCTTTTCGCTTTTCAAATGTTTTATTTAAATAACTTTTTAAACCGTTCAACAAATTAAACTTCGTTCTAAACTTGTTTGCCTTATTTGAACGTCTTTCAAATTGATTGTTATTCAAACGCAACGATTAACTTAAAAAGTTTAAATAAACTAAACACATATAATTTTAATATCGTAAAAGCCCTAATTGTAATAATCAAAACTCAAGTTAATCCTTAAAATAATACAAATGACATAATTTATGACAAAGAATCAAAAAGAGAAAAAGATGTTTTAGTAAAATGAATTGTTGAAAAAGAAAGCATTTTAATAAACGAATAGTAAAGAACATGATAAAATTACGTTTAAATTAGCCGAATAATGAAAACATGTATAAATACAAAAAAATTTAAAAGAAGCGTAATAGATTTGAGCGATTAAAAAAACGCGTTTAAATAAAATAACAATTAAAAAATAATTTGCGGTTTAAATAAAACAAATAGATTCAAAGGACATTTAAGTAGCTTAACAGTTTAAATAAAAAGTATAATAAGCCAAACGATTTTAATTTTTCTGTTAGATAAAATGAATGGTTTAAATACGACGTTTAAAACCAAGCGATTTAAAATAAAAATGTAAAAAAATTTGAAAAATAAAAATAAAAAATTCCGTGTATATAACATATATATATATAATATGTTTGTGTGAGAGAGTAAATTTCGTTTTTGGTCCCTGAGGTTATTAAAAATGACCATTTCAGTCCAAGGGTATTTTGGTCATTTTATTAAAAACTAACTGAAAAATCTAACTCTGTTAGTGTATTGGACTGAAATAGTTATAAAATACAAACCATAGGGCTTGATTTGTTAGAAAATTTATTTTTGGACTCAAACGGTTAAAATGACCAAACCACAGGGACCAAAATAGTAATTTACTCTTTTTCAAATTAAGTATTGCCAGCAATAACACAAATATCATGGTTTCTTCGGAGTATTTCCGGCGATAAACATAAGTCACGGTATCTCCGGTGTATCTCTGACAAAATTTGCAAGGCGTTGACCTCATGCTTTGGCTTCGTCACCTGTAAATATGGCGCTGGACAAAAAGCTAATATTAAAAACTCAAAATCAATGACTATTTGGCTAAAATCTTATAAACAAATGAATATTATTATTATTACTCTAATTAAAATTCCAAGTCCAATGAATAGTAAAATTTTAAATTTTAGATATTAATCACATTAGTTTTAAGTATTTTTATTTTATTTTAACTTTTAACTTTTGGTTATTTAACTTTGGGCGCTAAATTTATAATCTTAAAGACCGGTCACTAAACTGTTTATAGTGAACTATTATTATTTTTTTTTTGAGTTTGTCCACTAAAATTTAAAACTCAAAGTCATTAAAGTTTAGGATATTAGGAATTGACTGCTAAACTGTTAATAGTGAAATTTTATTTTTTGATTTTAGCCACTAAAGTTTAAAACTTTGAGTTTCGATATCAAATTTTGATTTTATGATTTCAGACGATAACAACAAAACTAACGCATCCTTTGTTTGAGATATTGACTGGACACCCACTGTGTAGTGTGTGACTTTAGCCACTAAAGCTTAGGATCTTAGAGTTTAGTCACCGATTGGTTTTCGATTTTGACCACTAAAGTTTAGGATTTTAAAGTTTGACCACTAAACTATCTATAGTGAAGTTTTATTTTTTCGAGTTTAGTTACGAAAGTTTAGTTTTTTTGCGTTTCATCACCAAACTTTGATTTTATGATTTCCGACGAGCCAGATAGATAACGATTAAAGTAACACAATGTTGTATGTGACAAAAATTCACCGGACTCCCCCGCGTAACGCGAGACGAAAAAAACTAGTTTGGGTAATTTTCCCTTTATTTTATCATCCCTATATATGTGTGTGTATAAGAAAGAGAGATGACTAGATTCCACTACTTAATTGCAAAGTCGTAGGGCCCGTGAAGTCGTGAGACCAATCAAACAAAAAAGGTATCTTGCTTATTAGTTAAATGTGATAATTAAGACATGCATGTCACTGGTCCTCTTATACCTGGTATACCTACACATAATTTTCTTTTTTATTGTTTATGTACTACATAGATACATATATTATAGCTTTTTAAATGATTACTTGACAATTATCTTCTTAATATTTATTTCACACATAAGTTTTTATATAATAAGTTTTAAACGTACATATATTTAATTTCCATAAAGTTTTGGAAACTAGTGTTTTATAATAAGTAGACGGCTAAATAAATAATAACCTAAATTTAAATAAACATATATAAAAAACAATGTAAAAACAAAAATAAATGATGTGTCGAGATATAGACGATGAGGCTCATTTACTATATCACAAATATTAACGTCTGTGCTTTTTTCTATTATTTTTATAATTTTTCTTCTTACTTTAATACTTATGTCACTAACTATAGCAACAAAATTGATTTTTGCTTGATGGTAAAGATATGTAACAAAGGGGTAAAGTTTCGATCCCTGCCCTTAGTAGTTCACACCTATCATTTTAACATACTTTATATAGCATTAATTATTTTTATCTTGTTTTGATTAGAATTGTAAAATGTGCATCAATGATTGAAGATCCCAACCACCTAAATGTGAAGAAACTAGTTTTTTTTACCATGCGTGATGCAAAGGTAAAATATGACCTGTAAGCATAAAGACGAGTAGTGAGATGCTTAGAAAAGTTTTACATGTACTTTAAATCAATAGTAAAAGAAAGCTTTAATATATGTTCTATCATTAAATTGAATGATTATATATACTAAAAGATTAAAACTTACTAACCTTTTAAAATCTTAAAAAACCTATTGAACAAACTCTTGTTAAAACTTAGTATGATCTTGATCAAATATATTGTGATGATGATTATAAAGACTTGAAGCACTAAACAAACATTATATAAATTATATCATTAATAAACACAATCTACGATAATCAAAATTTAAAAAGAAATTAAAATATAGTAACATACCTTAATATATTTCTCATTTGAGAATAATAAAGATGATGATTAATATAAAATTGTTGAGTAATTGATTGAAGCTAGAAGTTTGATAACAGAGAGAGTTTGAGGTTGAAGACGATAAAAATTCTAATATTTTGAAAAGTTAACGTTATTTTGATTATGTAGTTCCTGGTAGACTTTATTAGGGCGGTTTGGAGGGAAAACCGTCCTAAAAAAAGATAACTAACCGCCCTAAAAAAGAATATGGATTTTACAGGGCGGTTCATAGACAGAACCACCCTAAAATAAGCCTAAAACCGCCCTAAAAAATGTCAAAAAAACCGCCCTAAAAAATAGACAGAACCGCCCTAAAAAAGCCTAAAACCGCCCTAAAAAATGTCAAAGAAACCGCCCTAACGAATCAATTAGGACCGCCCCAGTTCTGTACTAGTGCGTGTAATCCAAATTAATTACACTAGGTTAACGTACAACTGAAAAATACGTATATTGGAAGTATTAAAATTACAATATAAGTAAGTAAAAAGGTTAAAAGTTGGTACTTTTTATCATTTGTTTGAATGTTTGATGAACATCTTTTGCCTCCAACTTGTTAATAGCATACTTAGCAATTATGTTCTTACAGAAGTATTAACGAACGTAAACGGATTAAACTGTTAAAAATTCTAATGGATTTTCGTAATGGACAAATCAAATGCTTAACAATATCTTTATAGCAAAGTTACCCCTTATATTTATTTATGACAAATAAAAAATTGTTCATAACATATAATTTCAGTGTAAGGTTTATTATATTTAATTGAAATGAAATTAAATTTCAATAATTGTGAGAAAAATTTTTCAATTTCAATTTTATCCGGTACCAATCGAAAGAAATTTTAAATGAAAAAAATATTAATTTTCAATGCAAATTTCAAGGTATTTTATGAACAAAACGGGGCTTAAGTTTTAGCTTTGGAGGTGGCCCAATTGTCGTCAGAATCAGGAGTCGATGGAGTAGAAAAAAAAAAAAAAAAGGCAACATGCTTAAGTAAGTAGTCGAATAACCTGCCCTAAGAATAAAGATATGTGCTTCAAAAAACAATAGTTAACATGTTAGGTGCGGGTTATTTGGTTTCTAGTACTGATGTTGAAGCCATCAACTCAAAGGGTTTTGACACTGTAGCCGTTGAACCCGATTAAAGTTGATCCCCCAACTGGCCGGCGGCCCATCCTTAATAAGAGTAATTTATTGTTTTAAAGTCAAAACTTGATATTTCAAAGTTATTATTTTCTTGTTTTTTACTTACGATTTTAATATTAGTATACTAACATTTAAAAGTTTAGGATCTATAGTAAAATTGTGGATATTATTATGGATATTATGTAATTGGACACTAAAGTTTCTCCTTTTCTCAAATCATGATAAGGTTTGCCAGTAGCACTCATGTTAGGCTGACAAGTGAAGCCTTTACTTTGCCTATTCTATTCCTATTTTTAAAGTTACGTGTTTTGTTTTTATTGCCATTTTATAAATAAGTTGTGACATGTTTACTTTTATCAACATTGTAGTAAAAATTTAGTTCGAAATAGAGCCGGGTTATATAATATTTTTTTTATAAATTATGAATATATCATGACAACGTGTTTATTTTTATCTATACTTTAATACTGAGTGGTCATCGACATCACATTATACATCGTTGTGATGTGCTTGGTGTGTATTATAAAATCCATTTTTTTGTCGTTGTGAGGCTTATTTTTTCAACGTTAATAAGTTTAACTGTTTAATTTTTTTTCTGTTTTGATGCATATATTTTTATTAACATTCCCATATAAATTTCTGAACATTATCAATGTCCCAGTCGCAACACATGGGCATGTGACGATTTCAATTTTATATAGTTTCGAGTGTTATCATCAATGTAAGATTTGTTTTTCTTATATAAAGTTAAATATATAATCAACGACCTTTCTAAATGTGGGTTGGTGGCAACATTTCAATATAAGTTTTTTCATATTTTACAACCCCTTTCAATTTCATTCGCGACACCATCTTAATTTAGTTTGAGTAAATTACCATTTGCATCCTTTTGGTTTGGTGATTTTGACCATTTGCATCCTACAGTTTAAAAATCCTCATATACACCCTAACGTTTCATTTTTGTTCCCATTTGCATCCAAATTACTAACGACGTTAAATAATTCAGTTAACTTTTTATAAATGACAAAACTACCATTAACTCTAATTCCCTTTAACTTTATCTCTCTCCCTTCACACACACACATACACTCCTAATTCTTTCTCTCTCTATATCACCCTCTCTGCTCAAAACCCCAAACTCGACACATTCTACTACGTCGGCCTCACCGGGCTCTCCGTCGGAGGTGTGCACGTCCCGGGGATCTCGAGCTCGCTCTTCCAGCTCGAAGGCTCGGGCAACGGCGGTGTCATCATCGACTCCGGGACCTCGTCCGTTGACCCGCCGGCTTACGTGGCGCTGCGGAACGCCTTCTTGTCGGGAGCGTCTCACCTGAAGAGAGGGCCCAACTTCTCGCTTTTCGATGCGTGTTTTGATCTGTCAGGGAAGACGGAGGTGACGGTGCCGACGGTGGATAGCAATGGCAGTTTCTGTTTTGCATTTCACAGGGGTAGACGTGTCGTTGCCGGCGTCGAACTACCTGATCCCGGTGGATAGCAACGGTAATTTCTGTTTTGCATTCGCCGGAACCACCAGTGGCTTGTCCATCATCGGGAACATCCAGCAACAAGGATTCCAGGTCGTTTATGGTGCTGCATATCTCTTCTCTGATCTGCTGGTATAGGGGTTAGAATGAAAGAATCAAAGAGAAACGAACCCAATGATAATTTGACTTTGATGGTGGAGAGCGTCGGTAGGTCGGATTCCGATAGGGTGTTTTTGGGGTTGCATGATCAAAATTAAGGCTTGAAATGTGTGTGGGTGGGTCGATGATCTTTTAGGGGTTTTAATCTACGGGGGCGAGTTTCAGAGCTTGGATGAGGTGTACAGCCGCCTGAATCGCGGCATCGGAGCGAAAGAAAGAGAGAGAGAAAGAAAGAGATGGTGTTGATGTTGATGGTGTTGATGTTAATGGTGTTGATGGTGTTGATGGTGATGGTGTTGATGGAGTTTCAGAGCCTGAATCGCGGCGAAGATGTTGATGGTGTTGATGGTGGTGGTGATGGAGTGATGAGGGAGATAGAGAGAATGTGTGTGTGCTTATGTTTGAGAAAGAAAGAGAGAGAGAGAGAGAGAGAAAGGGAGTTTGTGGTGGTCAAAGGAGAAGGAGAAGATGACGTGGATGGTCCATTAAATTGTGTCAAGGGCATTTTCGTCATTTTATAAAAAGTTAACTGAATTATTTAACGTCGTTAGTAATTTGGATGCAAATGGGAACAAAAATGAAACGTTAGGGTGTATATGAGGATTTTTAAACTGTAGGGATGCAAATGGTCAAAATCACCAAACCACAAGGATGCAAATGGTATTTACTCTTTTAGTTTTTTCCACGGGTTTAATCCCCTGCCGTAAATAATTCTAGTTTGTAGCATCTATCATGTTAAACATAATTACAAATTAATAATAGTAAAATTACAAGCAACCTTTGTTTGAAAAGAATTACATCGGTGCATGTAGATGTGGCTAAACTTTACGTTGTGTTTTTGAGTTTACTGTAAAAGAGAAGGGAAATGAAATCATTTCTTTTCTTTATTTTTTATCTTTTTTCATCTTTTTTTCCCTTTCTCTTCTCTTCTCTTCACTTCTTTTCAGTTTAAAATGATTGATTTTAGCCTCCAACTCCCTTCCCTTCTCTTCGCCTAGCTTCCTCCGTAATTGAACTCAGAAACACAACTTTTTTATCTTTATTTCATTTTGTTCTAAAAAAACTCGGGAATACAACTATTTTATTATTTCTTTCCACTTCCTTCTCTTCTCTCTTTAAATGAATTCAGAAACAATAAACGGCATTTGAGAGCCATTGTGCCAACGAAGGGTGAAATCAATCCGGAAGCGACCCGTGGTAAGAATCTAGACTTAAAAATTGTGGCCCCAACAAAAAAAAGCTGAACACTTTACAGGTTTTCAAGCCAAAGTCGCTAGCCAAGGGCAGATGAATTCACAAAGAACTGCCTATTTTAAACTTGGATCAAATGTAAATTACCTTGGTGATAATTCTCAGGGTTTTGTTTTTACGTTCAACGTTTTCTTATATTCTCTTCTACATCAACATATCAAATATCATGTATAATGAATAACACAATACAAACCAATAACAAGTGGCAACTTACTTTTTCAAAAGGCAAAAGTTACGTTACAAAATTAAGGTGTTTTTAGGTGGTAGGGGTGTAAACCAGCTCGTTCAACTTGTTTCACGATGGACTTGTTTAGATCGAAGCAACCATGATTTACAATTTTAACTGTTCTTCAAAATCAACAAGCCAAACACTTGTAAACAAAACTAGCAAAATCATGACTTAAAATTAAGGAATCTATTTATAAATGACAAAAAGTTTGGTGACCTTATTAGCATATCACTTGTTTCAGTTTCTGACAAAAAAGTTCTAATTTTTTAAGAAAAAACGAAATAACACACTTAAATTAAGGAATCTATTTATAAATGGTGATGTGTTTATATTTTAAATAGTTTTTATATATTAATTTGATAGAGTGGGCCTTGTACCTTGAAGGACATTTACAAACTTTATTTACCTTATGATTTATTTGTATTATGATTGAGTCGTCCATAGAGTTAATTAATCAAATTACTCGATCAAGTTAAGTAATTCATCTTGTATGATATGAAATATATGGTATCAAATCAAGCTAGTTACATCTACTTCACGATATATAATATCAACGTCCACTTTCTCATATTGTAAGTCATGACAAACCACCAATCTACCACATCAGCGGACAATTCAAGAGATCAGATCGAAGAACAATAAGAAACGGATTGATTATTTATTTTGAAATATGTAAAGACAAATACAAAAAAAAACATTTTTTCTATGTGAAATTAGACGATATACATCATAAGACCATAATAAATTAAAAGAAAGTCGACTAGATTCCACCATTTAAAATTAATGAGGGGCTCCTTAAGACCAACCAAACATAAGATGCATCTTGTTATTTAATTAGAGCTTATAAAGACATGTTACTAGTCATTTGTTACCTAGTACCAAATCATTTAAAATAATCTAGTGGTAAGATATCTAAAAAGTCTATAAAAAGCCCAAGTTCAAACATTTCATAAGTAAAAATCTTGGATGGTACTCACGGTCTTTCAAAACAAAAATTTTGAAGCATAGTACCTACACAAACACATACTTAATTGTATTATAGTTTTGTTATAAAACAAGAACCCAACTAAACTAGATTCAAAAACAATATTACTTAAAACAACTTACAGATTTCATTTGAATTTATGATTAATTCCTATACTAGATCTCACCAATGTGGTAAGATCATAAAAATCATGATACAGAATTAGAAAAAACAAATCGCTCAATACAGAAAGAACAAGATCAATCCTAGAACATAAATGTAAATCCTTTGAAATCTCCAAGAAATCACTAACACACGATCTCAATCACGTGAATGCGGAATATAAACGTGATTGGACATAAAGGAGAGTGGATTGAACATAAAATGCTTCTTCGATTGAATGAACAACCTATAAAAGGTCTTGTGCAGTTTTCGCACAGTACAGGAAGATAATGAATGAAAAGCTTAATTACAAAACGAAATCTAGCTATTTATACTAAACATAGGAGTTCTCGCGCGAGATCCTTTCGCGTGGATCAAGCTTTCGCGCGGCTGCTGTATTTCGCGTAGTCTGCGACTCGCATGGATCTGGTATGTCGCACTGTAAGCTTCTCGCGTGACTTGTAGTTGTCGCGTGGCTTTGTTTTCGCATATGATGTTTTGCCGAGCCTTGATTTGTCTTCTACAATCTCCCCCTAGGCTCGGTGAAACATGATCAATCAAAATCAACATTCGCCTTCTTGTATGAACCAGCATAAGCATACCATTTTTCCTCAGGATCCGGTCGATCATCCATACGTACTGGCAAGATAGAAAATAAACAGATTCATCAGCTGAGATAGGGCAGTGTACAGCTTGGATAAATCGTCTTTGCCAAACTTCATTAAGTCTGCTGGATCAATGATTCGATAAGACCTGTCTATACATTTGATCACAGCGTGACCGGAATCCTTTTCACATCTCCAAGATAAAAGTTGCTTCAAAGAGTCGGGAGGAACTGGAGCATGCACAGGAACTTTTCTGATAAATTTGGGGTGTTGATAGACTCTGATCTTCATAGGAGCTTTTGTATTTTCATCGATACGTGTTGAGTCATCAATCAACTTTGATTTTGCAGTCTTAAAATCTTTGAAATTAGTGCGCATCTCCCTTCTTATCATGGATCTCATGAGCTCAGCTTCACTGTAATTACTCTCGTTAAAGAATGGAGCTTTGCCCATTGAGTATAAATCAGCAGCACGTAACGTATGAAAGTCTTGAGTGCTCTTTATATAATCAATCTCTCCATTTCTTCTCTTTATCACATACATTCTTTTCTCACCATCATAAGCCCAGCTAATAACGTGAGACATTTCACCATACTTTTCTTTTGGCTTTGAGATAAACAGAAAGTGTGCTTCAGTAGGTGGTGGTGGTGCTTTGAACTGTAAACCTCCTCTAGTGTATAAGGCAATCTGACCAGTAGAATCTGTCTTTGTAGCTTCAGTAGGAGTTTCACCACTCACAGTCTCTGAAGGAATTTCTCCTTCTTCAAGATTAATATCTTTGAACAACTCCTGAAGATTGTTGCCAAAATATCAGTGTATTCAGTCTGTTTCTCTAAATCATCAAACAAGTCAAATTCTTCTTCGATAGCTCCTGATGAAGATTGTTGAAAGGAATACAGTTCCTTTTCATAAACACTTTCAGTGGCAGGGTCAATTGGATCATATCCTTCTGATTACTAACACTTGGTCTATCGACATTGTCAGTGTTAGTATCTCCAGCAGGACTGGAAGAAGAACCAGTAACATTTCCACCATCTCCACCATCATCTTCACCATCATTATCATCACCATCATTTCCATCATCATTATTACCATCATCACCTCCATCATCTCCACCATCATCATCATCATCACCATCATCATTTTCATCGTCATCCTCATCATCATCATCTTCATTAGCATCAGAATCAGCATAATCAACTAATTCTTCATCCTCCTGCTCATGAACTATAGGCATAGAAATCATGTGTTCCGGCTCAACGAAAGCTGTAGATGTGTAAGCTTCAGTGATAGGTACTGCAGATGAAACAGGAACATCTTCAGTAGTGCTACCACTTTGCTGTACAGTGGATGCTTGTGCTTCGTTGACCGTTTCCTTCTCAGGAACAGTCTCAGTAGGAGGTGGACTTGGAGAGCGTCTACTTGATTCACCAATTACTGTAGTAGACCTTATTATAGGAGGCTGATGAAAATAAGTTTGAGAAATGAATTCTCTCAGCTCGTTTAGTTGCCTCTCCAATCCAGAAGAGTATTCAAACAGTTCTTCATTTGGTGCTCAAGGGATGCCAATCGTGTGTCCTTGATAGCTGAGTCAAGATGAATCATATTGATCTGGTTTGTCTTTTCATCATTGCCTTTCTTTAACTCAGCAATCATTTCATATTCTCAAAATTTTCTTTCTCCAGATTCTTTATTCTTTCTTCCAACGTGATAGAACCTGGAGTGCTTGTGGATTCCTCTCTCCTCTGAAACTCAGGAGGAGTATTCAAGAGTGTGTCGACATCAAACTCCAAATTCTCCTGATGTGGTGGTGTAGAGAAACCAGAAACAGGAACATCAGATGCACCAGAAACAGGAACTGTCTCTGTTTCAGAACTGACAGTAGTTGTATCAACATGAGATTCTTCCCTAGTGATCACATTTACAGGTGATCGCTGAACTTCAGAAGAAGAGGTCGGATCAGCCTCTGTAATAACCACTTGTGATCGTGGTCTCCTGGGAATAATACCACCACGACCTCTCTTTCTCGATGGGAAGTCTTTTCTTTTTGCCATCCGTTTGCGTCGTGATGATGTACTAGGAGACTCTTCCGGGACATAATCAGTGTCCCTTTCTTCCTCACTTGGTCGAGATGATGTTGGAGTAGACGGGGTTGGATCAGTCTGAATCACATAAGGAACATTCCCTATCTGATCACTAACAGTCTCTGAACTAGAAGCAGAATGAACAACTTCTTCCGTTCCTTCTTCATGTGTAGGTTCATCTTCAAAAGCTTCTCAATCTCTTCATCAATATTTTCTCTAGTAGTAGAAGTAGAAGCACCAGTCTGTGCTTCATCAGCATGAGCACCTTCAGCAACCTCATCATCATGTTCATCAATCTCAGAAAATTTGCCGATCTTTGCAAACTTTCACCAGAGCATTTGTTACCTCTGGTTCCAGTAAGGTGTGAAAAAATCTCCTTCTTGATGTTTGGACAACTATTTAGGAGATCTCTGAGTGCAAGGAGGAAAGGCATCGTTAATGATCAGCTGAATGAACCTGGGATACATGATAAACTTTCTCCCAGGATTAGCAGTAGCATTTTTCCCATTTCTTGAATATCACGAGAAATGCTGAATGGAATATCATCCACCAGAGAAACCAATAATGATCCAAATACAGCACTAAGGCTATCCATACCAGCCTTCAAATTACTCAACAGTGAATTACCACATGAAATAGATATTCCAGTATGGTGGTAACCACTTCTTCTCCAAACTTGGATATCTATACTCATAACCCATCCGAGATAGACAATCCATGACAGTATCATCATCTAATCTTGTGGTGCTCCCTCTTGATCATTAAACAGAAGAACTCTGTTTAGTATGCTTGAGAAACTATCACCCTTTTATCTTTCACAGTTGCTGTAATAATCTGGTTTCCAGATTCGTCTTTTTCTAGAGCAGCAGTGCTCCAGAAAGAGTCTATCAGTTCGGCATAGATGGCTGGATCAGCAGAAATAGAATAAACATTCTTGAGTTCTTCAGCCCCTCAATCATAGATGAAAATAATTCCTTCCCTTCCGGAACTTCATCCAAATATGCAACACAATTATGATTCTTGTTAAAGATCATTTGTGCCATCTGCATTGTCAAATAAGATTGAAATTAGAACACTCAGAATATAACTTAATTATGACAAAATAGTTTCTGAAATTGGAACATGTGAACCACAAATTTTACTTAGAAAAGTTTATCACTTGAAAACACTTAATCATTTCAAAATTTTATTACATTTAAGGTTTATCAACAAAAATTATTGTGTACAAGTATAATTGAAAAACAAGTGGTTCAACACTTAGAAACATTTACAACAATTAGCTGTCATGCGAAAACTGATTCAAGCGAGAACTAATAATTCATGCGAGAACACAATATGTGCGAAATGTATTCACGCGACAAAACTATTTCGTGCGAAATTGTTTTTGTGCGAAAGTTAAGCTCTCGCAAAAGACCTTTGCGAAAACTGGTTTAAAATTTCAAGCGAAATCAAGTCTCACGCGATAGAACCAGTTTCATGCGACAACTCTAATTTCGCGTCTGTTCAGTCTTGTGCGAATCGCATATATCAAATTCAAATTAACAGTTCAAAACTTGATTTTAACCCATGATTTCCCGATCATTTATGTCGCCTAAGTCTATTAGGTTGATTTCGTTAATCAATTTCATCATTTAAGTCCATTTATTTAGATTTTAAGTTCAAGATGTTAAGTTCCTCTTAGTTTTTCAGATCTACAGTAACCAAATCAAGCCGTTTATACCTTCAAAATCACTTTATGCACGTACTAGAGTAAGATATGTGAATCAAAATCAGAGTAGGAGCAAAATGATGTATGCGAGAGGAGATTCGGGTATGTGAGCGAAATGGTTTTCGGGTAGGTTTGAGCGAAAAGTGGCTTTGTCTAGAACATTGTGCCTTTTATATCACAGACAAGTCACGCGAAAACACAGTTTCGCAAAACCTCCTTTTTCGCGTGAGATTCCCTGTCGCGCGAAGCAGTTATGTTTCAAAATTTTCAAAATTTCAAACTTTTCAAACCTTTTATTTGCAATGAATTTGTCAACATAAATGTTATTTACCAAGTGACCAATTACTTTAATGAATCTTCAATTTTCAAACATTTTCTTGTTATTTAATTGTCCTAAAAATAAAACTATAAAAGTGAAATAAAAAACAAACACTTATAAACAAAATAACATAAGAATGAACACAATTAAAGAATCAAGATCGGATTTGCTTGTTTTGTATAAATTTTCATAATGAGATCATATAGTTCTTTTTCAAGTTAAGACTCTGTCCGGCTTTATTTAAAAACTGGTTAAGTTGATTGTCAATATATTTTGTCCTTTTAAACTTATACTTTAGGTTTTACTCAGACACATAATGAGTGATATATATCATGTTTTGTGTTGATTTAATATAAGTCAGTGGATCCCACAATCAGAACTTCTGTAGAATTATTATTATCCTTCAAGACACTATTGAGATTTTCAAGTCACCCCAATTTGACTTAAACCATGCATTGATGATCAGTGATACCATTTATTGTAATCCTAATATAACTATTTGAGCATAACTAGCCTGAGAAATATTTCTTAACCTGGAATATTAACAAGTTTAAGGACTTACTGACAGCCATCGGACTTACGTCTGCCCTCTCAAGATGTTTAGGACTTACAAGCCATCCGGACTTACATGCCCCATCTTTCGATTTTGCCTTCCAAAGTTAAAACTATTCTCAAAATCAGAAAAATATACCATATAGTATGTATGTCGTTTAGACATATCTTTTTGATTTGTTGTGCTTCATGGCATCTTATATCCTATATGGCCTTTTCCTTTTTGGCATCTTTTTGCTCATTATTTTCTTTTTATATTTTTTATCTTTTATATATATATATAGTTATGATAATCACTGAGTCAATCACATACAGGCTTGAGTATGACAAGATTATATCTCTCAGTCTGTATTAGAACATTTTTGGCACATAATCCTGATATGTTCCCCACTGAATCATATTTTGTTAATTCAAGTGTAATCACTCAATTATGATCTTTTCATTTCTGAAAGCAAAGCCTATCGACATATCAAACATAATCCAAGTATATTCGTATTTAAGCCTTTGAAAGTACTTATACTCTTTTTGAACTTGTAATATCATTTCTCATTTAAGCATGAAAATTTCTTCTTTTGATTTTGGCAATCCTTTGATCTTAACTCCCCCTAAGACCAAAAATATTTTTTCAGAACTTGCTTTTCTAATTTTCTCCCCCTAAAATTGTGATTGTCCTTTTTATGAAAAAGAAACAATTTCAATTTATGCATTATTAAAACTGAAAAATCTTTTTGTGAAGATTATTAAACCAATTTATCCAAAGTTAATCATTCCCAAGGATTGCACAAGGAAATCAAATCGAGAATGATCAAACGCCTTGGTAAATAAATCAGCTATATTTTCAGTTGACGGCACTTGTTTAAGATGAATAAGTTTACGATCAAAACAGTCGCGGATAAAATGTATGCGGATGTCAATGTGTTTAGTTTTAGAGTGTTGGATAGGATTTTTCACGATGTTTAGAACTGCCGTGTTATCACACCAAATTGGTGTGTCATAAATGTTGAGGCCATAATCAAGAAGTTGTTGCTGAATCCAGACAAGCTGGGAACAACAACTCGAAGCAGCCACATATTCAGCTTCGGCAGTGGATGTGGAGACAGTGTTTGCTTTTTACACTGCCAAGAAATGAGTCGGTTGCCCAAGAATTGACATCCTCCTGTGGTCGATTTCCTGTCTAAATTACAACCACCATAATCACTGTCAGTATAAGCAAATAAATTGAAATCGGAATTTCGAGGATACCAAAGACCAAGTTTGGGTTGACCCTTGAGATACTTAAAAATCCTCTTGACAGCTTTCATGTGTGATTCCTTTGTATCACTTTGATAGCGAGCACACTGACAAACAGGGAACATAATATCCGGTCTGCTTGCAGTAAGATACATAAGAGAACCAATCATCGATCTGTAAAGATGCTGATCAACTGATCCTTCTAATGGATCTGGAGTAAGAGTAGGACGAGAAGCCATTGGAGTTGGAGCTACTTTGGAGTCGTGAAACTTGTATTTCTCAAGAATTGTCTGAACATACTTTTCTTGATGAATGAGAATACCCGTCTCAGATTGAGTAACCTGAATACCCAAGAAAAATGAAATTTCTCCAAGTGAACTCATCTCAAACTTCTTCTTCATCACTTCTTCGAACTCCATGCACATACTATCATTTGTTGAACCAAAAATGATATCATCGACGTAGATTTGAACCAAAATTATATCATCGCCTGATTTTCGGATGAATAAGGTTTGATCAATTGCACCTCTTGAATAACCATTTGCAAGCAAATGTTCAGTCAGAGTTGCATACCAAGCACGAGGTGATTGATGTAGACCATATAAGCCTTATCCAACTTGTAAACATAATCAGGATGATCTGGGTCTTCAAATCCAGGAGGCTGACAAACATAGGTTTCTTCCTTCATTTCTCCGTATAAAAATGCAGTCTTAACATCCATTTGGTACACCTTGATGTTCATGAATGAGGCAAAGGCTAAGAAAATGCGTATTGCTTCTAGTCTTGCAACTGGAGCATACACTTCTTCATAATCTAAGCCTTCAACTTGATAAAATCCCTGCACCACAAGGCGTGCTTTATTTCTAACTATAACACCCTTTTCATCCGTCTTGTTTCGAAAAATCCACTTTGTTCCAATCGGAAGCTTATCCTTTGGAAGTTCAACAAGATGCCAAACATTGAGTTTCTTGAATTGCATCAACTCATCTTGCATTGCTTCTATCCAGCTGTTTTCCTTGAGCGCCATTTCCACATTCTTGGGCACTATTTGTGATAGAAAGCAAGCATATAGACAGGTGTTGATTGCCCCTGATCGACTTCTGGTAACTACACCTTCATGTAATGGACCAATGATTGCTTCAGTTGGATGAGTTTTATGTATTCTTAATGAGGAATCTCATCTGCAACCATTCCATCTTCCAAATTTTTAATATGTTCAACATTAGCAAGAACTTCTTCAGTATGTTGAGATAGAGGAACATAAGTTACATCAAGCGTGTCATCTGAAATAGGAGTTTCAGAGGCAGTTGACACATTTGGAGACTCATCAAATGGAACTTGAATGATCTCTATCGGTGTGTGTATAGTGTCTGAAGAAGATGAAGATAACGGAGAACTCAACGATTCTTCCAGCTCCTGAGTAGGAATTTGTTCTGAAGAAACATCTAAAGACTCAGAACATGCAGATACTGGCACATAAGCTGTAGGAATATCTTTGGATGATGAAGTAGTAACAGAATCATCAGATATCAAAGAAGGAAGTTCCTCAATTATTTTGTTTTCCAAGGATATTGCTGAAGAATTAGTGTCTGCAGAAGAAGAATTAGAAATATTAAAATTTATGAACAAAGATTCATAATCATAAACCCATGAAGGAGCTGAACCTGCATCAGTTATGTTAAGTTCGTGCCAATCAATGTTAAATGACTCGACTATTTGTCTAGTTCTTTTATTGTAAACACGATATGCAACCTTATTGGCAGCATATCCCACAAAGTAACATTCATCAGCCTTTTCAGAAATTTTGAAGATGATTCGGTTGTATGTAACAAAGTGCAACAACAACCAAAGGCTTTAAAATATTTAACTTTGGGTTTGTGATTATAAAAGATTTCATATGGAGTCTTATTTAATCTTTTGTTGATTAACACACGATTCTGAACATAACAAGCAGTATTTACTGCTTCTGCCCAAAAGAACAAAGGTAATTTGGTGGCAGAGAGCATTGTTCTAGCAGCTTCAATCAATGTCCTATTTCTTCTTTCTGCAACCCCATTCTGTTGTGGAGTGCCAGCAGCACTGAATTGTCTGGCAATTCCTTTGGATTCACAAAACTCATTCAGAGTTTGATTGCAAAACTCTGTCCCATTGTCACTTCTGATGCATTTTACCTTTTTCTCTGTTTGATTCTCCACCAAAGTAATGAATTTGATCAATAGATGTGGAGTCTCATCCTTAGATGCTAAGAAAAACACCCAAGTAAATCTTGAAAAGTCATCAGTAACAACCAAACAATAAGATCTTCGACCCAAACTTAGAACACTTACTGGACCAAAAAGATCCATGTGTAAGAGTTGTAAGATTGATTCGACTGAGTTGTGTGCAACTGGTTTGTGAGGAAGCTTATGTTGTTTACCTTTTGAACATGACAAACAATGTTCAGTTAAATGATATTCTTTTTCAGGTAAACCAATTACATGATTTCCACGTACAAGTTTATTCATGTTTTTAAAATTGACATGTCCTAATCGACGATGCCATAACATGGAATCATTCTCCGAGGCTTTGGATAATAAGCAAGAGGCTGTTACCAAAGAATTTGAACAATGCATATCAAGAAGATATGTGTCATTGTCTCTCGGAGTCCTCATCAAAACCCATTCTTCTGGAACAACAAAACCTGGTTTTAATATTAAGCATTCGTTATTAGTAAAGTGTGTTGAATATTGTTTGTCGCAGATTTGAGACACACTTAGCAGGTTATGTTTTAATTCCTCAACAAAATTAACATTCTCAAAACTTAGGACGCCATTTGTAACTGTACCCCGTTTTGTAATTCGTCCTCCTCTATCTCCTGCAAATATCACTCTTCCTCCGTTGTATGATTACACATCTTGTAGTAATGATAAGTTACCAGTCATATGTCTTGAACAACCGCTATCAACATGCCATAGACTTTCAGAAGCCTTTTGCGGTTGTCCCTGCATTAGTAACAAATTACTTAGATTTTGGTACCCAAGTCAAACACGACTGAGCACACTATGTGTTGCAGCAAGACAAAATGATTTGAGATTATTATATTTTGTTTGCACATCGTTCTTTTCATTTATGATTTTAGACTTTACATCATTGGTCAAATTCTTATCCCGTCTGACATTAATCTCATTAGCAACCTTTGATTTCATATTGTTTGAAAATTTTTCACGTGTGAAAAATAATTTTCTATTATGAGAGATAGAATTATGAAATCTTTGTTACTTAATGATTTTTGTCTGAAAGGACACTTATTTGCCAAATGATTTGTGTTTCCACACTGAAAGCATCTCTTCTGTTGTGTGTGGAAAACAAACTGTGGATGACAATTATTAAAATTGTCATAAAAACCAAAGTCAGATAGACTATATTTAACTTTGTCCACAGTCTCTCGAATCTTTGTCTCGTTTGACAATTGCAAATTCATCTTTTGCAGATTCGAGGAAATTGAATTATTATGACCACTTTGATTCGGAGATTTGGCAATTTGGACTTGTGGAATTGGTGGTTTTGGAACAGGAACTGTCTGAGACTTTGCTGGAGTAGGACCAGACTTTGAATGTGCTGGAGAAGGACCAGGCTTAGAAATACGGATTGGTGCTGGAGAATGACCAGACTTTTGAATTGTGAGATTGCATGCAGAAGAATTATTCACTTGCAAATCTGGGCTACAAACATCTTGATTCACAAGGTTAGCATTATAATGAAGCTTATTTTTAAAGAATAGCGAATTCGTTTCTTTAAAAATATGTTCTTCATTTTCAATTACACCCTTAGAAATGAATCGACTCTTAAAATCCTTTTCAATTCTTTCCTTTTGAGTAGCCCTTTGATTTGCATTCAAATGATTTTTACTATTAGATTGCAACTCATTCAAATCAACCTTCTTTTCATTTCCAGACAAATTTTGAGTACATGCAGATTGTGAAACTTTTACATTCTTATTATTTAAACATTCATTCTCATTCTCATCCTCACTTTCACTTTCCCAATCTTCAACCAACCCATCCACCTTCATTTTATCTGCAAAAAGATTTTCAGGTGATTGTTTAGTTTTGGGTTCTGTGATAGGATCAACTGATAAGTTTATTTTAACAGAAGTGTTTAAATTTTGAGATGGAGAAAATCCAATCCCATAGACCATATCAGAATCATAAATGTTCTCAGATGAAGGTAAACATGAATAATCATGATTAATTGGAGGAGCAATGTTAGAAAAACCAACACCACATTTTCCTCCTTTGATTTTCTGAGTCATTTGTGACTTGATTATGCCTTCAACCATAGTTGATGAAAGTTCAAATTTCTCAACAGTCAATTTAACCGTGGCTAATTCACTGTTGAGTCTGTTAATTTCTAGAGCTAGTTCATTGTTTCTGTTTGTCAAGTCATTATTAGTACATTCTTTATCATGAAGATTTAATTTCAAATTATAAATCGTTTTGTTTAAACCTTCAAGTTTTCTTTAAAAATCCTTTCATTTGACTTGTGTTTACTAGCTTGATACTGAAGTTTTTCAACTTCCATTATCAGGCTTTCATTGTGAACTCTGTATCTTTGAACTTTCTCAACACATGCATTTTTACATAAGTCATCATATACCTTGGGTTCTGAAGTTTCTCCTTCTGTTTCTTTGACCTCCTTTACCATGAATGATTTCATTTCACCATCTGATTCTTCCACTGGAGCACTAACAACAGTCTTTGGATCAATACATGGACTTTTGACTGTGAGCTCAACAGTGTCATCTTCAATCACAATCGTTTCTTTATCATCTTTCTCATCCTGTTCTTTCTTCTCAGCTTTCTCCTCTATGTCTTCAACTTTTCTTTCTCTTCTTCCACCTTGGCAAACAAACCCTCCAACGATCATCAGACACGAATTCAGCAAACAAGTTTTCTTCCTCTTCTGATTCTGGAACAATTGTTGCAATAAGTGCATGAGACAAGGTTATATCAAGGGCCTCCATTTGATCAGACCAATCATATTCAGCATTTGTTTGAGAAACCAATGCTTTATTGCCACCAGAAGTACTGGCTTTGTCTTTCTTCTGCTCTATCTCAACAGTCACCATCTTCTTAGGGCCATCATTCTGGACAGTTTTTGGTTCAGTACACTCTCTGGCGAAATGACCTGGTTTGTTACAGTTGTAACACCTCAGGTTGGATTTGTCGAAACCGATTTTGCTAGAATTATTAACACCAAACATTTTCCTCCCTGTTCTTCTAGCAAAATTCTTCGCCCTGTAAACCACCATGGCCATTTGATATTTGATGTCGTTCTCTTCAACATCATCCGGATTAACTTGTTGAAGATCATCAACAAGAATATTTGGAGCAGTAAGTCTTCCGGCCATAAAAGCTTCATAACTTGACATGAAAGTGGTGAAAAGAGCAAGATGCTCCTCAGCGATCTGAACAGTCTGCTTGGATGGAGTAGTGGAAGCAACATAAGCATGTTGACCACTATGAGAATCTTGAGATTGAGAGACTTGTTGGTGAATGATGGGGGAATAATGTTGAGCAGCTGGAACATGGACTTGATGAGTTACTGCTGGTTGCATATATGAAGATGCTGCACTTCCTGATTGTTGTTGCTGACACATTTGTGTATAACTGACATAGTAATTTGGATTACTAGCCATCTTTGCGTAGAGAGCAGTTCCTTCAGCACCTAGAGAACTGAGATGATTAGCAGCTCGCTGCTTATCATCCATAGCATAAGACTTAATAGTTGAGATGAGATCAGTCAACTGAAGAGTATACAAGTCTTTGGTTCTCTTTATCAATGTACAGTTGTTGTTCCAACTGTAAGGAAGTGAGTTGAGTAACTTCTTGTTCACAGTAATGGGTTCCATAGTAATACCCGCACTCTTCATTTTTGTGACCAGTCTAACAAACCTGGCCATTTGAGCTTCCAACTCCTCACCAACAATATGATTGAACATATTGAATTCTTGATTCAACATATCCTTCTTGCTCTCTCTCATGTCTTTGTTGCCCATTATCTGAGATTCCAGAGCATCCCATAGCACTTTAGCACCCCTGAACTCTTGGAACTTTTGTGAGATCTCAGTAGTAAGAGCCATAGTAATTGCAGCATACGCCTTATCATCCAATTCCAGTCTCTTGATATCGTCTTCATCCCACAAATGTTCAGGTTTCTGAACCATTTCTCCTTTGTCATTTTTGTACAACGGAATGTAAGGACCATACTTAAGGATCTCCACATTTTAGGTTCCGTGTAAATGACATATCTCTCAAATCGAAACGCCCAATCGGTATAATCATCTTCACATAAAAGCCTCGGTGGCTTGTTACCAGTTCCAATCTCAGTGTCTAGATGAAGTGAAGCAGTAAGATGCTTCAAATTCGGTGTAGTTGAAGCCATGATGAGCAGAAAGTTGAAAATCAGAATTCTCGTGCGAAAAACAAACTTGTGCGAAATCAGATCTCGCGTGGAACGAGTTTTCGCGCGAAGTAGCTCTTCGTGCGAAATTCCAAAGATACCTTTTATGCGAATCGCACAAAAAGGTGAAATAACTGTCTTTGCGAAAACAACACCTTTTCGCGTGCGAGAACTTGCGGATCAAGCGAAAACGTCGATTTTGTGCTGAAACAGATTACCAACTGTTTGTTCTTGCGAATGTCACCTCCAATTCACTGATTAAGTTTGATTAAACCCATTTTAATCCAATTTTAATGAATTTTAAGTCAATTTTAGTCAAACTTAAGCTTAAAGTTCACTAATTAAGTTCAATTAGGTCCAGATCAGTCCAAATCTTCCAAAATCGAGCAGAGTAACATCTCCATATCAGAATCTAACGTTATCAATGATGAATTTTGTCAAATTCGAGTAAAACTCAATCCAAAACTCTTCCAAATCGTGGTTCTAGAGCCTAATGCTCTGATACCAATTGTTAATCCTTTGAAATCTCCCAAGAAATCACTAACACACGATCTCAATCACGTGAATGCGGAATATAAACGTGATTGGACATAAAAGGAGAGTGGATTGAACATAAAATGCTTCTTCGATTGAATTGAACAACCTATAAAAGGTCTTGTGCAGTTTTCGCACAGTACAGGAAGATAATGAATGAAAAGCTTAATTACAAAACGAAATCTAGCTATTTATACTAAACATAGGAGTTCTCGCGCGAGATCCCTTTCGCGTGGATCAAGCTTTCGCGCGGCTGCTGTATTTCGCGTAGTCTGCGACTCGCATGGATCTGGTATGTCGCACTGTAAGCTTCTCGCGTGACTTGTAGTTGTCGCGTGGCTTTGTTTTCGCATATGATGTTTTGCCGAGCCTTGATTTGTCTTCTACAATAAAATAATAGTTCTAGAGATGACAAGAATGTTGCAGACAAAACAAATCAGACGAACAAACTTGTTTTGGGTGTTGCTGTATAGATGACGTTGAATGGTCGTTGTGCAAAGGAAGATTAGATGGATCAAAAGCTAGATGCAACAAATGCTGAGAAGTTATAAGAAACATATGATGAAGATACAAAGCAACCCCAAGTTGAAAGTGACCGATTGTGAAGGGGTTGTGTACAAGTGAATCCCCAAACTTTATTCATTTATAACACAATCCACAACTTTCATGTTCAACTGTTGATGATTTTCACAACTATAATCATCTCCCAAATCTTTCTTCTTTATACCGCAATAGTCCCTCAACTTTACTTTCTCATACAAAGTCATTAGAAATTGAAACAACCAATTCAATCGTGATGTAACAGTGTGTATTTAGTAATTGAATTGATAAATGTGCATATATATATATATATATATATATATATATAGAACAAGTTTTTTAAAGGTTACTTAACATTTATGTTAACATGGTTAACTGTAGTTAATCTAGTTGTTAAAAGATTCAAGGATTGTATGTGTCGAGTTGTAACGTGTAGGGGCTATATGTGTCTATTTGATTCTTAGTTTGTTAAACATCTATTTTTTATTGAATTGAGTTATGTGTATTTCACTACATATAAAAGATCCTCAAAAAAGTTTTTTTACACTTGCTCCATATATATATATATGTTTTGACTCGAATGAATGTTCTGAAGAAACCGTAATTAAGTTATGTTCTAGAAAAAGAGGATTCTTGTATTTTTGCCCTCCTACGAAGAATACATTCCAACTTATTACTTAAAATACTTCAATGGGTACACGAAAGAAATAAGCCAATTCAGCAATTTTTTGTTCCATTTTCCCGTGGAGTAAAATTCGTATCAGTACGAGTCAATGGAATGGCTCCCCAGCCTCTGATATCCATGTAAAAGACTCGTCAAGTTTAAATACCCTCTTTAACTGCTATTGTAATGGATTGAATATCTTTATAAGAAATCGAAGGAAGACCTTACGATTTTTTCCAGAAAATCCCCAACGAAAGATACACCCTATTTCGTCTGTTATATCAAATGGTTGTTGGCGAGTCATTTTGTGGATTAAGAGTTTGATGGACAAACGATTTGCATGAACTAATTATGTTTAAATACGGAATTCCTTATATTTAAAATTTGAAAGTTTTAAGAGATCACGGGCTAACTTGAATGTAATATAAAAAAAAGTCGAATAAAACTAAAAAGAATTTAAATGAAAGTTGAAATTATAAGCATTTTATATTGAATGGTTGCGGTTTATTTTAATTACTTTAATCTTTTATTGTGCTCATTCAGTAAATGCATCAGGAAGGCATGAGAATTGTGAATTCATTATTTCAATGCAATGACAAATGAAAGACAAAAGGCCATGTGGATATTTGAATTGTTGTGAAATTACCCAATTAAAATGATAATCAAGAAACAAACTTTTAAGACTCGTTTATTCACAACATTACTAATTTATAGATATCAAGTATTCACACGTAAATCAAACTGTTCACGATGCAAAAAAAAACGAATACGAATGATGGTATGCAAATACTTATATATAACAATTTTTTTTTTAACTTTAATCAAACACTGTTGATTTATTGTGTCAAAAGAAAACAAACCAACAATCAAATCCAAATTATAACTTAGAGATCCTGTTACAAGAACTACCTACTCGAAAGCGATTACGAATGATTTAGCCGCTCAACGACATGATTCAATCTTCAATGGTTGAATTAATTTTGTTGGAGCTTGAACTCAGGTGAATCCGTGGTGAAAAGCACACTCAAAATCGCCTTAAAATCATTCAAAATTCACAGTATGAAGCTTGGATTTAAAATCCTAGAGTTATCTTTAAATAATTCTAAAAAAACTAAAAATTCGGGAGCTGTTGGGGGACAACATATAGTACGATGGATAGTGCATTGGTAGGGGAGCAAAATACGCTGGGTCATCTGCATTGCGCTGGTCAGTGCAATGGTGTCAGAGCACTATGTTGGTAGTGAACACTATGAACTGAAACATCTTTTTTGGCCTTTTTACTTTCAAAAACTTCCATGCTCCCATTAATCTACCACCAACATGTTAAAACGTCCCAATTATAATCTTTAATCTATAAACATCTGTAACACAAACATGCCTCAAAGTAACCTCGTTTTATATTCTCAAATATATAAAACCTGAGTTAACTATATTTAATTCCAAACAAATAGCACTCGATCTATTGTAGTCCAAGAAACTTGCTTGTGTAATCATATACTTAAATAAGTGTAGTAGATTCCAATCAAAGTTGAAGACACATACGCGTGACATGTCTTACGCTCAAGTTGCAGCAATATCATAACTTCAATTTGTTATAGTCATTTTATAAGCAACATCATAACTTCAATTTCTTATAGTCATTTTATTATTCGAACAAAGTTATGTTCCTTTATTTTGGATAAGTAGGGATCCCACAAACCACCAAACAACACCCATTATTGGGGTTCTGTCCAATTAATTATAAATGATAGTAAGTAGGATGTAATTAAAAAATATTGGTAATAGGACTCTAACTTATTAAGCTCCAAGAGCATCGCTATCGTAGTTGAAAATCCAAACGTCTCACGTCGGCGGAATCAAGGAGAGGGTCTAGAGGGTCTGTTGACTTTCGGGCAGACCAAACATTTTGATAATTAAAGGTAACAAAAAAAAAACTTTCTTGTATCAGATTCTCATCATCTTCTCTTTCATTTCACATTTCTCTCTTGTATCTACTAGTAAGGAACCCGCGCGATGCGGCGGCAGCATCGACGATATTTTACAATGCGATATTCGTTTTCTGAATACTTGTGTGGCTTCTATTATATAATCTATTATCGTTTTCTGAATACTTGAGCATCATAAAACTCAATTGAATAATAGCACACGAATAAGAAAAAGTTTTTCATAAACATAGTACGTTAAAAATAAATATCTGAGCACACGAATAAGAAAATACAAGTCATAAACATAGTACGTTAAAAACAAACATCCACATGTCAACTACTTGGATTTGATGAGATCATTTTTTTGTCATAAACCTTACAAATCTCAATGACCTCATCACCATGTTTCGACCACCATTCTTCATCGGTGTCCAAACTGGAAGATTCTTGTGTCACTTCCTTTTTTACCGCTTCTAATTCTTGATTAGGACTTTCTTGCATTTTCTCTCTTTGACTGAAACAGACACTAAAAAATCAATGTTAGTAGTGTTTTATTAAGAGCAGAAAGGTACATAGATTAAACTATAATTATAAACTATAAAAATGAAAATTATTTAAAAAGTACAGACAGCGTAAAGAAGTCTATTTAGGAGGGATCAAAACACCCCTTATAAAATCTACAGCTACAAACTGGCGGATTTATATATGTTGTTTCATCCTTAAATGGCTAAAGTCTTAACACAACGTTTATACAGGTCGTCTATCTTGGTTCAAATATAAAAATTCCATGCTTTTTCTAAATTATATAGACTAAATACTATGTATAATGATATTATTTTGACTTGACCCTAACAGACAGGACAAAATTCCTACCCTGCAAAACCTTCAACTTCAGTACCTATTTAATGTCTCCCTCCACTCCTAGATTATTTATAGTATATATCAAACTATGTTAGGAATAATAATAATAATAATAATAATAATAATAATATAATAATAATAATAATAATAATAATAATAATAATAATAATAATAATAATAATAATAATAATAATAATAATAATAAATCACCAAGAAAGTCATTCAAACTTCCAGATTGTAACAATCTAAAAGCACAAGTACAGCAAGAATCATGTATGAACAAAGATGAAGTTTTAATATAAGTCATAATGATTAGATGATGGATCATATGATACCATAACTTGGAACAATAGAAGAATACTAAATGCGCAACATAATCATGCAAACAATATGAGGTTCCCGAAACTAAAATTTGCATATTTACTCATTTTATACATAACGTAGCAGCAGTCGGCACAAATTACAAAGTTAACACATGGGTTCGAGAACATCTTCTGTGCCATTTCATGTAACAAAAAGTTACCTATTGCTTATTAGAAATGATTTGTTGCTATTACTTCTGAAATAAGCAGCTTGGAATAAAAAAAAGTCCAGGTTGTTTATCAAATACTGCTTGATAGACCCATTAATATAATGATTAAGAGAATATAAATATACAAATCCATACACCTCTAAAGCATGTTATTGTGCATATTCTTTTTTTCACAAAAGTGGAAGCAGTTAATCAACTGTAACAGCACAAAATGCAAGAGACGGTATCTAGGTTTGTTTATGCTATAAAAATGCAATAATAAGACACTCTAAACAGACTATGTGCGGTCTCAAAACAGCAGTAAGCAGATAGTTACCTTAAATAAGCAATGACATACACCCCCTAAAGCATCTAAGCACATTTTAAGCATTACCCATATTAATATACAAAAAATAATCTATATTAAAAAGTCATCAGCCCCATCCCCCATCAATTGAAGATCACAGTAAAGTCTAACAACAAACAAAATGTTGAAGAACAAAAAGTCATATGCCCCATCATAGTTACATTATCCAAACTAATTTATACTCTTAGTTATGGTTCACTTTATTTATTATTTAATGATTTTGTTTTTAGTATACTATTGTGTATTATATGTTGTATGTCTCGGGGTTTGGGTTTATTAGTTGCTTGTTACTTTTTGATACACCAATAAGCTGTTTTGATTATTTTGGGATTGCATATTCAAGCTCTATATCACTTGCAACCGAAGTAGTGGTAGAGCTTTTATGCGGGCCGAAAGTCACGTGAACCATAAAACTTTTTCTCATCACTATATGGACTTAATACGTATAAATTTTTGAACAAAATATGAACTTAATAAGTATAATTTTTTTGAACAAAAACCGGGGGGGCGGGCCCCTAGGCCCCTGAATGCTCCGCCTATGAACTGAAGTAAATTGTTTTGGGTAAACAGTTTAAGTAACTTATTCTAAACTGCATATTTTTAAAAATCAATTAGCAGATAAGCAATTTAATAACCATCGAGAGGTGAACCATTTTTTAAGCAGTGATCATGTTGTTTTTTGTTTTCTTAATCAAAGGTTTACTCTCAATGCAAAGCCCTATACAAGAAATGTTGAAAGCCTGTCTAACCAGCCCCGTATTAAGATCTTTTTTGCCCTGAACCTACGCTGATGACCCATTAACCCACCCCACCCAGCCATTAACTCTAAAGATACCCATGATTGAACAACAATCCTCAAGACAACAAATGCGTAAAATAAGATAACCAACGCTGTACTTGGAATTAGCAGGACCATAGCATAACAACTGAGCTGTGATTTCAATAACAATATAGTATTACTTTTATATTGACCTACTGGAAGTAATGAACTTACCAAGCCTTTAATAGAACCAGTGTTGGTTTCCCCTGCAAATCAACAAGGCTCCAACTTTTAGCTTAACTTAAATACAACAATAATAAATATACATTATGCTGCAAGAAGTAACAAAGAAGCTTGAAAATTAAATATTTTACAAGGGCAATTTTCACTCATTCTGCTGAATTGCTAATTTGTAAAGTCAATTAGTAATTATCCATAAATGTGGTCTCAAATTTTCTACAGTATCTTTCTAATGTCCCAAAAAACCCTAATTTTCAAATCCCATCATTTGCTTAGGAAGAGAAGATCTGCTAAGAAGTTACCTGAGATGAAATAGGAAGAGAAGAGCAGCACTCACCCAATTCGAAATCCTCAACCTTCGAAGCGTATAAATCGAACGAGATGTGTGCACATTTGAAAACGCCCGCCCATTTGAAAATCGATCGAGAAGTGGAAATCCTCAGCCATGTTCAGATCTGCAGAAGAAAAGAAGGTCGCAGACCTTCTTCTTTCATCTTGGCGGTTCTCCCGGTCTTTTCTTTCCTGCGAAGTTTGTTCTTTTCTTTTGATTGGGATGTGAGATGAAGATGATGGAGATGGAGATGGAGATGGGTTGTAAGGTATGCAATGTAAGTTGTACATCTCTTAAATGTGGGTGAAAAGACAATTTTAACCTTCTCATTTGCTTATTAAGAGAGTATAGATACCCCACGTTAGATCCCAATGTGAATTCTAGATTGCGTTGGAGAAGCTCTAAGTTATATTTATAAAAACACACAACCACTTAATTTAATTGAGTTTTTTTATACCAAACTGGTGTTGGCTTAAAAAAGAATATTTACCGAAATGGATGATTTAAAAATTATTTATCAGAATGATTGTTTTTTTATATAACCTAATCTATTACAATTATGTTAATTCAATCTTACATATTTATATATTTGTTCTCCAACCTTTGAAATGAAAATTGCACCATCATCCTCACATACTTATACTTTTCTAGCGATGCTTGTGATTTCAACACTTGAATTTTCAGTTTAGTTTATGCCTTCAATATTCCATCAAAATATACGATTTGCAGTATCTAAACTTTCAACATCAAACATACAGACTGAAATTTTGTATCGGCACTCATGAGTACTTCCACCGGTCGGAAACAATTAAACGAGTTCGTAAAATTGGCCATGAATATCACCACACCGTAGCTGAAATTCATCGGATAACGTTATTATCCTCTACAAGTATAGCCCTAACTTGATCAAAAATAGATTTCACATCCATTCCATCAATGATTTGCACTGATCATCAACTGCTCTATAAATCAGTACTGATTCAAAATTCGCTAGACCATTGCTCGAGCAAAAGAATAAAATTAGGGCACGAGGGGTGGGAGATTTTCATGGGATTTTACTTTTTCTTAAAGGTGTACTTTAACACAAAAATTGGTGAAAAATACTCATTTTAATAAATAATTTTAAAATCACTCACATTGTTAAATATTTTGTCTGCTAACACTATATATATAAAAAACTCTAATTTAATTATATTAGATAGTACGGAATCCAAACAAATGAAGGCTTTTTTTAGCGTTAGCCGTCCATTTTTTAAAGATAAATACCTCGTTTTGTCGTCCATTGTCATTTTATTACGGTTGAGTTCTATTATTATTAAACGCATATTTCAACATGTGGGGTGGGGGTATCTTGGTGACGTTTGTTGACAATGATCTCTCTAATATTAAGAAATGTTAAGTTTCTGACCCTTGTAAATTAATACAAGTACTGTATTTATTAGGTGGAAAACAACGCATAATATCATTAATTAAATAGACATCAGCAAGTGTGAAATACATATAGCATAAATACTGAGGACATATTTCAATGAGGCATGTGTTTGGTACAGTAATCTTAAAATGGATTTTGCGTATTTAATCAAACGATAAATTTTTCAGTGTTTTTAGAATTGAACCGGACCGGTCATAGAACCAACCTGTGTATGCCTATTTGGATTTTTTTCCAATTGAATTGGGAGGTGGTTAAACCGGATTGGGTGGCTGGACCGGATTAAAAAATGATTTTATGATCCATATTTTATTTAATGAGGTGTTTATATTCTGAAAAATTACAAATTTACATCAAAGGATATATTATTTCCAAATTTTGTTATCAATTATATGCATAGAAATAGTTTTAAATTTTCTATTTCTTAGGACGTTATTCAGTTCGAATCAGTGATACCGTAATTACCCAAATCATTAAGACAATATATGTTTAGATTTGTTTCATTTTACGTATGCGTGACAAAAATTTAGTGGATTGGTTTATATTAAGGTTGCTTTTAATTGTACGAGCAGAGCTAAAAGAAACGCTTGGGACTACAACAAATAGAACAATCGGTCATAAGGATTCCTGATGGTGGAACGAAGATGTACAGGAGAAGATAAGAATTAAACAACAAAGTTTTGGAGAGCTTTTACGCTGTAATAATGAGGAAGAACGAGCAAAGCTAAAAGATAAATACAAAGAGGCTAAATGAGAGGCGAAAAAGTCTGTGTCAGAGGCAAAGAACACAGCATATGAGAGGATGTATAAGCGATTAGAGACGAAAGAGGGTGAACATGACATGTTTAAGATTGCCCAGGCAAAGGAACGTAGTAGACAGGACTTGAGATTGGTGAAGTTTATAAAGGCCGCGGATGGAAAGGTCTTGGTGAGGGAGAAAGACATCAAGGGGAGATGGAAAACTTACTTCAATAACCTTTTCAACATAACGAACCGTAATCAACAAACGGAGATTGATGAAACAACTCAAACGAAGCAACAAAACAAGTGTTATTGTAGAAGCATGACAGTCGATAAAGTTAAGAGAGCTTTGAAGTAAATGGGAAGGGCTAAGGCGGTGGGGCCAGACAACATTCCGATTGAAGTGTGGAAGTGCCTTGGAGATGAGGGCCTACAATGGCTAACGGACTTATTCAATACTATCTTTAAGACAGGAAAGATGCCAGAGCAGTGGAGAAACAGTGTCATAGTCCCCATATATAAGAAAAAAGGAGATGTCCAATGTTACGCAAATTACAAGGGAATAAAGCTATTGAGTCACACGATGAAGCTATGGGAAAGAATTGTTGACACGAGAATTTGACAAGAAACTCAGATAGCGGTAAACCAATTTGGATTTATGCCAGGACGCTCTACAACAGAAGTTATACGCGTCATAAGGAGGATAATGGAGAAATATAGAGAAAAGAAAAGATACCTACATATGGTATTCATTGACCTAGAAATAGCCTATGACAGTGTGCCGCGGAAACTCATCCGGGAAAGTCTACGACTTAGAAAGGTACCAGAGAGGTATATCAAATAATAAAGGATATGTATGACGGGGCAAAAACGTGTGTACGAGCACCTGCCGGAGACACAGACTTCTTCCCGGTGGAAGTAGGACTCCACCAAGGATCGACATTGAGCCCATTCCTCTTCATAGTAGTGTTGGACGAGATGACCAAGTCTATACAAGAGCCAGTCCCATGGTGTATGCTGTTTGCGGATGATATTGTCTTAATATCAGAATCTAAGACAGTGCTTAACGAGATATTAGAACAGTGGAGAGCAGCACTAGAACGCAGGGGCTTAAGGATAAGTCACTATAAGACAGAATACATGCATTGCAACTTTAGTGGTGAGGCCGAAGAGGACAATCAAATCAGTATCCAGGGCATTGCGGTCCCCGGACGTCTAGGTTCAAATACCTTGGCTCGTACATACAGGAAGATGGAGAGATACACAGCGATGTAGCACGCCATGTACAATCAGGATGGTGCAAGTGGATAGCAGCATCAGGGATTTTGTGTGATAAGAGGTTCCCAGCAAAACTAAAGGGAAAACTATACAGACTGGCAGTACGTCCAGCTATGTTATACGGCACAGACTGTTGGGCCATAAAGAAATCGCACGAGAGACAAATAGAGGTCGCAGAAATACGAATGCTGAGGTGGATGTGTGGACACACAAGATTGGATCGGATAAGAAACGACGTCTTTCGCAAGAGGCTAGAGGTGGCTTGTATCACAGAAAAAATAAGAGAGGGAATATTAAGATGGTTTGGGCACGTGAAGAGGAGAATGATGGCAGCACCTGTCCGAGTAGTAGAGAACATCAGCTTAGAGGGTGGGAGGAGTAGAGGTAAACTTAGATTGACTTGGGACGAGGTTATTAGGAAGGATATGATAGACTTGCATCTTTCTGAGCACATGATCGAGGATAGGAGTGAGTGGAGGCGTAGAATTAAAATTAAGGACTTTTAGTGGCTTTGTGAGAGGGAAGTGTATACGGTGACATATGGCCGGACCCCACACGTTAGGTGTAGTTTTCATCATCTACCCTTTTTGGGTGTTACATGCCTTTTTTTATGTGCGCATTATCTAATTCTTCATGTGATGTCTACCTTTGTGTTGTATGCTTTGTATTATGATTGTTATTGTTATTGCCTTTGTTAACGAGTCAGGGGTCTCTTCGGAAGCGGTCTCTCTATCTTTTAAGATAGAGGAAATACTTGCCACCATATACCCCTCTCAGACCCTGCTCTTCAGCGGGATACACTGGGTATGTTTGTTTATTTGTTTGTTTGTTTGCTTTTAATTGTACGAGTAAATTTTACGATCATTTCATGTGGTTTTATCTTAAAATTTGTATTTGATCTCTGATTTTAAAGCTTGCATAAATAGTTCAAGATCTTAAATTTCTCTTTCTTTTAGTCCAACCCTATAATTTTAATATATTTTGTTAAATTCAAATGTCAACTTAAAGATTATTTTTGTCAATTTCCAAAACTTTACCACGTACCCCACAGTGACTAAAACCAAAACAAAAACCGAAACCACACCGTCTCACACCCCTTTTCATGCGTATATAATATATATTTACGTTTTTCTTCTAAGGCAAGGTCGTATTCTTCAGCAAACATTTCAAGTTTTCTTGCTCCTAAAGATTTTATAGTTTCGATTTAAACAAGTTTCACACATCATTTAGATTTAAAAAAAAACTACTAAACAAAGTTAGGTTTCCATGACATGAAATAATTAAATAATCAAGAACTCATAGTTAAGCATGAATCATCCAATCATTCATAGAACCCAACAGTTGAAGACAATCTCGCATATCCAAAAGAAAATTGAACACATAAACTTAAAAATTAACACAAAGGAAAAATAAAGAGTAAACTTCGCTTTTGCTCCCTGTGGTTGGCCCAAATAACGCTTTTCATCCAAACATTTCAAAATCGTGATTTTGCTCCTTGCGGTTCGCAATTTGTCTCGGTTTAACTCCAAGGCACTAACTCCGTTAAAAAAATAATATTAATTAGAAGGGTATTTTCGTCTTTTTACTGATATGGACTACATATGCAATATATTGACATACTTTATTAGTTAGGGGACTATTTGTGTAACTTATTTAATAAAAGACTCTCTCTCTCTCTAACCTACTCTCTCAACTCACACACTCTCTCTCTAACCAACCTTGATCTTGTGCTGCTTGTGGCCCCCCACCGCACCTCCGCCACACCACCACTACAGTCACCACCTAACCTCTGCCACACCACCACTACCGCGCCACCATACCTCTGCCACACCATCGCTACCGCCACCGCCACCGCACCTCATCGTATCTTATAAAATGACCAGTTTAAAAAAGGGATGGTTGTTTTCAAATCTGATAAGGTAAAGGACTCAATCGAAGGTGCTTTTTGGGCTACAATGGTGGTGAAAGATCGAAGGTGGTTTATGAATTGATCGAAGGTGTTTTCAGATCTGATAAAATTTTTGATTTCAGATCTGGTTCGGCTATGATGGTGGTGAAAGATCGAAGCTGGATTAGGATTCAATCGAAGCTTTTTTGGGGGTTCTTGGTCGCAGGTAGAAGGGTAGCGATGGTGGTTTGTTGGTGGTGACGGAGGTGCTCTTGGGGGCAGTGGTGTTAGTTGTGATTTTATGATTTCGGGTTTCAAGGTTCGATTTTGGTGGGAACGGGGTGATAAGGTGGTGATGGTGGCAGTGGTGTTGTAGTGGTGGTGGCGTAGTGGCGGTGGTGTTTGGGACGCAGTGTTGTGGTGGTGGTGTTGGTGGCGGTGGTGTTTGGGGCGTGGTGTTGTGGTGGTAGTGGTGGTGGGATGCTAGCATTGTGGTGGTGGCAGTGTTGGTGCTGGAGTTGTAGCAGTGGTGGTGGTGGTGATGGTGTTGTGGCGGTGATGGTGCCGGAGGGAGCATCTTCTTCTTCCTCTTGTTGTTCTTGTGGTGGAAGAAGGTGTGGGTTGGGTTTGAAATAATGTACAAAATTAGTCCTTCTAAGAAATTTACACAAATAGTCCATATCAGTAAAAAGACGAAAATGCCCTTCTAATTAACAGAATTATTTAATGGAGTTAGTGCCTTGGAGTTAAACCGAGACAAATTGCGAACCGCAAGGAGCAAAATCGTGATTTTGAAACGTTTGGATGAAAAGCGTTATTTGGGCCAAGCCACAGGGAGCAAAAGCGAAGTTTACTCAAAAATAAATTTGCAATCCTCCCCCCCCCCTCGGGCCCCTATTAACCTCCGCCACTGCTCACATGGCGAGGTTGCGGTAGCAAGGAATGTGAGCCTCGATGGTGGTCAACTCGAACATAACCATGAGGAGGGTTGGTGGTTTAGATTCTTGGTGAAGATAAGGTTTTGGTGGGGGTGGGTGCATGTTCTATACGTAGGTAGTATGTTTTTATTAGTTTTTATTTATTATTAAAGGAATTGTAAATATTGCACTAGTATCTTGTACTTGTATTTAAAAAACAAAAATATCCCTTAGTTAATGTTTGAATTTAACAAAAGTTAAGGCATTGGACTAAAAAGAAAAGTTAAATTAAAGATTAGAGACTATTTTACAAGTTTGAAAAATCAGGGACCAAATCCAACATTAAATAAAACTTTAAGACTAACTGTAAAAATTACTCTAATTTAATTTAGGAATAATTACTATTATTTGGCTTTTAATATAATAAATAATAAACTAGTTTGATTATATTTAGAAGTGAGATCCAAAAGTCTAACAATTTGCATTGTTAAGATCTTTCTCTTCAATTAATTGCATCTAAATAAAATTAATGTAAACACAAAATTACCATAAATAACGAAACTACCAAATACGAACAAACTCAGCTATGAACACTCATGCTTTGAACCGAAATTAGAGGTTTGTAGATCTTTAACCCTATCTATATATGAGTTCATATTGGTCTTATTCAAAAAAGAATATCATTCAAAAGAAAATACGGTTAGCAAAGCCTGGGGGTTTAATTTGGCCCGACATTGTTGTTAGCATGTCATGCGTGCATGAGTTCAAAGTTACAAAGTCATTGTAACTATCTTAGAATCATAATTGCATGTCTTAACTTCATTTTAAACACGTCTTATCTCGTTGGGAAGCTGTAAAGTGAATTTTTTAAAGCGGTTAAATACTTTTTTTAACCAAATTCAAATGTTCCTATTTGGACCACGTACAAGAAATAATACTAACAGAACAAAGGACTGTCCTTATCGAGTTATCGTAAGTAACCATGTACGAACCTTAGCTGCATGTTAGGTATCAAAGTTCAAACTTCATATAATCATATCACCAATAAAACCAAAATGGAAACTTCGAAACATTGAAGTCAACCAAGTTGGAGCACCCCACCGGCCCACCTATAAACATAATAAATTAGTTTTTTTTAAAAAAAAATTGTACCAGAAACTTATATTTTAATGATCTAAGTATTGGTTATTATAAAAAAGGAATCTGTCCTTTTTCTATACTAGTAAGAGGAACATTAATTCACAGCCTAAAAAGGTTATAATGAACTAACTCGTACCTAAGTAGAGGTAGGAGATGATCGATAGCAATTAAAAAACAGTTTTTCTTGATCTTCTTTGTAACATTTGAAAAATTAAACGCCATGATTGAGGATGTATTCATTGGATATAAGTAATGCAGAATAGGATTATATATAACATCTCTATATTTAATAAAAGATATACATCAATAACAATCTACAACAAACTCAAATTCATCATAATTATACAAAGTTCTTATTCGGTGATGTTATTGTTATCAAAGGTACACTACAAGAAAAATGTTTTTCGTGTCCATGTTTTTGCGGCGATATGCATTTCGTCGCAAAAAACACACTAAAAGACAAAAATAATCAACTTTTTGACTTTTCTAGTCAAATTAGCTTTTTGCGACGATACTGTCGCCGCAAATAATATATTCATTTTTTTTAATTTTTTCTGAATTCTTTTTTAGGAGGTAAAATTTCCCGCTTATTTTTTTGCGGCGACATGTTCGTCGCAAAAAGGTTTTATTTTTTTAATTTTTAATCGTTTTTATTTGCAGCGATATTTCGTCGCAAAAAAGAGAAGATCGCCGCAGAAAAATTGTTCCACTTTATGAAAACGGGGATTCCAGATCTGTTCCCCAATTTCACACCAAATTAACACCAAACCGATCCGCCACCACCACCGCCCCTGCTCTCCCACCGCCACCACCACCGCCATCTGCCACCGCCACCGCAGTTCCATTCATCACCACCGCCGTCTGCCGGGTGTGGACCACCGCCACGCGAAGCTTGTAAAATGTTCAAAGGACAGAAAAAAAACTTTTAGTTAAGATGTTTGCCGGTTGACACTGTTTAAAACAAACTTAGTGTATAACCATCATGTGGACATAAGCTCACGAACAAAATGATAATCAATATCAATATGTGTGGCACGTGCACATTTATGATAAATAGGAACTTGGTTGAGAAAAACGGCACTAGGATTGTCAATCATGAATGTTGGATGACCATGAGTGAATGCATGAAGTTCTTGAAGAAGATGTGTGATCCACGCTATTTCAAAAACAATGTTGGTCATAGAAAAACGTATGTGAAAGTGTGTGTAATTTTGACACGGTAGCAAAACAATAACTCAAAAAGAGTCTTATGTTGTAACAGTTTAGACTACGTGCAATCTATAGTATTAGTTGCATCGACCCATATAAAAACATGAGTATGGCTTTATATAATATAGTAACAATGCTTCCACTTAAATGATAATATATGCTTCGTTGAGATTACGCAATATCATACAATACGTTATTCATCCCCCTCGTCCGGTCCTAACAACACTGATTTTTCTTTTCCAAAATGCTTTTGATTATTTAAATATTATAAATAATTTTAACTTACTTTATATACCATAATTAGTTTATCTTGTTTTGATTAGAATTGTAAAATGTGCATCAATGATTGAAGATCCCAAACACCTAAATGTGAAGAAACTAGTTTTTTTACCATGCGTGATGCAAAGGTAAAATATGACCTGTAAGCATAAAGACGAGTAGTGAGATGCATGCTTAGAAAAGTTTTTACATGTACTTTACATCAATAGTAAAAGAAAAGCTTTAAGTTTAATAGGCTGAAACATTACGCCGTGTAATCCAAATTAATGACACTATGGTTACAGTACAACTGAAAAACCATGTATATTAAAAGTATTAAAATTACAATATAAATAAGTAAAAAGGTTAAAAATTGGTACTTTTATCATTTGTTTGAATGTTTGATGAACATCTTTTGCCTCCAACTTGTTAATAGCATACTTAGCAATTATGTTCTTACAGAAGTATTAACGAACGTAAACGGATTAAACTGTTTAAAAATTCTAATGGATTTTCGTAATGGACACATCAAATGCTAACAATATCTTTATAGCAAAGTTACCCCTTATATTTATTTATGACAAATAAAAAATTGTTCATAACATATAATTTCAGTGTAAGGTTTATTATATTAATTGAAATGAAATTAAATTTCAATAATTGTGAGAAAAATTTTCAATTTCAATTTCATCCGGTACCAATCGAAAGAAATTTTAAATGAAAAAAATATTAATTTTCAATGCAAATTTCAAGGTATTTATGAACCAAACGGGGCTTAAGTTTTAGCTTTGGAGGTGGCCCAATTGTCGTCAGAATCAGGAGTCGATGGAGTACAAAAAAAAAAAGAAAAGGCAAACATGTTTAAGTAAGTAGTCGAATAACCTGCCTGAGAATAAAGATTTGTGCTTCAAAAAACAATAATTAACATGTTTAGGTGCGGGTTATTTGGTTTCTAGTACTGATGTTGAAGCCATCAACTCAAAGGTTTTGACACTGTAGCCGTTGAACCCGATTAAAGTTGATCCCCAACTGGCCGGCGGCCATCCTTAATAAGAGTAATTATTGTTTTAAAGTCAAAACTTGATATTTCAAAGTTATTATTTTCTTGTTTTTTACTTACGATTTTAATATTAGTATACTAACATTTAAAAGTTTAGGATCTATAGTAAATTGTGGATATTATTATGGATATTATGTAATTGGACACTAAAGTTTCTCCTTTTCTCAAATCATGATAAGGTTTGCCAGTAGCACTCATGTTAGGCTGACAAGTGAAGCCTTTACTTTGCCTATTCTATTCCTATTTTTAAAGTTACGTGTTTTGTTTTATTGCCATTTTATAAATAAGTTGTGACATGTTTACTTTTATCAACATTGTAGTAAAAATTTAGTTCGAAATAGAGCCGGTTATATAATATTTTTTTTATAAATTATGAATATATCATGACAACGTGTTTATTTTTATCTATACTTTAAAACTGAGTGGTCATCGACATCACATTATACATCGTTGTGATGTGCTTGGTGTGTATTATAAAATCCATTTTTGTCGTTGTGAGGCTTATTTTTTCAACGTTAATAAGTTTAACTGTTTAATTTTTTTTCTGTTTTGATGCATATATTTTATTAACATTCCCATATAAATTCTGAATATTATCAATGTCCAGTCGCAACACATGGGCATGTGACGATTTCAATTTATATAGTTTCGAATGTTATCATCAATGTCAAGATTTGTTTGTCTTATATAAAGTTAAATATATAATCAACGACCTTTTCTAAATGTGGGTTGGTGGCAACATTTCAATATAAGTTTTTCATATTTTTACAACCCCTTTCAATTTCATTCGTGACAACATCTTAATTTTAGTTTGAGTAAATTACAATTTGCATCCTTGTGGTTTGTTGATTTTGACCATTTGCATCCCTACAGTTTAAAAATCCTCATATACACCCTAACGTTTCATTTTTGTTCCCATTTGCATCCAAATTACTAACGACGTTAAATAATTCAGTTAACTTTTTATAAAATGACAAAACTACCATTAACTCTAATTCCCTTTAACTTTATCTCTCTCCCTTCACACACACACATACACTCCTAATTCTTTCTCTCTCTATATCACCCTCTCTGCTCAAAAACCCAAACTCGACACATTCTACTACGTCGGCCTCACCGGGCTCTCGTCGGAGGTGTGCACGTCCCGGGGATCTCGAGCTCGCTCTTCCAGCTCGAAGGCTCGGGCAACGGCGGGGTCATCATCGACTCGGGACCTTGTCGTTGTTGACCCGGCCGGCTTACGTGGGCGCTGCGGAACGCCTTCTTGTCGGGAGCGTCTCACCTGAAGAGAGGGCCCAACTTCTCGCTTTTCGATGCGTGTTTTGATCTGTCGGGGAAGACGGAGGTGACGGTGCCGACGGTGGATAGCAATGGCAGTTTCTGTTTTGCATTTCACAGGGGCAGACGTGTCGTTGCCGGCGTCGAACTACCTGATCCCGGTGGATAGCAACGGCAATTCCGTTTTGCATTCGCCGGAACCACCAGTGGCTTGTCCATCATCGGGAACATCCAGCAACAAGGATTCCAGGTCGTTTATGGTGCTGCATATCTTTCTCTGATCTGCTGGTATAGGGGTTAGAATGAAAGAATCAAAGAGAAACGAACCCAATGATAATTTGACTTGATGGGGGAGCGCGGTAGGTCGGATTCCGATAGGGTGTTTTGGGGTTGCATGATCAAAATTAGGGCTTGAAATGTGTGTGGGGGGGTCGATGATCTTAGGGGATTTAATCTACGGGGCGAGTTTCAGAGCTTGGATGAGGTGAGGTGTACAGCCGCGATCGCGCATCGGAGCGAAAGACGAAAGAAAGAGAGAGAAAGAAAGAGATGGTGTTGATGTTGATGGTGTTGATGTTGATGGTGTTGATGGTGATGGTGTTGATGGAGTTTCAGAGCCTGAATCGCGGCGAAGATGTTGATGGTGTTGATGGTGTTGATGGTGTGATGGTGGTGGTGATGGAGTGATGAGGAAGATAGAGAGAATGTGTGTGTGCTTATGTTTGAGAAAGAAAGAGAGAGAGAGAGAGAAAGAAAGGAGTTTGTGGTGGTCAAAGGAGAAGGAGAAGATGACGTGGATGGTCCACTAAATTGTGTCAAGGGCATTTTCGTCATTTTATAAAAAGTAACTGAATTATTTAACGTCGTTAGTAATTCGGATGCAAAGGAAACAAAAATGAAACGTTAGGGTGTATATGAGGATTTTTAAACTGTAGGGATGCAAATGGTCAAAATCACCAAACCACAAGGATGCAAATGGTAATTTACTCTTTAGTTTTTTACACGGGTTTAATCCCCTGCCGTAAATAATTCTAGTTTGTAGCATCTATCATGTTAAACATAATTACAAATTATAATAGTAAAATACAAGCAACCTTTGTTTGAAAAGAATTACATCGGTGCATGTAGATGTGGCTAAACTTTACGTTGTGTTTTAAAGTTTACTGTAAAAGAGAGGGAAATGAAATCATTTCTTTTTCTTTATTTTTATCTTTTTTCATCTTTTTTTCCCTTTCTCTTCTCTTCTCTCCACTTCTTTCGGTTTTAAAATGATTGATTTTAGCCTCCAACTCCCTTCCCTTCTCTTCGCCTAGCTTCCTCCGTAATTGAACTCAGAAACACAACTTTTTTATCTTTATTTCATTTTGTTCTAAAAAAATTCGGGAATACAACTATTTTATTATTTCTTTCCACTTCCTTCTCTTCTCTCTTTAATGAATTCAGAAACAATAAAAGGCATTTGAGAGCCATTGTGCCAACGAAGGGTGAAATCAATCGGAAGCGACCCGTGGTAAGATCTAGACTTAAAAATTGTGGCCCCAACAAAAAAAAGCTGAACACTTTACAGGTTTTCAAGCCAAAGTCGCTAGCCAGGGCAGATGAATTCACAAAAGAACTGTCTATTTTAACTTGGATCAAATGTAAATTACTTGGTGAAAAATTCTCAGGGTTTTGTGTTTTTACGTTCAACGTTTTCTTATATCTCTTCTACATCAACATATCAAATATCATGTATAATGAATAACACAATACAAACCAAAACAAGTGCAACTACTTTTTTCAAAAGGCAAAAGTTACGTTACAAAATTAAGGTGTTTTAGGTGGTAGGGGTGTAAACCAGCTCGTTCAATTGTTTCACGATGGACTTGTTTAGATCGAAGCAAACCATGATTTACAATTTTAACTGTTCTTCAAAATCAACAAGCCAAACACTTGTAAACAAAACTAGCAAAATCATGACTTAAATTAAGGAATCTATTTATAAATGACAAAAAGTTTGGTGACCTTATTAGCATATCATTGTTTCAGTTTCTGACAAAAAGTTCTAATTTTTTAAGAAAAAACGAAATAAACACACTTAAAATTAAGGAATCTATTATAAATGGTGATGTGTTATATTTTAATAGTTTTTATATATTAATTTGATAGAGTGGGCCTTGTACCTTGAAGGACATTTACAAACTTTATTTACCTTATGATTTATTTGTATTATGATTGAGTCGTCCATAGAGTTAATTAATCAAATTACTCGATCAAATTAAGTAATTCATCTTGTATGATATGAAATATATGGTATCAAATCAAGCTAGTTACATCTACTTCACGATATATAATATCAACGTCCACTTTCTCATATGTAAGTCATGACAAACCACCAATCTACCACATCAGCGGACAATTCAAGAGATCAGATCCAAGAACAATAAGAAACGGATTGATTATTTATTTTGAAATATGTAAAGACAAATACAAAAAAAAACATTTTTCTATGTGAAATTAGACGATATACATCATAAGACCATAATAAATTAAAAGAAAGTCGACTAGATTCCACCATTTAAATTAATGAGGGGCTCCTTAAGACCAACCAAACATAAGATGCATCTTGTTATTTAATTAGAGCTTATAAAGACATGTTACTAGTCATTTGTTACCTAGTACCAAATCATTTAAAATAATCTAGTGGTAAGATATCTAAAAAGTCTATAAAAAGCCCAAGTTCAAACATTTCATAAGTAAAAAATCTTGGATGGTACTCACGGTCTTTCAAAACAAAAATTTTGAAGCATAGTCCCTACACAAACACATACTTAATTGTATTATAGTTTTGTTATAAAACAAGAACCCAACTAAACTAGATTCAAAACAATATTAACTTAAAACAACTTACAGATTTCATTGAATTTATGATTAATTCCTATACTAGATCTTCACCAATGTGGTAAGATCATAAAAATCATGATACAGAATTAGAAAAAAACAAATCGCTCAATACAGAAAGAACAAGATCAATCCCTAGAACATAAAATAATAGTTCTAGAGATGACAAGAATGTTGCAGACAAAACAAATCAGACGAACAAACTGTTTTGGGTGTTGCTGTATAGATGACGTTGAATGGTCGTTGTGCAAAGGAAGATTAGATGGATCAAAAGCTAGATGCAACAAATGCTGAGAAGTTATAAGAAACATATGATGAAGATACAAAGCAACCCCAAGTTGAAAGTGACCGATTGTGAAGGGGTTGTGTACAAGTGAATCCCCAAACTTTATTCACTTTATAACACAATCCACAACTTTCATGTTCAACTGTTGATGATTTTCACAACTATAATCATCTCCAAATCTTCTTCTTTATACCGCAATAGTCCCTCAACTTACTTTCTCATACAAAGTCATTAGAAATTGAAACAACCAATTCAATCGTGATGTAACAATGTGTATTTAGTAATTGAATTGATAAATGTGCATATATATATATATATATATATATATATATATATATAATATATCTTATATATATATACAAGTTTTTTAAAGGGTACTTAACATTTATGTTAACATGGTTAACTGTAGAATCTAGTTGTTAAAAGATTCAAGGATTGTATGTGTCGAGTTGTAACGTGTAGGGGCTATATGTGTCTATTTGATTCTTAGTTTGTTAAACATCTATTTTTATTGAATTGAGTTATGTGTATTTCACTACATATAAAAGATCCTCAAAAAAGTTTTTTACACTTGCTCCATATATATATATATATGTTTTGACTCGAATGAATGTTCTGAAGAAACCGTATTAAGTTATGTTCTAGAAAAAGAGGATTCTTGTATTTTTGCCTCCTACGAAGAATACATTCCAACTTATTATTTAAAATACTTCAATGGGTACACGAAAGAAATAAGCCAATTCAGCAATTTTTTATTCCATTTTCCCGTGGAGTAAAAATCGTATCAGTACGAGTCAATGGAATGGCTCCCCAGCCTCTGATATACATGTAAAAGACTCGTCAAGTTTAAATACCCTCTTTAACTGCTATTGTAATGGATTGAATATCTTTTATAGAAATCGAAGGAAGACCTTACGATTTTTTCCAGAAAATCCCAACGAAAGATACACCTATTTCGTCTGTTATATCAAATGGTTGTTGGCGAGTCATTTTTGTGGATTAAGAGTTTGATGGACAAACGATTGCATGAACTAATTATGTTTAAATACGGAATTCCTTATATTTAAAATTTGAAAGTTTTAAGAGATCACGGGCTAACTTGAATGTAATATAAAAAAAAGTCTAATAAAACTAAAAGAATTTAAATGAAAGTTGAAATTATAAGCATTTTTATATTGAATGGTTGCGGTTTATTTTAATTACTTTAATCTTTTATTGTGCTCATTCAGTAAATGCATCAGGAAGGCATGAGAATGTGAATCATTATTTCAATGCAATGACAAATGAAAGACAAAAGGCCATGTGGATATTTGAATTGTTGTGAAATTACCCAATTAAAATGATAATCAAGAAACAAAACTTTTAAGACTCGTTTATTCACAACATTACCAATTTATAGATATCAAGTATTCACACGTAAATCAAACTGTTCAAGATGCAAAAAAAAAACGAAATACGATGATGGTATGCAAATACTTATATATAAACAATTTTTTTTTTAACTTTAATCAAACACTCAGTTGATTTATTGTGTCAAAAGAAAACAAACCAACAATCAAATCCAAATTATAACTTAGAGATCCTGTTACAAGAACTACCTACTCGAAAGCGATTACGAATGATTTAGCCGCTCAACGACATGATTCAATCTTCAATGGTTGAATTAATTTTGTTGGAGCTTGAACTCAGGTGAATCCGTTGTGAAAGCACACTCAAAATCGCCTTAAAATCATTCAAAATTCACAGTATGAAGCTTGGATTTAAAATCCTAGAGTTATCTTTAAATAATTCTAAAAAAAACTAAAAATTCGGGAGCTGTTGGGGGACAACATATAGTACGATGGATAGTGCATTGGTAGGGGAGCAAAATACGCTGGGTCATCTGCATTGCGCTGGTCAATGCAATGGTGTCAGAGCACTATGTTGGTAGTGAACACTATGAACAGAAACATCTTTTTTGGCCTTTTTACTTTCAAAAACTTCCATGCTCCCATTAATCTACCACCAACATGTTAAAACGTCCCAATTATAATCTTTAAGCTATAAACATCTGTAACACAAAACATGCCTCAAAGTAACCTCGTTTTATATTCTCAAATATATAAAACCTGAGTTAACTATATTTAATTCCAAACAAATAGCACTCGATCTATTGTAGTCCAAGAAACTTGCTTGTGTAATCATATACTTAAATAAGTGTAGTAGATTCCAATCAAAGTTGAAGACACATACGCGTGACATATCTTACGCTCAAGTTGCAGCAATATCATAACTTCAATTTGTTATAGTCATTTATAAGCAACATCATAACTTCAATTCTTATAGTCATTTTTATTCGAACAAAGTTATGTTCCTTTTATTTGGATAAGTAGGGATCCACAAACCACACAAACAACACTCATTATTGGGGTTCTGTCCAATTAATTATAAATGATAGTAACTAGGATGTAATTAAAAATATTGGTAATAGGACTCTACTTATTAAGCTCCAAGAGCATCGCTATCGTAGTTGAAAATCCAAACGTCTCACGTCGGCGGAATCAAGGAGAGGGTCTAGAGGGTCTGTTGACTTCGGGCAGACCAAACATTTGATAATTAAGGTAACAAAAAAAAACTTTCTTGTATCAGATTCTCCTCATCTTCTCTTTCATTTCACATCTCTCTCTTGTATCTACTAGTAAGGAACCCGCGCGATGCGGCGGCGGCATCGACGATATTTTACAATGCGATATTCGTTTTCTGAATACTTGTGTGGCTTCTATTGTATAATCTATTATCGTTTTCTGAATACTTGAGCATCATAAAACTCAATTGAATAATAGTACACGAATAAGAAAAAGTTTTTCATAAACATAGTACGTTAAAAATAAATATATGAGCACACGAATAAGAAAATACAAGTCATAAACATCGTACGTTAAAAAAAAACATCCACATGTCAACTACTTGGATTTGATGAGATCATTTTTTGTCATAAGCTTTACAAATCTCAATGACCTCATCACCATGTTTCGACCACCATTCTTCATCGGGTCCAAACTGGAAGATTCTTGTGTCACTCCTTTTTTACCGCTTCTAATTCTTGATTAGGACTTTCTTGCATTTTCTCCTCTTTGACTGAAACAGACACTGAAAAATCAATGTTAGTAGTGTTTTATTAAGAGCAGAAAGGTACATAGATTAAACTATAATTATAAACTATAAAAATGAAAATTATTTAAAAAGTACAGACAGGCGTAAGAAGTCTATTTAGAAGGGATCAAAACACCCTTATAAAGTTACAGCTACAAACTGGCGGATTTATATATGTTGTTTCATCCTTAATGGCTAAAGTCTTAACAAACGTTTATACAGGTCATCTATCTTGGTTCAAATATAAAAATTCCATGCTTTTTCTAGATTATATAGACTAAATACGATGTATAATGATATTATTTTGACCTGACCCTAACAGACAGGACAAAATTCCTACCCTGCAAAACTTCAACTTCAGTACCTATTTAATGTCTCCTCCAGTCCTAGATTATTTATAGTATATATCAAACTATGTTAGGAAGATAATAATAATAATATTAATAATAAAATAATAATAATATAATACTAATAATAATATAATAATAATAATATAATAATAATAATAATAATAATAATAAAATAATAATAATAAAATAATAATAATAATAATAATAATAATAAATCACCAAGAAAGTCATTCACACTTCCAATTATAACAATCTAAAAGCACAAGTACAGCAAGAATCATGTGCTCCATGAATAAAGATGAAGTTTTAATATAAGTCATAATGATTAGATGATGGATCATATGATACCATAACTTGAAACAATAGAAGAATTAAATGCGCAACATAATCATGCAAACAATATGAGGTTCCCGAAACTAAAATTTGCATATTTACTCATTTTATACATAACGTAGCAGCAGTCGGCACAAATTACAAAGTTAACACATGGGTCCGAGAACATCTTCTGTGCCATTTCATGTAACAAAAGTTACCTATGCTTATTAGAAATGATTTGTTGCTATTACTTCTGAAATAAGCAGCTTGGAATAAAAAAAGTCCAGGGTATTTATCATAATGCTTGATAGACCCATTAATATAATGATTAAAAGGGCGGACCTGGTGCTGCAAAGAGCTACCGCGTTTTCGCAGGGTCAGGGGAGGGTCCGTCCCATTAAGGGAAGATGTACGCGGTCTTTCCCCCACAGTTGTGTGGGGGGCCGTTTTCACGGACGAACCTGAGACCTTGGTCCCTTAGGAACAGCTTTTACCGCTGCGCCAAGGCCCGCCCTCTAATATAATGATTAAGAGAAATAATGATTAAGAGAATATAAATATACAAATCCATACACCCTGACACTCTAAAGTCTAAAGCCTGTATTGTGCATATTCTTTTTTTTTACAAAAGTGGAAGCAGTTAATCAACTGTAACAGCACAAAATGCAAGAGACGGTATCTAGGTTGTTTATGCTATAAAAAAGCAATAATAAGACCTCTAAACAGAATGTGCGGTCTCAAAACAGCAGTAAGCAGTAGTTACCTTAAATAAGCAATGACCATACACCCCCTAAAGCATCTAAGCACATTTCAAGCATACCCATATAATATACAAAAAGTAACTATATTAAAAAGTCATCAGCCCCACCCCCATCAATTGAAGATCACAATAAAGTCTAACAACAAACAAAATGTTGAAGAACAAAAAGTCATATGCCCTATCTAGTTACATTATCCAAAACTAATTTATACTCTAGTTATGGTCACTTTATTTATTATTTAATGATTTTGTTTTTAGTATACTATTGTGTATTATATGATGTCTGTCTGGGGGTTTGGGTTTATTAGTTGGTGTACTTTTTGATACACAATAGTGTTTTGATTATTTTGGGATTGCATATTCAAGCTCTATATCACTTGAAACCGAAGTAGTGGTAGAGCTTTTATGCGGGCCGAAAGTCACGTGAACCATAAAACTTTTTCTCATCACTATATGGACTTAATACGTATAAATTTTTTGAACAAAATATGAACTTAATAAGTATAATTTTTTTGAACAAAAACCGGGGGTCGGGCCCCTAGGCCCCTAAATGCTCCGCCTATGAACTGAAGTAAATTGGTTTGGGTAAACAGTTTAAGTAGCTTATTCTAAACTGCATATTTTAAAAATCAATTAGCAGATAAGCAATTTAATAACCATCGAGAGGTGAACCATTTTTTAAGCAGTGATCACGTGTTTTTTGTTTTCTTAATCAAAGGTTTACTGTCAATGCAAAGCCCTATACAAGAATGTTGAAAGCCTGTCTAACCAGCCCCGTATTAAGATCTTTTTTGCCCTGAACTACGCTGATGACCATTAAACCACCCCACCCAGCCATTAACTCTAAAGAGACCCATGATTGAACAACACAATCCTCAAGACAACAAATGCGTAAAATAAGAAACCCAACGTGCTGTACTTGGAAATAGCAGGACCATAGCATAACAACTGAGCTGTGATTTCAACAACAATATAGTATTACTTTATATTGACCTACTGGAAGTAATGAACTTACCAAGCCTTAATAGAACCAGTGTTGGTTTCCCCTTGAATCAACAAGGCTCCAACTTTTAGCTTAAACTCAAATACAACAATAATAAATATACATTATGCGCAGAAGTAACAAAGAAGCTTGAAAATTAAATATTTTACAAGGGCAATTTTCACTCATTCTGCTGAATTACTAATTGTAAAGTCAATTAGTAATTATCCATAAATGTGGTCTCAAATTTTCTACAGCATCTTTCTAATGTCCCAAAAAACCCTAATTTCAAATCCCATCATTGCTTAGGAAGAGAAGATCTGCTAAGAAGTTACCTGAGATGAAATAGGAAGAGAAGAGCAGCACTCACCAATTCGAAATCCTCAACCTTCGAGTGTATAAATCGATCGAGATGTGTGCACATTTGAAAACGCCCGCCCATTTGAAAATCGATCGAGAAGTGGAAAATCCTCAGCCATGTTCAGATCTGCAGAAGAAAAGAAGGTCGCAGACCTTCTTCTTTCATCTTGGCGGTTCTCCCGGTCTTTTCTTTCCTGCGAAGTTGTTCTTTCCTTTTGATTGGGATGTGAGATGAAGATGATGGAGATGGAGATGGGTTGTAAGGTATGCAATGTAAGTTGTACATCTCTTAAATGTGGGTGAAAAGACAAATTTTAACCTTCTCATTGCTTATTAAGAGAGTATAGATACCCACGTAGATCCCAAGGTGAATTCTAGATTGCGTTGGAGAAGCTCTAAGTTATATTTATAAAAACACACAACCACTTAATTTAATTGAGTTTTTTTATACCAAACTGGTGTTGGCTTAAAAAAGAATATTTACCGAAATGGATGATTTAAAAATTATTATGAGAATGATTTTTTTTTATATACCCTAATCTATTACAATTATGTTAATTCAATCTTACATATTATATATTTGTTCTCCAACCTTTGAAATGAAAATTGCACCATCATCCTCACATACTTATACTTTTCTAGCGATGCTTGTGATTCAACACTTGAATTTTCAGTTTAGTATGCTTCAATATTCCATCAAATATACGATTTGCAGTATCTAAACTTTAACATCAAACATACAGACTGAAATTTGTATCGGCACTCATGAGTACTTCACCGGCGGCGGAAACAATCAAACGAGTTCGTAAAATTGGCCATGAATATCACCACACCGTAGCTGAAATTCATCGGATAACGTTATTATCCTCTACAAGTATAGCCCTAACTTGATCAAAAGAGATTTCACATCCATTCCATCAATGATTTGCACTGATCATCAACTGCTCTATAAATCATACTGATTCAAAATTCGCTAGACCATTGCTCGAACAAAAGAATAAAAATTAGGCACGAGGGGTGGGAGATTTCATGGGATTTTACTTTTCTTAAAGGGTACTTTAACACAAAAATTGGTGAAAATATCATTTTAATAAATAATTTAAAATCACTCACATTGTCAATATTTTGTCTGCTAACACTATATATATAAAAAACTCTAATTTAATTATATTAGATAATACGGAATCCAAACAAATGAAGGCTTTTTTTAGCGTTAGCCGTCCATTTTTTTAAAGATAAATACCTCGGTTTTTGTCGTCCATTGTCATTTTATTACGGTTGAGTTCTATTATTATTAAACGCATATTCAACATGTGGGGTGGGGGTATCTTGGTGACGTTTGTTGACAATGATCTCTCTAATATTAAAAATGTTAAGTTTCTGACCTTGTAAATTAATACAAGTACTATATTTATTAGGTGGAAAACAACGCATAATATCATTAATTAAATAGACATCAGCAAGTGTGAATACATATATAGCATAATACTGAGGACATATTTCAATGAGGATGTGTTGGTACAGTAATCTTAAAATGGATTTTGCGTATTAATCAAACGATAACTTTTTCAGTGTTTTAGAATTGAACCGGACCGGTCATAGAACCAACCTGTGTTGCTATTTGGATTTTTTTCCAATGAATTGGGAGGTGGTTAAACCGGATTGGGTGGCTGGACCGGATAAAAAAAATGATTTTATGATCCAATATTTTATTAATGAGGTGTTTATATTCTGAAAAATTACAAATTTACATCAATGATTATTATTTCCAAATTTTGTTATCAATATATGCATAGAAATAGTTTTAAATTTTCTATTTCTTAGGACGTTATTCAGTTCGAATCAGTGATACCGTAATTACCCAAATCATTAAGACAATATATGTTTAGATTTGTTTCATTTTACGTATGCGTGACAAAATTTAGTGGATTGGTTTATATAAGGTTGCTTTTAATTGTACGAGCAGAGCTAAAAAAACGCTTGGGACTACACAAATAGAACAATCGGTCATAAGGATTCTGATGGTGGAACGAAGATGTACAGGAGAAGATAAGAATTAACAACAAATTTTAGAGAGCTTTTACGCTGTAATAATGAGGAAGAACGAGCAGAGCTAAAAGATAAATACAAAGAGGCTAAATGAGAGACGAAAAAAGTCTGTGCAGAGGCAAAGAACACAGCATACGAGAGAATGTATAAGCGGTTAGAGACGAAGAGGGTGAACAGGACATGTTTAAGATTGCCCAGGCAGGGAACGTAGTAGACAGGATTGAGATTGGTGAAGTTTATAAAGGCGCGGATGGAGAGGTCTTGGTGAGGGAGAAAGACATCAAGGGGAGATGGAAAACTTACTTCGATAACCTTTTCAACATAACAAAACCGTAATCAACAAACGGAGAGATCGATGAAACAACTCAAAACGAAAGTAACAAAACAAGTGTTATGTAGAAGCATCACAGTCGATGAAGTTAAGAGAGCTTTGAAGTAAATGGGAAGGGCTAAGGCGGTGGGGCCAGACAACATTCCGATAAAGTATGGAAGTGCCTTGGAGATGAGGGCCTAAAATGGGCTAACGGACGTATTCAATACTATCTTTAAGACAGGAAGATGCTAGAGCAGTGGAGAAGCAATGTCATAGTCTCATATATAAGAAAAAAGGAGATGTCCAATGTTACGCAAATTACAGGGGAATAAAGCTATTGAGTCACACGATGAAGCTATGGGAAAGAATTGTTGACACGAGAATTTGACGACAAACTCAGATAGCGGTAAACCAATTTGGATTTATGCCAGGACGCTCTACAACAGAAGCTATAAACGTCATAAGGAGGATAATGGAGAAATATAGAGAAAAAAAAAATACCTACATATGGTATTCATTGACCTAGAAATAGCCTATGACAGTGTGCCGCGGAAACTCATCGAGAAAGTCTACGACTTAGAAAGGTACCAGAGAGGTATATCAAAATAATAAAGGATATGTATGAAGGGGCAAAAACATGTGTACGAGCACCTGCCGGAGACACAGACTTCTTCCGGTGTGAAAGTAGGACTCCACAAGGATCGGCATTGAGCCCATTCCTCTTCACAGTAGTGTTGGACGAGATGACCAAGTCTATACAAGAGCCAGTCCCATGGTGTATGCTGTTTGCGGATGATATGTCTTAATATCAGAATCTAAAACGGGGCTTAACGAGATATTAGAAACAGTGGAGAGCAGCACTAGAACGCAGGGGCTTAAGGATAAGTCACTCTAAGACAGAATACATGCATTGTAACTTTAGTGTGAGGCCGAAGAGAGGAAACCAAATCAGTATCCAGGGCATTGCGGTCCCCCGAAAGTCTAGGTTCAAATACCTTGGCTCGTACGTACAGGAAGATGGAGATATACACAGCGATGTAGCACACCGTGTACAATCAGGATAGTGCAAGTGGAGAGCAGCATCAGGGATTTTGTGTGATAAGAGGTTCCCAGCAAAACTAAAGGGAAACTATACAGACTGGCAGTACGTCCAGCTATGTTATACGGCACAGACTGTTGGGCCATAAAGAAATCGCACGAGAGACAAATAGAGGTTGCAGAAATGCGAATGCTGAGGTGGATGTGTGGACACACAAGATTGGATCGGATAAGAAACGGCGTCTTTCGCAAGAGGCTAGAGGTGGCTTGTATCATAGAAAAAATAAGAGAGGAAAGATTAAGATGGTTTAGGCATGTGAAGAGGAGAACGATGGCAGCACCTGTCCGAGCAGTAGAGAACATCAGCTTAGAGGGTGGGAGGAGTAGAGGGTAGACCTAGGTTGACTGGGACGAGGATATTAGGAGGGATATGATAGACTTGCATCTTTCTGAGCACATGATCGAGGATAGGAGGTGAGTGGAGGCGTAGAATTAAAATTAAGGACTTTTAATAGCTTTGTGAGAGGGAAGGGTATACGGTGACATATGACCGGACCCCACACGTTAGGTGTAGTTTTCATCATCTACCCTTTTTGGGGTTACATGCCGTTTTTTTATGTGCACATTATCTAATTCTTCATGTGATATCTACCTTATGTTGTATGCTTTGTATTATGATTGTTATTGGTTGCTTTGTGAACGAGTCAGGGGTATTCGGAAGCGGTCTCTCTATCTTTCAAGATAGAGGAAAGACTTGCCACCATATACCCCTCTCAGACCCTGCTCTTCAGCAGGATACACTGGGTATGTTTGTTTATTTGTTTGTTTGTTTGCTTTTAATTGTACGAGTAAATTTTACGATCATTTATTGTGTGGTTTTATCTTAAATTTGTATTTGATCTCTGATTTTAAAGCTTGCATAAATAGTTCAAGATCTTAAATTTCTCTTTCTTTAGTCCAACCCTATAATTTTAATATATTTTTGTTAAATTCAAATGTCAACTTAAGGTATTTTGTCAATTTCCAAAACTTTACCACGTACCCCACAGTGACTAAAACCAAAACAAAACCCGAAACCACACCGTCTCACACCCTTTTCATGCGTATATATAATATTTACGTTTTTCTTCTAAGGCAAGGTCGTATTCTTCAGCAAACATTTCAAGTTTTCTTGCTCCTAAAGATTTTATAGTTTCGATTTAAACAAGTTTCACACATCATTTAGATTTAAAAAAACAACTAAACAAAGTTAGGTTTCCATGACATGAAATAATTAAATAATCAAGAATCATAGTTAAGCATGAATCATCCAATCATTCATAGAACCCAACAGTTGAAGACAATCTCGCATATCCAAAAGAAAATTGAACACATAAACTTAAAAATTAACACAAAGGAAAAATAAAGAGTAAACTTCGCTTTTGCTCCCTGTGTTTGGCCCAATAACGCTTTTCATCCAAACATTTCAAAAATCGTGATTTTGCTCCTTGCGGTTCGCAATTGTCTCGGTTTAACTCCAAGGCACTAACTCCGTAAAAAATAATATTAATTAGAAGGGTATTTTCGTCTTTTTACTGATATGGACTACATATGCAATATATTGACATACTTTATTAGTTAGGGGACTATTTGTGTAACTTATTTAATAAAAGACTCTCTCTCTCTAACCTACTCTCTCAACTCACACTCTCTCTCTAACCACCTTGATCTGTGCTGCTTGTGGCCCCCCACCGCACCTCGCCCACCACACTACAGTCAACCTAACCTCTGCCACACCACCACTACCGCGCCACCATACCTCTGCCACACCATCGCTACCGCCACCGCCCCGCACCTCATCGTATCTTATAAAATGACCAGTTTCAAAAAGGGATGGTTGTTTTCAAATCTGAAGGTAAAGGACTCAATCAAAGGTGCTTTTTGGGCTACAATGGTGGTGAAAGATCGAAGGTGTTTTCAGATCTGATAAATTTTTGATTTCAGATCTGGTTCGGCTATGATGGTGGTGAAAGATCGAAGCTGGATTAGGATTCAATCGAAGCTTTTTGGGGTTCTTGGTCGTAGGTAGAAGGGTAGCGATGGTGGTTTGTGGTGGTGACGGAGGTGCTCTTGGGGGCAGTGGTGTTAGTTGTGATTTTATGATTTCGGGTTTCAAGGTTCGATTTTAGTGGGAACGGGGTGATAAGGTGGTGATGGTGGCAGTGGTGTTGTAGTGGTGGTGGCGTTAATGGCGGTGGTGTTTGGGACGCAGTGTTGTGGTGGTGGTGTTGGTGGCGGTGTTGTGGTGGTAGTGGTGGTGGGATGCTAGCATTGTGGTGGTGGCAGTGTTGGTGCTGGAGTTGTAGCAGTGGCGGTGGTGGTGCTGGTGTTGTGGCGGTGATGGTGCCGGAGGGAGCATCTTCTTCTTCCTCTTGTTGTTCTTGTGGTGGAAGAAGGTGTGGGTTGGGTTTGAAATAATGTACAAAATTAGTCCTTCTAAGAAATTTACACAAATAGTCCATATCAGTAAAAAGACGAAAATGCCCTTCTAATTAACAGAATTATTTAATGGAGTTAGTGCCTTGGAGTTAAACCGAGACAAATTGCGAACCGCAAGGAGCAAAATCGTGATTTTGAAACGTTTGGATGAAAAGCGTTATTTGGGCCAAACCAAAGGGAGCAAAAGCGAAGTTTACTCAAAAATAAATTTGCAATTCTCCCCCCCCCTCGGGCCCTATTAACCTCCGCCACTGCTCACATGGCGAGGTTGCGGTAGCAAGGAATGTGAGCCTCGATGGTGGTCAACTCGAACATAACCATGAGGAGGGTTGGTGGTTTAGATTCTTGGTGAAGATAAGGTTTGGTGGGGTGGGTGCATGTTCTATACGTAGGTAGTATGTTTTTTATTAGTTTTTATTTATTATTAAAGGAATTGTAAATATTGCACTAGTATCTTGTACTTGTATTTAAAAAACAAAAATATCCCTTAGTTAACGTTTGAATTTAACAAAAGTTAAGGCATTGGACTAAGAAGAAAAGTTAAATTAAGATTAGAGACTATTTTACAAGTTTGAAAAATCAGGGACCAAATCCAACATTAAATAAAACTTCAAGGACTAACTGTAAAATTTACTCTAATTTAATTTAGGAATAATTACTATTATTTGGCTTTTAATATTAATATATAATAAACTAGTTTGATTATATTTAGAAGTGAGATCCAAAAGTCTAACAATTTGCATTGTTAAGATCTTTCTCTTCAATTTAATTGCATCTAAATAAAATTAATGTAAACACAAAATTACCATAAATAACGAAACTACCAAATACGAACAAACTCAGCTATGAACACTCATGCTTTGAACCGAAATTAGAGGTTGTAGATCTTTAACCCTATCTATATATGAGTTCAGATTGGTCTTATTTAAAAAAGAATATCATTCAAAAGAAAATACGGTTAGCAAAGCCTGGGGGTTTAATTTGGCCCGACATTGTTGTTAGCATGTCATGCGTGCATGAGTTCAAAGTTACAAAGTCATTGTAACTATCTTAGAATCATAATTGCATGTCTTAACTTCATTTTAAACACGTCTTATCTCGTTGGGAAGCTGTAAAGTGAATTTTTTAAAGCGGTTAAATACTTTTTTTAACCAAATTCAAATGTTCCTATTTGGACCACGTACAAGAAATAATACTAACAGAACAAAGGACTGTCCTTATCGTCAATGGCGAAGCTTTTAAAGGGCCGGGGGGGCCGCCGCCCCCCCTATTTTTTTCGTCCGTAGTGTTAAATTTTAGCCCGATAGTGTAAATTTTTGTCCCGGTAGTGTAAATTTTATATAAATATCGAGTTCGCCCCCCCTGAAAAAAAATCATTTCGCCCCCGCCCTGTAACATCTTGTAATTTTGAAATGATTTAAAGTTAGTTTTATTAATAATAAATTATAAATATAATAATAATAATAATAATAGTAACTAGTAATAATGACAATAATAACTAATAATAATAGTAATAATAATACTAATGTAATTATAAAAATAGTAACCATAATGTTAATGGAAATAATAATACTAATAATGATAATAATAATAATATAATAATAATAATAATAATAATAATAATAATAATAATAATAATAATAATAATAATAATAATAATAATAATAATAAATAATAAAACTTAGAATTATAGTGCAGGGGGTCGTATTGTAATTTTGAAAACTTTAAATAAAAGTCTAATACATAGAATAAACAAAACTTGAAACTTGAGGGACCATTTGCGTAATTTATTTAAAATCTACCCAAACCGCCCCCTCCCCCCGTCGATCTCTCGCCGCCGGCCACCGGTTCCGGCGAGCACACAGCAGCCAAACTACTCGGTTTTCAACCGAAACAAACATCCCGACACTTTCACGTGGGAGTTTCGAACGCATGCATCAAAAACAATTTAAAAATTTAAACCTTCAGTGCGATCTGGAATCGCCTCACGCATGCGGTTACTTTGCAGAGCCATCGATCGCACTAACGATTATAATAAAGTCAATTGAACACGTACTAGCGAGCATATATCTGTCTTCAATCGATTCCCACTTTCAATTGCATCTGAAATCACCCAAAACCACACCATCGACCTCCCTCTCTGTCGCGGACCAGCAACTCAATCCAATTCAGTGTACGAGCATTATTAATCGAGTTTGATTGAGGGCTTTAATTCTTTATCACCATACGAAGCTGCACACAGGATTAATTGGATTTTCATTGCTTATTCCGTCTCCTTCGATCGACTCCCCTGCCGCGACTGTTCTTCGTGGCGTTCACCCTCGATTCGAACTCGATCAGGTAAATTAAATACATGAACCTGCTCGATTAAGCATGGGGAACAAAAGCCCCATGGTTAATTTGGTTGTAATCATCGACTAAAGGCTCAATTGATTCGTTTGCATATTAGGGTTCATGGGTTTCGGGGGATTTAAGGGATTAGACTTTAAAACAATTAAAAACCGAGGCCTAATGCGGCCACGGCCTTTGGTTCACGGTTATGCACGCGCAACACACACTGGAGGTCCCGGGTTCGAACCCGGCAACCCCATTCTTTTTTAAAAGGCCTTTTTGGCCCTTAAAAATTGTATAAAAAATTCTAAAAATTATTGAAACCAGTTTTATAAACTTTAAATATTTTTCTATACATCAAACCAATTTCTGCAAATTTATTTCTTAAAATATATTAATATTTTATTTTATTTTATTAAAACAAATAATAAAACTAGTTAAATAACTTATAAAATAGACTTTAAAATTTGTTTATCTTAACAAAACATTACAATTAGATTATTTTCATGTTTTAGTTATTAATTATTATTGTTTCAAATAATGGATAATTATTTGTCTCAAATAATAAATAATAAAAAGTTTGTAGAAATTATATATTTATAATTTCATAAATCATTCTAAAATATTATTCTCTTATAAAATATACTAACTAAATGTTAGATTAATAATTTGTTATTAATCAAAACGTTATTCCAATTAATCTTAAATAATTATAAAGTTTTATATATATTAAATCTTATCAATTTTTATACTTAAAATTCATTCTTAAAATACTAAAACACATATAAGAAATTCTTCTAATGGATCGAAACGCGAATAATTACTTTATAAATTTAATTACTCGACAAACCTCGCAATTCCAATTGAAACCCTAGTTCACGTTAAAACATTAAAGCTTATTATTAAGATTTTAACCTTGTGAATATATATTTACATATTTAGGTGCCTTGTAACGATTCACGTTGGAACGACGCCTACTTTATTCTTATAATCGTCATTATATACTTATTTGACAAGTGAGTTTTCCTTACCCCCTTTTACTTTATTTCACACCATTTTGGGGTGAAACATGATACTTATATATTACACACTTATAAACGTTTGAGACTTGTAAAGCACTTGCAATTCATCTTTATATCTTGTCATGGTTATTTGTATGTTGTAAGTGATTATATGAGATACATAGTTTGTTACAATCATTAACTATGCTAGCCTGGCGACGTCTTAGATCTTTGGGCCTGACAAGCCTATTTGGTGCTAAAGTCGATGTATTGCCGACTCCTAGGAGCCGTATGCTTGTGCACTAGGGAACCAAATACACTTAGCCAATCTTATATACTTGTAATCAAGTCGAGGTTTGATTGTGAAGATATGTGTTATATAACCTTACTAGCTTATAACCTATGACATGAATTGCAACTTATAATCTTTTCTTATTATGTATGAAAACATTGGAAACTCACCAACTATTTTTAGTGACCTTTTATTTTTATCATGTTTCAGGTGACCCCCAAGTTTAAAGTGGTCTTTTGAAGCTTGCAATAAAACTAGGACGTGGACCTAGATAAATAAATGAAATGTTATGTCATGTTTGATATTTGTTCGAATGTATTTCGTGATTGAGACTTATGTTTGTAATTCATGTTGAAACTATTAAACTAATTATTTACATTTAAACATAGCGTTATGTGGCTGTGAACAATCTTATCCCTCACACCTCGACGATTCCGCCGTCAAGGTTGGGGTATGACAGATTGGTATCAGAGCCCGTAACTATAGGGAATTAGGTTATTAGAAATGGTGACCTAGACTATAGCATATGCATGAACCTTATAGAATTATATTTCTATCTTTTAAAGTATATGGTTTGCATGCTACATAATGTTATGTTCCCTTATGTGCAATTTGATGCCTTAGCATAGGATTGCCTAAACATTTCTACATGTCTCCCAAAACATACATTTGACTCTTAGACTCTCCCGAACATGAAACTTCTTAATCTTATTCTCGACGACACTTGGAATCGTGTACTTATGCTTATGACTTGGATCTTTAGACTTTAGGTCTAATCTATATAAATCTCATCAAGGTTTTGATTTCATGAACCTAAGAAATATTGTGTGACACATAGACACCTGTATTCTGGATTTCCTGGCAAAAAGCCTTCGGGCTAAGGCAAGCGTATTCGTATAAATCTCATTGAGGGGCCCGTTACGCTACCTGGGGATTTCTGGGATGAGTGATAAACTATGGTCAAAATACACAAATCTCTAAGGCAAATGAGTCAACTTACCTTGACGTGTCCACGGTTCCAAATGATAATGCGTTATCAAATGGAATCATTCCGTGTACCTTACAACCTTTAGCCTACCTTTGTCTAAACTAATATTCTTTGTTATCCTCACTCCCGTAACTAGCTCCTTTTTGTATGTCCAGCATGTCTCGACAACTTGCAAAGCGTGGAAACTCCAACCGCAAGCTGGCAGCAATGATCGCCAAACAAATGGCTGTTGTGCTCCCAACCATGGTTGCTGAACTTACTAGCACCATGATGGCTAATAGCAACAACACCAATGGAAACAACAACGGTGCTCAAGGAGAAAATAGCAACAGCCGAAACGGGAACGATCGTACTTGCACCTTCAAACACTTCAACTCGTGCAAACCCACCAACTTAGTGGCAAGGAAGGAGCCACTGGTCTTCTTGAGTGGTTCGAAGGCATGGAGAACACTTTCGCCAATTGTGAGTGTCCCGAGGCACTCAAAGTCCGTTATGCCACTAGTATGCTCCAACAAAGGGCACTTACCTGGTGGAATAGCGAGAAGAGAAACCGAGGAGCTGATGCTATTTTGGCACTCTCTTGGGATGAGTTCAAGAACATCGCCATCGCGAAGTTCTGCCCGAGAAGTGAATTGCAAAAGCTGGAAGAAGAATTCTGGAATTTGAAGCAAAACGATGGTGATCATTTGGCCTACTCAACTAGGCATCATGAGTTGAGTTTATTATTGCCTCACATGGTCGATACCGTTCCCCGCAACATCGAGAAATTCATTAAGGGTGTACCGCCCAAAATTCAAGATGCTGTAGTGGGTAGCCGACCCACAACTTTAGAAGAAGCCATTACTATCACCGCTCAACTCACCGAGAACCATATTCGAGCAGGCACCATGTCTGTGAAAGGTGCAAAGAAGGTGGAAAAGATGGCTAGTGAGGACATTAAGGAGACCAAAGCTGAACCGTCCAATAACAACAACAACAACAACAAGAAGCGCAAGTTTACACCGGCACGCAACTATGCTGTGGCTGCAACCAAACAACCCCAAAAACAACTTGTACCTACCGCTGCACCTGTGGCACAAGTGTCTGGGGCTAGAGCCTATGCTGGTCCGCAACCTATGTGCAACACGTGTAGATATCATCATCCGGGGAATCAACCATGCCGTATCTGTACCTTATGTGGTAAATATGGTCACTGGGTGGCGACTTGTCACCGTGCTCCTAACAACGCCGCCATGGTCACAAACCGTGTTTGCTACAATTGTGGAGAACCTGGTCATTTCCGCCCACAATGCCCTCGCCCTGTGGGTAATGTGCCACCAGCCCGTGGACGTGCTTTCAATATCAACGCTAACCAAGCACAAGTCAGCAATGACGTTGTGAATGGTACGACGTTGAACCCCGTTTAAATCATTTCTTGTACTTTTGATGTTTCTATCTTTGTATTCAACGTATTCAATAATAGAATTTTTACCAAACAGGTATGTATCTTATGAATGATCAATATGCATCTGTATTATTTGATTCGGGTGCGGATAAGAGTTTCGTGTCGTTAGAATTCGAGTCCATACTTTCTAAACCACGTATTAATCTGAAAAGACCCTACACGGTCGAAGTCGCCGATGGGAAATCTATTGTCGTTGACGCCATAATACGTGATTGCATCATAAGCCTTAACGAACACGAATTCTCTATAGATCTTATTCCTATGGAACTTGGAAGCTTCGACGTCATCATTGGTATGGATTGGTTAGCCAAACACCATGGACTTCATATGGGTGATCGTTGACCGATTGACCAAATCGGCACATTTTATACCCATACGTGACACTTACAAGACATCAAGGTTGGCTCGTATATACGTTGATGAGATTGTAAGTCGTCATGGGGTGCCTCTTCACATCATATCCGACCGTGACGCTCGTTTTACTTCGCATTTTTGGACGTCTATGCAAGAACTCTTGGGTACACAACTAGATCTAAGCACGGCTTACCATCCTCAAACTGATGGTCAAACCGAGCGGACGATCCAAACCCTGGAGGATTTGCTACGCCTGTGTGTCCTTGACTTTGGTGGTGATTGGGATACGCATCTATCGCTTGCGGAGTTTTCGTATAACAATAGTTATCACTCGAGTATCAAGATGGCACCATTCGAAGCACTTTATGGTCGAAAGTGTCGTTCACCGATCTGCTGGACCGACATTGGTGAAAACCTCATCACTGGTCCTGAACTCATACAAGAGACGACCGATAAAGTTTCTATCATCCGAAAGAACCTTGAAGTGGCAAGAAGTCGACAAAAGAGCTATGCTGATAAGCGACGTAAGCCGTTGGAATTCCAAGTTGGGGAGATGGTTCTTCTTAAGGTTTCACCGTGGAAGGGTGTTATTCGCTTTGAAAGAAAGGGTAAACTGGCTCCAAGATTTGTAGGACCTTTCAAGATTCTGAAAAGGATTGGGAAAGTGGCTTACAAACTGGAATTACCTTCCGACCTTAGTGGAATTCATCCTGTGTTCCATGTTTCGAATTTGAGGAAGTGTCTGGCTGACGAAGGTCTGCATGTTCCGTTGGGTGACATCCAGATCGACGGGTCATTACACTTTGTCGAGAAACCCGTTGAAGTTATGGATCGCATTATGAAGAAGACTAGAACCACCACAACCCCAATCGTCAAGGTTCGTTGGGAGAATAAGCGTGGCGCTGAATTTACTTGGGAACGTGAGGAACACATGAAGAAGAAATACCCGTATCTATTCGCATAGTTTCATTTTTAATTTCGGGACGAAATTCTTTCAAGTTGGGGAGACTGTAACATCTTGTAATTTTGAAATGATTTAAAGTTAGTTTTATTAATAATAAATTATAAATAATAATAATAATAATAATAATAATAATAGTAACTAGTAATAATGACAATAATAACTAATAATAATAGTAATAATAATACTAATGTAATTATAAAAATAGTAACCATAATGTTAATGGAAATAATAATACTAATAATGATAATAATAATAATAATAATAATAATAATAATAATAATAATAATAATAATAATAATAATAATAATAATAATAATAATAATAAAACTTAGAATTATAGTGCAGGGGGTCGTATTGTAATTTTGAAAACTTTAAATAAAAGTCTAATACATAGAATAAACAAAACTTGAAACTTGAGGGACCATTTGCGTAATTTATTTAAAAATCTACCCAAACCGCCCCCCCCTCCCCCCGTCGATCTCTCGCCGCCGGCCACCGGTTCCGGCGAGCACACAGCAGCCAAACTACTCGGTTTTCAACCGAAACAAACATCCCGACACCTTCACGTGGGAGTTTCGAACGCATGCATCAAAAACAATTTAAAAATTTAAACCTTCAGTGCGATCTGGAATCGCCTCACGCATGCGGTTACTTTGCAGAGCCATCGATCGCACTAACGATTATAATAAAGTCAATTGAACACGTACTAGCGAGCATATATCTGTCTTCAATCGATTCCCACTTTCAATTGCATCTGAAATCACCCAAAACCACACCATCGACCTCCCTCTCTGTCGCGGACCTGCAACTCAATCCAATTCAGTGTACGAGCATTATTAATCGAGTTTGATTGAGGGCTTTAATTCTTCATCACCATACGAAGCTGCACACAGGATTAATTGGATTTTCATTGCTTATTCCGTCTCCTTCGATCGACTCCCCTGCCGCGACTGTTCTTCGTGGCGTTCACCCTCGATTCGAACTCGATCAGGTAATTTAAATACATGAACTGCTCGATTAAGCATGGGGAACAAAAGCCCCATGGTTAATTTGGTTGTAATCATCGACTAAAGGCTCAATTGATTCGTTTGCATATTAGGGTTCATGGGTTTCGGGGGATTTAAGGGATTAGACTTTAAAACAATTAAAAACCGAGGCCTAATGCGGCCACGGCCTTTGGTTCACCGGTTATGCACGCGCAACACACACTGGAGGTCCCGGGTTCGAACCCGGCAACCCCATTCTTTTTTAAAAGGCCTTTTTGGCCCTTAAAAATTGTATAAAAAAATTCTAAAAATTATTGAAACTAGTTTTATAAACTTTAAATATTTTTCTATACATCAAACCAATTTCTACAAATTTATTTCTTAAAATATATTAATATTTTATTTTATTTTATTAAAACAAATAATAAAACTAGTTAAATAATTTATAAAATAGACTTTAAAATTTGTTTATCTTAACAAAACATTACAATTAGATTATTTTCATGTTTTAGTTATTAATTATTATTGTTTCAAATAATGGATAATTATTTGTCTCAAATAATAAATAATAAAAGTTTGTAGAAATTATATATTTATAATTTCATAAATCATTCTAAAATATTATTCTCTTATAAAATATACTAACTAAAGGTTAGATTAATAATTTGTTATTAATCAAAACGTTATTCCAATTAATCTTAAGTAATTATAAAGTTTTATATATATTAAATCTTATCAATTTTATACTTAAAATTCATTCTTAAAATACTAAAACACATATAAGAAATTCTTCTAATGGATCGAAACGCGAATAATTACTTTATAAATTTAATTACTCGACAAACCTCGCAATTCCAATTGAAACCCTAGTTCACGTTAAAACATTAAAGCTTATTATTAAGACTTTAACCTTGTGAATATATATTTACATATTTAGGTGCCTTGTAACGATTCACGTTGGAACGACGCCTACTTTTATTCTTATTAATCGTCATTATATACTTATTTGACAAGTGAGTTTTCCTTACCCCCTTTACTTTATTCACACCATTTTGGGGTGAAACATGATACTTATATATTACACACTTATAAACGTTGAGACTTGTAAAGCACTTGCAATTCATCTTTATATCTTGTCATGGTTATTTGTATGTTGTAAGTGATTATATGATATACATAGTTTGTTACAATCATTAACTATTGCTAGCCTGGCGACGTCTTAGATCTTTGGGCCTGACAAGCCTATTTGGTGCTAAAGTCGATGTATTGCCGACTCCTAGGAGCCGTATGCTTGTGCACTAGGGAACCAAATACACTTAGCCAATCTTATATACTTGTAATCAAGTCGAGGTTTGATTGTGAAGATATGTGTTCTATAACCTTACTAGCTTATAACCTATGACATGAATTGCAACTTATAATCTTTTCTTATTATGTATGAAAACATTGGAAACTCACCAACTATTTTTAGTTGACCTTTTATTTTTATCATGTTTCAGGTGACCCCCAAGTTTAAAGTGGTCTTTTGAAGCTTGCAATAAAACTAGGACGTGGACCTAGATAAATAAATGAAATGTTATGTCATGTTTTGATATTTGTTCGAATGTATTTCGTGATTGAGACTTATGTTTGTAATTCATGTTGAAACTATAAACTAATTATTTACATTTAAACATAGCGTTATGTGGCTGTGAACAATCTTATCCCTCACACCTCGACGATTCCGCCGTCAAGGTTGGGGTGTGACACGCCCCCCCTATGAAGTTGGTTAAGCTCCGCCCCTGCTTATCGTAAGTAACCATGTACGAACCTTAGCTGCATGTTAGGTATCAAAGTTCAAACTTCATATAATCATATCACCAATAAAACCAAAATGGAAACTTCGAAACATTGAAGTCAACCAAGTTGGAGCACCCCCACCGGCCCACCCTATAAACATAATAAATTAGTTTTTTTAAAAAAAAATTTGTACCAGAAACTTATATTTTAATGATCTAAGTATTGGTTATTATAAAAAAGGAATCTGTCCTTTTTCTATACTAGTAAGAGGAACATTAATTCACAGCCTAAAAAGGTTATAATGAACTAACTCGTACCTAAGTAGAGGTAGGAGATGATCGATAGCAATTAAAAAACAGTTTTTCTTGATCTTCTTTGTAACATTTGAAAAATTAAACGCCATGATTGAGGATGTATTCATTGGATATAAGTAATGCAGAATAGGATTATATAAACATCTCTATATTTAATAAAAGATATACATCAATAACAATCTACAACAAACTCAAATTCATCATAATTATACAAAGTTCTTATTCGGTGATGTTATTGTTATCAAAGGTACACTACAAGAAAAATGTTTTTTCGTGTCCATGTTTTTTGCGGCGATATGCATTTCGTCGCAAAAAAACACACTAAAAGACAAAAATAATCAACTTTTTGACTTTTCTAGTCAAATTAGCTTTTTGCGACGATACTGTCGCCGCAAATAATATATTCATTTTTTTTAATTTTTTCTGAATTCTTTTTTAGGAGGTAAAATTTCCCGCTTATTTTTTTGCGGCGACATGTTCGTCGCAAAAAAGGTTTTTATTTTTTTAATTTTTAATCGTTTTTATTTGCAGCGATATTTCGTCGCAAAAAAGAGAAGATCGCCGCAGAAAAATTGTTCCACTTTATGAAAACGGGGATTCCAGATCTGTTCCCCAATTTCACACCAAATTAACACCAAACCGATCCGCCACCACCACCGCCCCTGCTCTCCCACCGCCACCACCACCGCCATCTGCCACCGCCACCGCAGTTCATTCATCACCACCGCCGTCTGCCGGGTGTGGACCACCGCCGCGCGAAGCTTGTAAAATGTTCAAAGGACAGAAAAAAAACTTTTAGTTAAGATGTTTGCCGGTTGACACTGTTTAAAACAAACTTAGTGTATAACCATCATGTGGACATAAGCTCACGAACAAAATGATAATCAATATCAATATGTGTGGCACGTGCACATTTATGATAAATAGGAACTTGGTTGAGAAAAACGGCACTAGGATTGTCAATCATGAATGTTGGATGACCATGAGTGAATGCATGAAGTTCTTGAAGAAGATGTGTGATCCACGCTATTTCAAAAACAATGTTGGTCATAGAAAAACGTATGTGAAAGTGTGTGTAATTTTGACACGGTAGCAAACAATAACTCAAAAAGAGTCTTATGTTGTAACAGTTTAGACTACGTGCAATCTATAGTATTAGTTGCATCGACCCATATAAAAACATGAGTATGGCTTTATATAATATAGTAACAATGCTTCCACTTAAATGATAATATATGCTTCGTTGAGATTACGCAATATCATACAATACGTTATTCATCCCCCTCGTCTGAATCCTCTTCCTCGAGTGCAGATGGAGGGAAGAAAACCGGGATATACTTTCAGGCAATAGCGGTGACATGCCGCTATTGCCTCCTGTACAGCTAAATACTATCCGTTAGATCTGAACCAAGATCAACGGCTAGATCTAACGTTGGAAATGTGAAACGGATCGGTAACCAATAGCGTCGCCGCTATTGGTGTCACCGCTAATGTCAGCGTCGTCGCTAATGGTGTCACCGCTAATGCCAGCGTCGTCGCTAATGGTGTTACCGCTATTGTCGACAATTCTTGTAGTGTCAATTCGAAAGGTTTTAACTATTCACGAGAAATGTGTCATAACACTGCTAAAAATAAACATGTTGCGGTGACAAAATCAAAAAGTATTATATTTTAACAGCTTTGAAAATTTATAAAAATGTAAAAAACAAGCACTAAAACGACTCTGACATTTTATATATTGCGCTTCTATGATTTGTAAATTATCACACACACATTGATTGTAGATAAAATTTACACTGAAAAATAGATTAAAATGAACACGATGTAACGGTGTATTTGAAATTTTATATGACTTCATATTCTAAAAGTTATAATAGAAAAAAAAGTATGAGTGAACCAAGGGTTGGCTCATTTAGAAACAATATAAAAACAAATGAAAATGTATTTGGTTATATATGTATGCTAGCTAGGTCTGCTTAGAGTTGAAGGTCTCATATTGTATGTTCATAAGAGGGTTCGTATTGTGAATTTAAGCATTTATATTTATCTATACTACTATATAATACATTTTAAGAGAACATAATAGTAATTTTACTCATAAGACGTCAAATATATATATAATATTTTAATCATATATTATAAGTGTCCGATGCAATAGTTTCATGTTTACCCTTATTTAATAAAATTTTTTAATTAATACACTATTTAATACACATAATTAATATATTTTTTTAAATAATATGATATTATGTAATTCAATACATTAAATATTATATTATTTGTAATACTTGAAAATGACAATTAAATTTATCAAATACTATTTATCTAAATCTATATTACTATATAAAACATTTTAGAATGATAAAATAGTAATTTTACTCAAATTGTAATACGTCTAATATAATATTTTAAACATAGAGTACAAGTATCCTATTCAATAGTTTCATTTTACCCCTATTTAATAATTTTTTTTAATTAATACACTATTTAATACATATTATTAACAGATTATTTAATAATATGATATTATGTACTTCAATACAATAGATATTATATTATTTGTAATACTTGAAATTGACATTTAAATTTATTAAGTACTATTTAGAAATTTAAGTATACAACTAATATTTATAATAACTAAAAGTTATATTTTCTAGAGTAATTTTGGTTAGTTGATAACTTTAGTATTATGACTAAATTTGTTAGTAGAAATTTTATTTAATATTTCTAAAAAATATAATAATAAAATATATAATAATATTAATAGTAATGATTATTTTTATTAAAAGGTTAACAACAACAACAAAAACAATATTATGTTAAAATTTAATATTGTATTTTTATCATGTTATTGTATCTATAATAATCTAATAATAACATATCATTAATCATAATACAACATTCTACATGTTATGATAGTTTTTATTCAAAACCTTTTAAGGTATTTGTTTTACTTGATATCCACGACTTATTAAATATCATATGTTCAATATTAGTATCATGATGGTATAATAATGAATTACTAAAGTATGTGTAGATATCCATGAGAATCCAAATACTTATATCATTGAACTCACTAAATTCATGATAATCCTAAAAACTATCATTGTGGCGTTCACATATACATTTATAATCATATCACGGTGAAGCGCGGGTGTCCACGATACTATTATATAAAGCAAACCTTTGGATACAAATGTAATTTTACAAAACTATTAAAATACCTAATACAACTTTTTAAGCATTAGGTACAAGTGTTCAATGCAATTATTATTATTTTACCCCTTATTAATAAACTTCTTGTAATTAAAACATTGATTATACATTATTTAATATTGTAAGATTATTTAATTCACTATATTAAATATTACATATTTTTGACATTTTAAATTAACATATAAATTTATAAATTTAAGTATTAGCTTACTTGAATACTTAACTAAATACCTTTATTATAATAATAATAATAATAATAATAATAATAACAATAATAATAACAATAATAATAATAATAATAATAATAATAATAGTAATAAAATTTATAAATAAGTATTATTCTATTGAATACTTAACTACATAATTACGAAATATTTTTTCATAATAACGATGATAACTGTGACACCCTACACATATCCCACATCGGCCGTGGACAGGAGAGATTCCTGGTTCATAAGAAATGTCTAGCCTTTAACATCAACAACGCGTTTTGGGCGTATTGGCTGTGGATGAGAGGAGAACTCCACAGTTAAGCGTGCTTAGGTGGAAGCAATCCAGGGATGGGTGACCTCCCTGGGAAGTTTTCATCCGGGCAACCAAAAGCAAATCCGTGAGCTCCTCGTGGGCGAAGCGGACAATATTGTTGGTGTGAGAGGCCAGGTGTTACAGATTGGTATCAGAGCCACTCCTGTGCTCTTCGGGGTGTGGGACATACCTCACCAAGGATGGTGACTTCTCGGGCTCATCGAGGACGATGAGTCCAAATAGGGGGTGCTTGTGACACCCTACACATATCTGTAACAACTGGCCTCTCACATCAACAATATTGTCCGCTTCACCCACGAGGAGCTCACGGATTTGCTTTTGGTTGCCCGGGTGAAAACTTCCCAGGGAGGTCACCCATCCCTGGATTGCTTCCACCTAAGCACGCTTAACTGTGGAGTTCTCCTCTTATCCACAGCCAATACGCCCAAAACGCGTTGTTGATGTTAAAGGCCAGACATTCCTTATGAACCAGGAATCTCTCCGCGTTCCGTTGCCTGCTCGTTGACCAGGTTTGACCAGCTTTGACCGATGTTTTACCTAACCAAAACGTACCAAAATTATATACAAACACTAGTATATTGTTATCTAATGCCCAAACGCAACCATAATCTCAACATACGTTACCAAACACCTCGGTTGTGCCTCTTACCATCACCATCCACCACATGCAGCCACTGTCCACCATGGATCGCCACTAACCGCCACCGGCAGCCTCTTGGTTGGCCGGAATCCTTGTAGAAATCAACCCATCGTAACCAAATCCTATGGATCTCGTCTAGAACCTAACATGCAACCTCAAGACAACGTCGAACGGCTCTACTTTACCTCAAACAGCAACATCCACTACAAATCACCATCAATCCGACCTTCAACAACCATCACAACCATGATTTTCACAATCAACCTAACCAACTTTTAGGCCATTATCACAGCAGCCAAACTCACCACCAAACTTGATAACTCACACCCAAGAATCACATCCACAACCATCTTCACCATCACCATTATATCGACAACCACAGTCAACCATACCACCACATGCGACCTAACATCCCCCTGTAAACCACCATCAGCACCACTATAGCTGAGAGTTGTGGTGGTCTCCGACCACCTCCACCTCGAATAGTAACAATCACCAACTTAAACTTAACTAAAGACCTCAACTGCACGCATGTAATAACATCGTGCTAAATCTAAATGTGAATCTTATATGTTTAGTTAGGATTGCTTTGTTGATGGTCATCACTTTTCTTTATCGAGCTCTGAATTTATATAAGGATACAAGGTGAGTTTTCGTGTTCCCCCTTTTTACTTTTGTTTTGGGGATGAAGCATGCTCCTTTTAAACTGAAACTCTTATGTGTGATACTGTTTACTATTTGGCATGATCTTTGTTTTATGAACTATGATTATGCTTACTTGATGCTTGTATGTGAGACTTTTGGATACCTGCTGATACTTTAGTCATAATCATTAATTCTTTTGTGAACCACTTCTTCTTACGTGAATAGATCTATTTGGGGAATCCCCCACGCACAGTGGCTCCCGCTACAGGGAGGTACCCTACTGAGATCCTGAGGGGTCGTTTATAGCATGTAACAGGTTTTGAATAAGATACTATGGTGAACCATCCTAGCAGGAATGGTTCACTCTTCTAAGGCTTGGTTCTTTCCTACGGGAATATCCGGTTAAGCACAACTTTAGAAGAGGCCAACCGGGGACCAAGTGCAAGGGTTGATTGTGATACCCCATAATGACTGATACTAAAAATGATGTTTTAAACATCAAATGAGATTTTCAGAAACTTTCACACTGATTCTGAAACTTTCACTTGTGGACTCTAAGAGTCCCTTTTATTTTTGAAACTTTAAGCACTTGAACTCACCAACTTTATGTTGACACAATTCTTTTTGAGCATGTCTTCAGGTACAGCTAGGGAGAATAGTTGAGCTATAGAAGATACCTAAATCCGAGGCAAGAAGTGAGGGTAGGTGTTGAAGACAAAAGTCGAGCCTAGAAGCTTTAGTTACTAAAGCATCAAGAAACCTTTACCAAAAGATTGATCATACCACCTATAGACTGTAGATTTAGGCACCTTGTGAAATGGTATCAGAGCCACTCTTGTGCCGTTCGGGGTGTGGGACATACCTCACCAAGGATGGTGACTTCTCGGGATCATCGAGGACGATGAGTCCAAACAGGGGGTGCTTGTGACACCCTACACATATCCCACATCGGCCGCGGACAGTAGAGATTCCTGGTTCATAAGGAATGTCTGGCCTTTAACATCAACAACGCGTTTTGGGCGTATTGGCTGTGGATGAGAGGAGAACTCCACGGTTAAGCGTGCTTAGGTGGAAGCAATACAGGGATGGGTGACCTCCCTGGGAAGTTTTCACCCGGGCAAACAAAAGCAAATCCATGAGCTCCTCATAGGCGAAGCGGACAATATTGTTGGTGTGAGAGGCCAGGTGTTACAATAACAATAATTTATATCTCTATCATATATTACTTATTACTGTTTATATAACATATCTCTAAGACAAGATTGTAAATTTATAATAATTTTAAGATATATAATATATAAAGGATTGCAAGCTTTAATCTTTAAAATTATAAAAAAAACTTTCTATTTTACTTTTATTCTGCTTTAAAAAAATATACCACATGATTTTTTATTAATATATTTATATTTAATATTTTAATGTAATAATAAATCTTTTCATTGTTGTATCAAAGCAATTCAACCTATATTATGTCGAATTATTTGTCTTGAAAATATCCGTTAAATTTTAATCATGTTCAACACTTATATTACTTAAAAGTTGAGTTATTCAACTATTCTTGTTAATGCTAATTAATTTTGTAACAATGTGTTAGATCTAACATATGAAATAATCATAAGACGTTAATTTTATAACAATATCTTAGATCTAACATGTGATAATAATCATAAGACGTATAAGAGGTTTAAATTATAAAACAAAACAATTAATGAATTAAATCAAATATAATAAGTATAGACTTATAAATTGTTTACTCTGCGTCAACGCATGGGTTACCCACTAGTACACAGTTATAGTGCTCGTATTTACAATATTGCTTCGAGAACTTGTAAGATGTAATTCACTAATTTCACCAAAATAAATTAGTAACCCATTGTGAGAGCACCCGGGTAGAGGAGCTGAAAATGTTATTCACGTATGGTATTGAAACTTATGATGCCTATCGAATGAACAATTTCCAAATGAGGGTTGTATTGCTATGGACAATTAGTGACTTTCCTGCTTATGCAATGTTATCAGGATGGAGCACACATGGTAAGTTTGCTTGTCCATATTGCACAAATAAATCAGGATCATTTAATTTGACGTTCGGAGGGAAACCATGTTGGTTCGACTGTCATAGACAACATCTTCCTACGAGACATTGCTTCTTGAAAGATAAAATTAACTTTCGAAAAAACATTATGGTGTCACGCGTAAGATGTATCCCTGAGCCAACCGGAGTGGAAATATGGCGGACCATACAACATTTCCCCACTGTTTACAATGGAACACCATTTAATAAAGATTATGAGAAACCTCCTGGTTTTGGGATTACACATAATTGGATAAAGAAAAGCATCTTTTGGGATCTTCCATATTGGTGTTACTTGTTGATACGACACAACCTTGATGTGATGCATATTGAAAAGAATGTCTTTGATAATCTGTTTCATACAATTATGGGCACCAAAAAATCCAAAGATAATATGAAGGCAAGACAAGATATTGAGATACTTTGTGATCGACCGTCTTTAAACCCCATCCATGGTAACAAAGGGAAGATGACTAAAGTTAGAGGAAATTACACTTTGCAAAAAAATGATGTTAAAAAGGTGTGTGTGTGGTTGAAAAATCTTAAATTTCCAGACGGTTATGCATCAAACATAGGGAGTTCAGTAAATATCAAAGAATGTAGTTTTTATCCTTTTAAAAGTCATGACTGTCATGTGTTTATGCAACGGTTGCTTCCAATTTCTATTAGAGGTTTTGTTTCAAAAGAAACGCACGAGGCCGTAACAGAGTTATGTATGTTTTTTCGGGTCTTATGCTCGAAAACATTACATGTAGATGACTTGCTTAAAATGAAGCGCACAATTGTTTCAACCATATGCAAGTTGGAGAAAATATTTTCTCCTGGTTTCTTTGATTCTATGGAACACCTAGTTATACATCTTGCTCAAGAGGCTCTTCTTGGTGGTCCAGTTCAATACAGATGGATGTATCAATACGAGAGGTATTTTTATAAATCAAGTGTTTCTTAGAATTTTTTTAAGTATTCCTAAACATTGCTAGGTAATTTTTAAATATAGGAAGCTTGGTATGATCAAAAGAAGAATCAGAAACAAATCAAGGATCGAGGGTTCAATAGCGAGAGAACACCTAGTGAGTGAACTCGCCACCTACTGTTCACTATACTTTGACCCGACGATAGAGACACGCCATAATCGAGAGCCACGGAATTTCGCACCGGAACATCCTATCTCTTTCGGTGAAGACTCTCAAATCAGCGTGTTTGTCGTGCCGTCAAAAAGATTATCTCAAAAAGGTGGAAAGCGAAGAGTCTTAAGTGATGAAGAACTTAAAAAGGCACACAATTATTTCTTATTAATTGTGCGGAAGTTTCTGATTACGTAGTTGAGTTTGATGAAGTGGCCCCACGACTTTATCCGGACGAACCAGTTTGTGGCTCAGAGATGAACACTTTGCTGAATGGTTTGAAAACCGTGTAAGTAAAGCCAATCAAATCATTAAAATTAATATTATTATATCATTAACATCACTATGCATATGTGTTATTCAAAAATGTAGGTAAACATGGGGTTAGCTGACGGAAGCACCCAACATTTGTTAATTTTAGCAAGACCACCATCAAACTATGCTCAATCTCACAATCGTTATTTTGTAAATGGTTATAAGTTTCACACTCGGAAGTATGGTGAGGGACGTGTAACCAATAATTATGGTGTATGCGTGAGAGGGTCAACGTATAACTCTGAAGAGTCTGACTACTATGGCTTGTTAGATGAGATACTAGAGCTTGAGTATTATGGTACCGAACGGTGTTCTACCGTTTTAGTTTTCAAATGTACATGGTTTGATAACAAAAACGGTGTAATAGTTAACAAAAATAACCTGGTTGATGTGAAATATAAATCCCGACTTCCAACTGACGATCCGTTTATCTTGGCGTCACAAGCGAAACAAGTGTTTTATACATCATACCCTGCCACAAATGGTGATACAAAAGATATATGGGCAGTTGTGAAGACAAAATCTAGACACGTATATGAAGTAACCGCTCCTGAATTTGATGAAAATACAGAAGAACATGGGTTCCTTCAGTGTGATGAACGTTTTGACCTTCCAAATGAAGTAACTAGGAGTGAACGTATGTGCCTAGTCAAAAATACCACCCATACATCTAATGATGATAATGACGACGACGACGACGATGGTGATGGCGGTGATGATGATGAATTTGAAGAGGAAGAATTTGAAGATAAAAAGGATACATCCGATGATGATGATGATGAATTGGTTTTTTCAGACCACTCTTCAGATGAAGATGAATTTGATTGTTAGAAATAAAAACATTGTTTGTTGTCATAGGTGAGCTAATATTATATGTGGTATGTCTAGTTATTAAATGTTTGTTGTCATAGGTGAGCTAATATTATATTATCTATATGATCATTATTGTGTTATTAAATGCAGGGTTTATACATTATGTCTGGTAGTCGTGGTAGTCGTGGTGCTGCTCGTGGGCGTACCCCTCTTCCAGGAGGTAGATCAAGCAGGCAGCCATCATCACGTGGCTCTAGCCCTAGTGCTAACGTAAATGGTCATGGAGTTGCGAGTGATCCTATAAATGATATTTCTACCGGACAGAGGTACTACTCTGGGGGACGTGTCCTTTTTCATGGGGGTCATACTGGCCTGGTAGTAGTAGTCGTGGGGGTATGGGTGATCCCATGGGTGATATGGCAGGGGTAATCCGTCAGCAGAGATTCGAGCATCACTTAGACTCGATCGATGACCATGTGGATGATGGTTATGATCATGATGACTGTGACAATGAGGATACCACAGACCATCCCTCTCAACGCGATTCGACTTGTGGAGACGTAGCTCGTGATACCTCTCGAAGGAAGACTATATCCCGAATTGGCGACAAGTATGTCTTTCATTTTAACACTTTAGTATTTATTGTTTAATAATGTTATAAATATATTTGGTTCTGTTATTATTTGTAGGTTTGCTTCAAATGAAGTCCATAAAAGTATTTATTTTATACTACGTCAGTTTTTACGTGGACCTTGGGACACATATAAAAAGGTCCCGAAGGATGAACTTGCCAATATGTATAATCGGTTTAAGGTAATTTAGTAATTATATATTTATACATCTTGTGCTTATTTGTTTTAACTTTATATGTTTAAATTTACAAATAATTTTTTATAGACCTGTTTCAATTGGGAAACAGAATCTGAGCAAGATGTTTATGAGGGATTTCATAACGTGCTAAAGGGACGTTATAGAGATATCATGAGTACTTTGAGAAAACAATCTACACAAAAAGCTATCACAGCTGGACATGTTATTCAAGCAGGAAATTTCAAGGACATCAATATAATTCATAACTTTCCGCCCGATTTGGTAGCTCATAGCGTATGGCAAGACTTGTGTGATGTAAGCAAGTTAATTGATTCTTATATTTTTTATATTTATTGTTTTACATACTTAACATATATTTTTATTTCTTATAGATATGGAGCACTGATAACTGGCAAAAGAAATCTGAAATCGCGGCACGCAACCGCGCGAGTGCTGATAGTAGTGGCAAAACTTCTCGACACACGGGCGGGTCAATTGGATATGATGAACGTCGGATTAGACTAGTAAGCTAATCATATTTATAATTTTTAGTATGTGTTTGTATTTTAATGCGTATTACATTAACTATTATCTATTTTTATTTAGAAAAGAAAATTGGGTAGCGAATCTTTATTCAAAGAAATATTCCTTGATACTCACCTCACCAAAAAATCAAAAGCGAGACTATGGGCCGAAGGGTTTGACATCAATAACTTGGAAGGGATGGAATTTTGCACTGACCGATCTAAACAAGCTTACGTAAGTTATATTTATTATTCTTAATATATTAATCGTATCAACATTTAGTACATTAAAAATCATATTTTAATGAATTGTAGGATGATTATTTGCAAGAGATGACAAGGGTGTATGGGCAGAGCTTTACTGAGGATGATCCCGATGTGTGGGCACGTGTGCAAGTAGATGGTCGGACAAGCCGGGTATTTGGGATAGGATCTTCGGATCTTAATTACTTGGTGACTGGGACACCATCCTCATCTTGTGGGATTGCGCCATCATATACAGAGTATCGACAATCACAACTAAAAGTACGTTGATGTTATTATTGTTGTTACTATTTTATGTCGTTTGTTCACTAACTATCATACATGTTTAATGAATTTGTAGGTTGAAACTTTGCAAGCTCAAATGCAAACCCAATTTGAAGAGGAGAGGAGGGCAATGGAGGAGTTGCAACAACAAACACAACAAACCCAACTACAAGCACAACAAACTCAACAACAAATGCAACAAATGCAAGAAGCGTTTCAAAAACAATTGAATGATTTCATAAGTCAATGGAAACAACATCCTGGTAACTAGTGGTCGTTTTGTTATCAAGATAGGTTACTTTTGTAGTTTAAACATATTTAAACGGTGGTTGTAATTAGTATCTTTTATATTTTGTTTGTAGTAGTTGCGGTTGATTTGCAACATATTTTGTGGGTAAAATTATGGTTGATTTGAAAAGCAGTTTTAGTAGATTTTTTCTGTTTTTAGCAGAAAAAATTTGGATTTATTCGTTTTATTAAAATTTTTTTAATTTAAAAATATTTGCGTTGCAAATGCGTTAGAAATTTGACACACGGGTTCCTGAAAATTACGTATTTTAATAATAACATTGCGTAGCAAATGCGTTGTTTGAAAATACGTATTTTGATATCGCGTAGAAAAATTATCGTTGTTTTAAAGTACGTATTTTGACAGTGCGTAGCAAATTCGTCGTTGTTTTAAAATACGTATTTTGACAGTGCGTAGCAAATTCGTCGTTTTTATTAAAATACGTATTTTGATATTGCGTAGCAAATGCGTCGTTGTTTTAAAAATACGGTTTATATTAATAATAATATTGCGTAGCAAAAGCGTTGCAATTAAATAATTAGTTCAGAATTACTAAATTAAGGTAATTAGGATAGTGAGTGGGAAATGCGTAGTAGGTTCCTACGCCATGTTTTTGTCGCAAATATGTCGTACAATGCGTCGCAAATGTGTCGTTAATTATTTGCCACGGGCATTTTTCCGACAAAATGTTTTTGTCGCAAATCCGTAACAAATGATGTTTTCCTATATATTTGCGACGGAAAAACGCGTAGCAAATTCTTTTTTTTTCTAGTAGTGCCCAACTTCTCTTTACTCACTCACGTTTGATTTTTATCCTCCAGTCAAATAAAAGTTATGAATTCTTTCACAGAATAAATAAAATAGGAACCTTTACAAATTAGCATAAAGTAGGTAGCTTTACATATTACCAATGATCAAGCAGTTATTAAACAAAGTTCTAATGGCAACCACTCAATCATTGCAAGTTTAAAAATTTAGTTATGATGTATACACATACACATACATATACTTTTATTCATTTACATATCGAACTTTACAGGGTGTGTATATATATGTGTGTGTGCATGTGTATGTCTATGTGTATACTCACAAGTTGTCACAGGGTCACTAGAGGATTGGAATTATATTCTCTAAAAATGTTACAACAAGCTTTCTCTATTTATTTCCCCATATTATCTTTTATATTCTCTCTCTTAACGGTTTCTACCGCAAACTCCATCGTCTATGTTCAATGCTCTCAACTCAACCACACATCTATGTCACTTTACGAGTCGAATGTCAACTCACTATCCAGTTCCTTAGTCGACTCAGCCGCGGCCTACAACTTCAAGAAATTTGAAACCTCCCCAGAAAGTGATGGTGTGTACGGCCTCTTTCAATGTAGAGGCGACCTTAGCTCTCCCAATTGCAAAGATTGTGTTGCTAGCGCCATAAGTCAACTCAAGACAGCTTGTCCCACTTCCACTGGTGGTGAAATACAGTTAGAAGGATGTTTTGTCAAGTATGATAATACGTCATTCTTTGGGGTCCTAGACAAGATGGAGGTATGTAGGAAATGTGGCCCTTCCATTGGCTATAATTCGGATGTGTTGAGTCGTATAGATAGTGCAATGACACATCTAGTTGTCGGGAACGGAGAATACTTTCGTTGGGGTGATTTTGAGAGCATACAAGGTGTGGCACAGTGCGTACAAGATATAAGTTTAGGTGATTGTCAAGATTGTCTTTCAGAGGCATATGGACGGTTGAAATCAGAGTGTGAGACATCTAGGTGGGGTGATATGTACATGGGAAAATGTTATATCCGATATGCGCATCAAGGTGAGACATCTAGATTAATTATGGTGTTTGTTTGTGTTTATAAGTATTAATTATATTTATATAATAAAAACTGTATAACTTAATCATAACACAGGTACTGTAAATCTTGCAAATAACGGCAACAATGTTTCCATTCAAAACAGTGATGGAGGGTCGAGCGCAGTCGATATAACATCGATTGTTTCATCTATATTTCGTTTTTGACCGCAGTTGGTAGCTTAATCCAAGGTACATTGCTTCGTATAATCAAAACTTATAGTAGGAAATATTTCTACGATGTATAAATCGGAACTTTGGCTCTTAAAATAAATGACTAACATGGTAGTCAAATTTAATTAATTGTATCCGACTCATTACTTTCGAATAAAATGTTACATGGTAGTCAAATTTAATACATGTAGCTAAAATTAATATATTTTGCATTTAAAATTGTATCCGACTCATTACTTTCGAATAAAAATGTTACATGGTAGTCAAATTTTAATCACCAACCTAACCACTACATTGTTTACACAAATAATGTATTTGCTATATATACCTATAGTGGTCTAATATATTGATGATATGTTTTGTTTGTTTGTTTGGCTTAAAAATAAGTTATACATTTATTATCTTTATATAATTAACTAGCTTTAGTAATCAATGTATTACAAGGTTTAATTTTACTAACTCATGTATTACATGTTTTAAGTATATATAATATTAAATAGAATAAAATTACTTATTTATAAAACGATATTCTAAGATAAGATATTATTAAAATTACATATTAGTAAGGACTATAAGTAATAATTCAATTATATCCACTTTTTAAACTATGTTATTTTTTTTCAAAAAAAAAGATTGAACGTTTTGTTTCAAATTAAATTATTTTAAAAAAATATCAATTTTATAATATTCTTAATATAACTCCTAATTTAAATTATTTTTGCTTTAAGTAAAAGGTCTTTGTGGTTTTAGTCCTAATCTCAATTTTAAATCCCTAAATTTTAGAGATTACAAAGTTGATACAAAAGTTTACCAAAATGTAACATAATTACTCCGGAATGACCGTTGTTTTTTTCTATTAAGTGTGCTTGCAAAATAATAAAAATACTCTTAACTATTCAAACATTAACAATTTTATATACATATGGCCCACCTACACAATAAATATAACTATATATATGGCTAAGATAATGTATCCATCAACTAAAAATAAATAGGTCTTGGGTAAGAGTCTTGTTTAAAGTAAAATATTTTGATTTGAGACGATTGGTTTTTTTAATTGTGGGTTTCTTCTTGAGGGTTGGGGTGCCATCTATGCTAAGAAACAGATAAGTGAAACCAACTAAGTTAACACTTATATTTCGAAACATGATCGTACATATGCCGTTGTAAAAGATATAAATGTATTAATAATAATAATAATATAATAATAATAATAAAAATAATAATAATAGTAATAATAGTAATAATTTTTCTACTGAAATAAAATGGTAACTAAAGGTGTTATGTGACAACATCACATTCTTTGTCATCAAAATTTTTCTATTTTTCTCATATTAATTAATTATATTAATTACTAATAATATTATTTAATTTTTTATTAAAATTTTTTAATAATTAAGAAATAGATCTTTTTATTATTATAAAGAAACATATTTTTTGTAAAATAATTTTTTTTCTAAAAGATCTAAGTGTTTTTATAAATATGAAATATTTTAAAATTAATGTTTTTAAAAAGGAAATTTTTTATAAACTAAAATTATTTAAAAATTATGAGTTATAATGAGAAAATTTTAAAAGTGACATTGTTTTAAAAGGGTTTGTTTAGAAACAAAAATGTTTATAGTTATTTGAAAAAAAAATTAAAATAAGTTTAAAAACAAAAGTTTAAAAAGTTGATATCGTTACTTTATTACTTACATTAGTTTTTATACGTAATTTTAATCATATTTTACCTTAAAATATTGTTTTATAATTTATAAAGTTTAATTTTATTTAATATTTTATTTATTCAACCCGTGTAATACACGGGTTACCAAAACATCGAATAGTAGTAAAAATTTACGTGACTTGTTTAAAACATTGAAGAGTTATTAAGGTATTATTTTTTCCTTATCATTTTTAATTAAAATTTATTTTATATTTGTATCATTAAATTTTTTCTTTATGCCACTCACAACTTATTTTAAAATTATTAAAATTTATATGGGCTAACAATCTACCTTTAAATATATAGATAAATAATAATATTTTTTATCTTTTAACTCACAACTATTTTGTATAATATAAAAATCACATTTATAATAGCATGAGAAAACTACTATGAATGCTTTACTTTTGAATGTATATTTGCATGACATAAATACTAAAGCTCTTGTAATTCATCCTTTAAATTGTATCTAGCAAACACGGCCAATACAAGATCAACTAAAGCCGAAGGTGAAGTAATAAATGTAAAAGAAACCGCAACACAAGCGAAAGAAACCGCAAACGAAGCAATAAAAACCGCAAACTATACCAAGGATCAAACAATTTCCCTCATCCGTAATTGTTATCCACCGCCACCACCGCCTCCACCGCCCCCCTGTCGTTGCTCATCATGTTATTAAAACGAAAGCAAGCGAAAGTCATTCGCCACTTCGTACTTTTCAATCACCATCATGTTTGTATCAATATGTATATTTGCTTTGATGAATAATTCTCATGGTTTATGTTGTACCTTCTCTTGTATAATCTTCAAGTGTCAAGTATTTGGAAAAGTGACAGATAATTAAGTATTTCTTGTTTCTTGTCTTGTTCAGTCAGAAACGAGTAATAACCGAGACAAAAAAGTTATCTATTGTAATATAATCTGATAATTTTGCTTGTGATAAGTGGATCAAAAAAGACCAGTTGCTCACAAAATATAGTCCAGTGTAGGGATGAGAATAGGACAAGTCTTTGTAATCTGAGTCCCATACTCGATCGTAAAATCTGAAAATTGGTATAGAAACACACGCAAACAATATTCGGATCACAACTTTGATCGATATGGAAAACTTTATTTGCTTAAAGAAAACCAAAGATACAATTAACTCTCCCATATGCTTGGGTATTTTATAAACAAACAAACAAACAAACATACCCAGTGTATCCTGCTGAAGAGCAGGGTCTGGAAGGGGTAGATGGTACCAAGTCTTTCCTCTATCTTGAAAGATAGAGAGACCGCTTCCGAAGAGACCCCCGACTCGTTAATGCTTGGGTATTTTATAGAGTTATAAAAACCTTGAAAAGAAGTACTCTAATTTGACTACAATTGATATCCCTTATATTTTGAGATTTACAATTATCCAAACTAATTTAAAATACTTTAAAAATCAAGTAGATAAGGACTCCAACCATTGACTCGATTGGATCCACCCATCATAGGCTCGAATGGGTTTGGTGTGACATCCGTCACCACAAGCTCCGTCATTTAACGCGAATTACGTTAACCATTCTTAGAACGATCAATCTTCATAGTTATAAATTATTCGTGTAGATGTCATACTTGATTTTTTTTTTTTCAGTGGTGTTATCATTATTTGTATCCATATCACTTAAAACGCTTGTGAATAGCACCGACAACATCACTAACTATATTATGTTATATAATATAAATATCATTAATAACAACATATTCAAGATACAAACAACATTAAACACATCCCTATAATTAGTATAACGCGCGTATCTACGTCGTTTTCAACCGAAACAAATTTGGGAACTCGGGGCCTAAGTGTAGGGACTAAACTTGACAAATTACCAAACTAGGGCTGGATATAAATACCCCACACCAGCCCTAGCTTTCACATTCTGCTTCTTCTTCTACACTCTTTTCTTCTCTCCATTTCTTCATCCTAGCACCAAAATCGCCCCGTTTCGTCTCGTTTTCGTCGGCTAGACCACACCACAGTCAAGACTACATGTTTCTAGCAGGTAGACGACCTTGGTTGTCTCTTTCTTGCTCATTATACTTCTGCGAATTTAGGGTTTCGGGTGCTCGGGATTCAACCCGAGCACAAGAGGTCGTGTGGGTGCGTGTGTTGCCTACATGCGTGTGCATCTTGCTTAGATACGCTAGATAAGTGTTTCTGGAGGTCCTTGATGTTGGAAACTCGTGCCCGGAGTAGCTGGACGCTGCTCTGCACCTCCAGCAGTCGCGAACCTACTGTTTCGTGACTGGGCCTTTCAGGCGACTGAGCCGTGCGACTGAGTGAGTCGTGCGACTGAGTCCATGCGTCTGAGTCTATCGTGCGACTGAGTGGTACGACTGCGGTGAGTCGTGCGACTGAGTCCATGCGTATGTGGTGTCGTGCGATTAAATGCATACGATTGAGAGTGTGTGCGACTGAGTCCATGCGTCTGAGTCTGTCGTGCGACTGAGTGGTGCGACTGGGGTGAGTCGTGCGACTGAGTCCATGCGTATATGCGTGTCATGCGATTGAATGCATATGATTAAGAGTGTGTGCGATTGAGTCAATGCGGATGAATGTGTGCGACTGCGTGTATCGCACGACTGAATGTCCAGTCGCACGAATGGAAGTTCAGTCGTACGAATGAAGCTAATTCGTACGAATGAAGGTTGAATCGTGCGAATGGGAGTTGAGTCATGCGATTGGGTGCTGTGTGGTACGACTGAATGCTCAGTCGCATGAATGGGGGTTTAATCGTGCGAATGAAGCTGATTCGCACGACTGAGAGTTGATTCGTGCAAATGAAGTGTCTAGTTATGCGTCTAGTCCTGTCATGCGATTGGAGTCATTGTGATTGAGTTCTACTTGTCTGCGGTGTTTGACGTGCGATGTTAAGGTGACATCGACATGGTTGCCATTGCTAATGACGATCTCTAAGAATAACCCTATTGAACTTATCAACGTTATATCAAATCAAAACAACTTAATGTTTTACAATTAGTAACAAACGATTCTTAACACAAGTGCTTACTAAGTATTTCTCTAACAACAATAACACTTTCACATAAATGTTTTCGACAATGGCAACGTTTCTAGTACTCAGATCTACATAAGATCTATTATGTGTGTTTGTGTGCAAGTGTTACCCACGACCGAACCGATTCGACCCGACCCAACTAAACAATATCGTTAATATCAGATGCATGTTAATGCTTAACATAACTGTCAATAGGTTGCTTAACATAACTGTTAATAGGTGATTGACCGTTCATACATACATACAAGTTTGGGAAGTTCATCATACATACTTACCACTTAACAAGTGAGTTTCGTGGCCCCTTTTTATGCTTATACAATTGTTTCAATCTTTTACAAACATGGGGGGAAAAGTATGCTCACACGTTTTTAATGCTGTACAATATACATACAATTTTCATACTTGGAATCAACGTGATACTGTTTTGTGAGTACTTATCTGATGCATACATGATGTTACTGTGTGGTTCTTCTTACAACCATTAATTCCGGTGTTGGAACCAACGGATAGGTATTAGTAGTACTACTGGGTTGACACCCCCACCCTTGACAGATGGTTACTTGTGAGTACCATCCCACTGCCAGGAACGGGCCTTGGGTGAATATATTCCGACAAGTTGCTTTGTGTACGTCATAGGTTTGGTTGTATAAAACTCATGGTATGTGATATTGCTTGCTTATAACTGTATACACGGTATTCCACTACAAACACTATACAGCATCAACAACATGTTTACAATTCAAACCTGCGAAGCTCACTAACATTATTGTTGACATTTTTGAGCATATTTTTCGGGTAACAATGAGAACTGAAGATCTAGGAGTGCTGCTTTAGTGGAGACCCTAGGATGCATTTTTGAGACTGAACATACACGATGAACAATTATTTTATACATTGTTACAATCCATCATACAATTATCATTCTTTTGGTACTTGTTCCCGGGTTGTGGGAATTACATACAAGAATACAATTTTTGTGATTATATGAATCTTTTGCAAGTTATGTGAATCAAATATTACAATGTTTATGTTTATGGCTATGCTGTCGTGATTATTGACTAGACACGACACAAGTCTCCATTTGTGCCGGGTGTCGTCATGACACGATTGTCATCAATTACATACATATTGCATCTCTATTGTTAACCATGTGTTATGACGATCCCGTCTCGCTCGCATCCCCGTGTTTCCACTCTCAGCGGGGGTGTGACATTTGGTCGCCTCATGGACTCAAGGTAACGGTCCAACCCGAGATTAAATGGGCTAACAATCACCCCTCTAATCTCGGTTTGGTTTTGCACAAGGCTTCTACTCCGAGTAGCTTTTGCATTTCTCCAAACTTTACCCGGGCTAAGGATTTTGTCAATATATCAGCCCGTTGTTCTTCTCCAGAAATATGGTTTACACTAACTTCTCCCTTCTCAATGCATTCTCGAATGAAGTGGTAGCGCGTGTTTATATGTTTGCTTCTCCTGTGGAATACCGGGTTTTTCATAAGAGAAATCGCTGAATGTTATCCGCATATAACGTAACCTTTTGAATGGGCCACCCAGTTACTTCACTAAGTAAACCCTAAGCCATAAGGCTTGGTAAGAGGCGATAGTGGCGGCCATAAACTCGGCCTCACAAGACGACAAATCTACGGTCCCTTGTTTTTGTGTACATCAAGTTACGGGGGCATCACAAAAATAAAAAAACATGTCTGGTAGTACTCTTTCCATCATCCTTGTCAACTCCATGACTACTATCGCAAAATCTTTAAAGGTGGCAACTTCCACCCCTTGAATATTTTAGACCATACGAAATAGTTCCTTTTACATATGTTAAAATATGTTTTATGGATACATATGAGATTCCTTTGGCTCTTGCATGTAACGACTTGCTATTCCAATGGAGTAACTTAGATCGGATCTTGAATGTAACAAGTATCTCAAGCACCCGATTAAGTGTCGGTAAGTAGTGGAGTCGACCGATTTTCCATCTCGTCTTTGGAGAGTTTCATACCCAGTTCAAGTGGGCACATAGTAGGATTGCATTCCTCCACTTTTGCATCTTTTAAGATCTTCCGAGCATAGCCTTCTTGCTTAATTTCAATCCCATTCAAGGATTGTGAAACTTCAATTTCAAGATAAAAAGAAAGTAGCCCCAAATTGCTCATCTCAAATTGCTCCTCCATTTGTCTTTTGAACTTTGCAATTTCTTCACAACTTGAACCTGTTACTACTAAATCATCAACATACACACCAATAATTAGTATGTTGTTGTTGATGAATTTATTATAAACCGCCGTTTCATGTTGACATCGATGGAAATCGAGTGACTTTAGAACTTTATCAAGTTTCAAATTTCAAGCATGTGGTGCTTGTTTTAACCCGTCACTACAAGAAAAGTCAGTAATAGCGGCGCCTCTATTAGCGGCGACAAGCTCATTAGCGGCGACATTAATAGCGGCGACACTATTAGCGGCGACATGTCGCCGCTATTGATAATCAATCCGTTTCCAATTTTTTCCAACAGATCTAACCGTTGATCGTGCAACAGATCTAACGGACAGGGATTAATCGTACTTAACCAATAGCGGCGACACTATTAGCGGCGACTTGTCGCCGCTATTGGTTAAAAAATATACCCGGGTATACGCGACCACGATTCCCTCTACATCTCCATTATTCCCTCCTAATTTCCCTCCATCTCCCGTCCCTGCGCGCTGCCGCCGCCGACCACCACCCTCCGGCCGCCACCTCGCGAGCACCACCCCCACTTTCTTCTCCTCTTGCCGCCGAGCACCACCCCACCGAGCACCAACCTCCCGGTCACCGCCCCCTTTCTCCTCATCGATCTTGCCGTCGAGCACCACCTACCGCCCCCTTTCTCCTCCTCGATCTTGCCGCTGCTGCAACCCACCAGCACCACCACCGCTGCTGCAACCCACCACCACCAATGATTTTAGGTAAAATTTTTGATTTTGTATGAATTTTTGATTTAGTTGTGGTAAATTAGTATTATTTAGGTATGAATATTGATTTAGTTGTGTTATTGGGTGAATTATTTAGGTATAAATTTGGGATTTAGTATGTATTTTTGATTTTAGTTGTGTTGAAACATTATTTAGCTAGAATTTTGATTTAGTTGTGTTATTAGATGAATTTTTAGGTTATGTTAGTTGTGTGAATCTTTAATTTAGTTATACAAGTTATTTGTTAAATTATTTGTTTATAATGTTTATTAATTAGATGTTAGTTTAGGTGTTTGTTGGTTGAAAATTATTATGTTAATTTAGTTGTTTTGTTAGTTTAGTTGTTAATAATGCTTAATAATTATTATGTTTATTATTAGATGTTAGTTTAGGTGTTTTGTTGGTTGAAAATTATTATGTTAATTTAGTTGTTTTGTTAGTTTAGGTGTTAATAATGCTTAATAATTAGATTATTTAGGTCATGATAATCGTGTAACAAGTTGTGTTATTTGAAAATTATGTTTAGTAATTTGTGTATAGACAAAACAATGATCACTATAGACAAAACAATGATCACTATAAAATGATAGTATGTATTCTTGTTTGATTTATCTTTACAAACCTGATTTCATCGTTATTTCTATGATTTTCACTTTATGTTTGTGGTGGGATTCTGTTGATCTTAATGAAATAGGGCAATTAAATGTGCTGGGTTTGCATTCATCTAAGTTTACAACTGTTAGTTATAGGGCAATTGAATAGTAATCAAGTTTACAACTGTTAGTTATAGGTCACTTAGTTGTAACCATTTATGAAGAATTTACAACAATGAAGCAGTACTGAAGCTTGAGTGGAATATATATGTTTTAGAATACAATTTCACATGGTATTACAAGTTCATACATCATTTGTATGTTTAGTTTTGTAACTGCATGAGGCAGAGTGTCTGTGACTAGAAACTGTTAACACATTTTCTCAAAGGATTCGGATGTCTATACTTGTAGGTTGTGTTGTGAGTTATACTCGCTACGTGTTACTTCACTCTGTGATTGATCTATGAAAGTCTTATCTTTTTGTTGACTTTTTAAAAGAGTCGATTACTGAAAAAGTTAACTTAAAGAGTGTTCTAGAAGGCCTTTTGACAATCATACCTAGCTTAGTTACAGTAGATCTTTAATCTAGATATGCCACATTCTCTTACAAACTTGTATACATGGGTTCAATTAATCTTGTCATGTGCAAATTGTTGAAACTTGATCTTACGACATGTTATCCAAAGAATGTTTCTGTGGCCTTTCTATCTCTCAAGATTATACTTTGATAAAGATTAGATTATACTTTGATGGACAAATGAAAAAATATAGCAAAGTAAAAGGTTTTGATAAATCTTTATGTAATATATACCTAGGTTATGATCATTTGTGTTTTTATAATAATGATCATTGTTTAGTTGTTTGATGTTTTAGTGATTTCTTATTGTTTTTCATTACTATAAAAACACAATTTAGGTTATGATCATTTGTGTTTTATAATAATGAAAAACAATAAAAAATCACTAAAAAAAATCATATTATGTATTATGAGCCTACCCTTGTCGATAACAGTGTGTGTACATAATATGTATTATGGGCATATTATATGTTAGGTCGTGGTGTGGGTTGTATGTCATGAGTTTTGTTATAAATAGGTCATATAATTAAAGTGTACTTGTATAAGAAATTACTAAGAAAATAAGAAATTATGTTCTAAATCTTATATTTCAAGACATAAGAAATAAGAATAAGAAATTACTAAGAAAATCAAAAGAAACCGTGGCATTATGTTCTAAATCTTATATTTCATGTTGTACTATAAAACTTTCTTCTTATTTTAATATTATGTTCTAAATCTTATATTTCAAGACATGATTTCATTGTGGATTGTTTTCGCATACCTTATGGCTGATGTTATGAGCCATGGAGGTGATGGCGCGGGGGATCCACCACTTCCTCCATTTGACAGTCATGGAAGTCACGCGTTAGATGGTAATGGTTATTATAATTAATTTATTTACTATGTTTATTCAATTATTATTAATATATGATGCAATCAATGATTTTTTAATCTAATTACAGGCACACCTTCTCGTAAAGCAAGAGGCAAGGCAAAAAATAAGAATTACAGCAAGAGCTAGCTAAAAAGGGAGGACCTTTATCTTTACCCTTGATAGAGCTGCCACGTATACCCCCGTTGGCGAACTTAATGATATGTTTGTTCGCGAGGTGGGAATATACATGGAAGCTAATTTTCCTTTTAATGTTCGTTCGTATGAAAATCTTTCCGATGCTCAGAAGAATGCTTTGGAAGAGCATATGGCGGTAAAATTTTATAAGTTATATGTTTGTTATTAATTTTACATAACTAACTTTATTTTATTGAACTTAAATGTAGCGACGCTTTGACTTTGATGAGATATTGCGAGATCGTGAGCGCGCACAGCTAGAGGGTGGAATCCGTTCGGTCTTTCTCAAACGATTTAGAGATCGAAAAAATGTGGTAAAAGACATTTTGATCGAGTTGGAGGCTACGAAAATGTAGAACAAGCAAGGGTGAATCCTCCACCAGTAATGAATCATGAAAATTAGAGCCAAAACGTTGACTATTTTATGAGTGACGCATATAGAAATGTGTCAAGTTCAAACAAAGCAAATCGTCAACAACAAATATATACAAACCGTGGGGGGACTGCTTTATATAGTAGTTATTGTTAAAGAATGTAATGATTTAAATTTATATATTTGTGTATTATATATTAGTATTTTTAATATTATTATACTTTTTAAAAACAGAATAAAAGCAGACTGGAGACGTTTGATGCACATACTTGTAAAGATGGGACCTTTGATAGCGAGTTAGCACAACAACAATATGTAAGTATTTCAAATTAAGAATTTCAAGTTCTTTATGTATGTATAAATATGTTAATATATTTTTGTTAATTAATACAGAACCAATTAAAAGAAAGGTTTGATGAGCTAAGTCAAACCCAAAATCAAGAAAGTGGATCATCAACGTTGAATGAAGTCGATGTTTTTAAGTCGGTGTTGGGACAACGGCGTGGACATATTAGGGGATTGGGCGTAAACCATTCTCATCTTCAGGGACGAGTTCTTTGTGTACATGATCACGAACAAACTCCTCAGTCATTTACACAGGTAAGTGCATCATTTTGTTTTAGGATAATTATGACTTTTAATTATCTAAGTGTAGCTTAACGGGTCAAAAAGGGTTAAAATAACTTAAACTTAAACTTAAACTTAATTATACTATGTTGAACAAACCATTCTCATCATTTTGTTTTACTTATCTAAGTTTAGCTTAAAATTGGATGTGTTAAGTTAAACATTTGTTTTAAGTTAATTATGACTTTTAATCGCTAAAATAGAATTTAATTATTTAAGTTTAGCTTAAACGGGTCAAAACGGGTGAAAGGACATGATTTGTGGTTAAACGAGTCAAAATAACTTAAACTTGGATGTGTTAAGTTCAACATAGTTGTTTTAAGTTAATTATGACTTTTAATCGCTAAAATAGAATTTAATTATCTAAGTTTAGCTAAACGGGTCAAAACGGGTGAAAAGGACATGATTTGTGGTTAAACGAGTTAAAATAACTTAAACTTGGATTTGTTAAGTTAATCATAGTTGTTTTAAGTTAATTATGACTTTTAATCGCTAAAATAGAATTTAATTATCTAAGTTTAGCTTAAACGGGTCAAAACGGGTGAAAAGGACATGATTTGTGGTTAAACGAGTCAAAATAACTTAAACTTGGATGTGTTAAGTTCAACATAGTATGTTTGGTTTACACTTCATATACTTTATCAAAATATAAATGTATTTTGTTTTTGCAGGAGCAAATTTCAAGTCTGTTCAAAATGCGCAATTTATGTCACAAATGACATAATTAATTGCTTCGTAAAAGGCTCCAAATCAAACGGAAGAAGATGATTCAGACGAGGGGGATGAATAGCTTATTTTATTTTTGATTGTATGATATGTTTGATTGTATGATATTTCGTAATCTATGTTTGAATAGTTTATCTACGTTTGATTGTATAATTTCGTAATCTAGATTGTAGTTTATGTTATTAGATTATGTTATTAGAAAATCTAGGTTTATTTGGGATGAAAACTGGATTTTTGAAAAACAAAAAAAAAGTAAAAAAAAAAATAAGCATTAGCGGCGACATATAAGCATTAGGGGCGACGTATTTTTCGTCAATTCTGAGGCCTTTAGCGGCGACTCAATAGCGGCGACATACAGGCATTAGCGGAGACTTTTTTAGCGGCGACACATTAGCGGCGAAATTTTGACCATTAGCGACGGTTTTTTACCGGCGACTTTTTGCGGCGACATGTCGCCGCTAAAGGTAATAGCGGCGACTTTGGGGGTCTTTAGCGGCGACTTTAGTCGCCCCTAAAGACCTGTTTCCTTGTAGTGCGTAAAGGGCCTTTATTAATTTGTAGACTTTTTCTTCTTTTTCTTTTTTCATAAACCTTCCGGTTGAGAGACAAAAACCACCTCGTTTAGATCACCGCGTAGGAAAGTGGATTTTACATCTAGGTGGTGTACCTCCCACCCCTCTCGGGCGGCTAAGGCGAGAATTAACCTTACAGTTTCAATCCGTGCAACGGGGGCAAACACCTCATTGAAATCAATTTCAAACTTTTGAACATACCCTTTAGCGACGAGACGGACTTTGTACTTAATGATTTTTCCCAAGGCGTCCTTGATTTTGTAAACCCACTTTAAACCAATGGGTTTTTGACCCTTAGGTAGATCAACAATTCCCACGTCTAGCTTGTTCTTTTCAATTGATGCAATTTCAGGCTCCAAAGAACATCATGTGGTTGAATTCAAACACTTTAGATCGAGCTTCTTAGCTTGTAATGCGAATTAGTTGGAAGCAAAATGAAGCAACCTACATATCAAAGTGTAAATATAGAAATTTAAAGTCAATACGACATAAATTCTTTGTGATACAAATCAAATGAAGAAAGGATTAATTCAGGATTAAGGTTTTTATCGGGCTAACTAATCTAGTGGCAACTAATATACTTTTACCTTTTTACTGTAACAAATATATTGGCAAATTTCAAAGCATCACGCATTAATATCATGTTGGTTTCAAGTTGTCTCGTGCTTCCTGATGCAGTGGTCCTAGCTTTAGATGATTCTTGAACTTGTTAATTAACATTTACATCTTGTAATTGTATTTACTTCTAAGTTACATAAAACTTATTCCTTAATGAGATCTTTTGATAAATGACAATTTTTGCTAACCACGTATTTTATTGTTCATAAAATGTATCCACTCTAACTAATGAAAACAAAGAGTAACAATGGTTAGCTTATACCTTCTGGTAGCAACTTTTGCTTATATATGGTGCAAACATATATTCACAAAAGCATGTCGTTACAACAATAACGGATAATCAATTATCACAGGCAGCATCACTGAGCCCAATGATGTTGAACTTGAACCACTCATTCTGGCTTCTTGATCCCCCTTCTAGAAAGCCTTTGTAAGTGCATGTTATATATTTAAAACCCATATATACCAGACCATATACGAAGAGGTGACACGACAGTGCGCCCAACGACATCGTGTCTGCCCATAATCCGAGACGCTAACATGAAGCCATGTCAGAAAACTCAAAAGAACACTCTTATTCTCAATTTAATGCATCATCCAAACTCAGAATCTAGACAATATAATGGAGAACCAAAGACAAACAAAATCAAACCTACAATGGTAGATTAAACATTACAAACAGAATCGATACACAGATCTAAACAGACTCAAGAAATCACCATAAAGATGAAAACCCTAGAAAAACTCTCATAAGAATGAAGAACAAGATCGATGAACAGAACCCCATTCAGAAGGAAAATGAGAACAAAATAATAAGCATGTCTTGTGTGTGGTCGATGATTAAAACTGAAAACAACTACTTCATCATGATAATTGATAACCAGATGGAGAAGATACACCTACCTGATATGTGTTATAGGTTCTTGAACTTTGTTTGTGTATATATTCTTAGCAATCTAGGGTAGCAGCCCACCGGATTTAATTCTTGTTATCATAAGCCCAATCCACATCAACAACTGGTACAAGCTTAGTCCCAACACATTCCATGGTTCTCAACACATATGCAGCCCAATTATATAAAAAGAAAATAATAATACAACAGTTAGATGACTTATATATAAAACCGTATTTTGACATTGAATTAAATGAATTGTAGATAGACATATATTTCAACAAGCCAGCAGTTGCATAAGACTTTGTATTTTGCCGTTAACCTCACTTTCGTATTTAAGAGTATGCAATAATATTATTTAACACGTTTTAAATAAAAATTATTTTGAGGGTCTACAAGAAGATCAAAAAATAAGAAATATATATGATAAATGGAAAATGACCATTAAAAGTCAACAAATAAAACATCAATCTACCACATCACTGAAACATTCAAGCGAATCGATTGTAAAAAGGATTAGATGATTTGCTTTGAATCATGTCAAAATCAAATTTACGAAAAACAGTGGTTTCTACGTGAAACTAAACTACACACATCCCTAGACCATATCAATGAATAGAAAGTTGAGTAGATTCCACTGTTTAAAATAATGAGTTGTTATGATCAATCAAACATAAAATACATCTTGCTAATTAGCATTTAATATATTATTAAAGGATTGTTTGTTAGTCTATAATGGTTACATTAAGAACTTGCAATCTAGATTGTTAAAAGCAGAGGCTTCTCTACAGTATAAACAATTAAAGCAACCGCTTTATGCTCTTAAAATTTAAGGGTCCTTAAATTTCAAAATAAAAACATACGTTTTTTAGATAAATGATAAGGATAACAAAATTATCGAAGGATAACAAATTTTTGAAGGTTTATCGAGATCACATACAAAACTTGGTTCATCGATGTTGACTTATGAAACTTGTTCACCAAAATTTCATTGAGTGTTCAATGTTGACGATTCTTTTAAGTTAATCAATTCTAAATTCTCTTTTGTAATTAATCATCTGATCTACTAACTATTATTGTCTGATCTTGATTCATGTTCAATTGTTTTAATCTATCATTGTTCTTTTGCTTATTTAATTTATTGTTGTCAATTTTGATTTTAATCTAAATTGCAATTAATTTTTCTATTTATTTACTTTCATCAATTGTTACTTGTTTATCATTTAATATGCTCTGTTTTTAGTTGATAATGTTTGACTTAATTAACTTATGTTCTGTCCTAAGTTGTTTTCCGTCACACTATAAAGAAATTTGTTTATGTCGCCGGTTTGAGGCAAAGGTCTTTACGAATAACATATAAGTGAGAGCCTTAAATTTTATTTTGCTTTAATCCTACTACAGAAATGTTGAGTCGGTCCTGGTGCCTAAGAGGTGGTGGCGTTTGTTTTAGAAAAATACAACCATTTAACCATTTCATTCAGTACTGAATGCTTAAGCTACAACACAATCCTGAACGAAAATCTTTACCACTTTACCACTTTTTAAAAAGAACCTCTATCAACACCCACTTCTCCTAGTTGACCTCCACTTCTCCTAGTTATTAAAGTTAATAATATTGTAAATAAAGTTTCTTATTTTTTAATATTTATTTTATCCACGACATCACGCAGGTATGAACTTACTAGTTAATAACAAAAATGAACTTTATACATAGTACCCAACCAATCTTTTTGTCACATTCTCCTATACTAATTTAGATAACCTTAATAATCATACAATCATTAACAAAACCCAGCATCGTGCCACTACTTTTTGAATGTTTTTAAAATCAATAGAGATATAATCTTACTAAATTTATATTAGTGGTGTTGAAGAGTAAAAAGGATCATGGTGAGAAGAAGAAATGATGAATGTGAATGTGTTAATTGCAAGTATTGAGATAACAAAAATGATATAAAATCAGGGACGCAAATAGCAATCTTTATAAGGGAAATGATGTTTTTACCATGGTTGTAACGGACAATTCTATGGATGCAGACGAAATGACTGTTTCGGTGATTCTTAAAAACACAAGTACTGAAACCGCAAAAACAAAAATACAAGTATTGAAATAACAAAAATGACATAAAATCAGGGATAAAAAAAATTAAACTCTTCTTTATTTCAATGTTCTTTATTTAAATTGTATTTGATTTTTTATCTTACCATGATGATTGTGATTATAAACTTCAGATTGTTTTTCAATTTCATCTGTGATGACTTATTTTGAAATGTCATCACTTTAAAAAACTTCTCGTCTTGTAAAATAGTTCTCAGTTTGAACATAATGGGCTACAATATTTTCAATTTCAAGAGTAAAACCGACTCGTTTGACCTACGAAAGTCAATGGCAAGCAAGCAGATACATTTCATCTCGCACAAAATAATTCATAGGGGTAAAATAGTCATTATGTACGGTTATTCAGTGATTCAACCAAATAGCACTTGCTAGTTTAGCACTTACTGATTCAGAATCTCTTAACCAGTCAAACATCTTACTGTTTTAGATGTTACCAAACAGCCATTAATTTGTTAATACATTATAATAAAGACACAAGTCCATATCGTGGACAATGTAAAAAAAAATGTTATGTTTAATTCTACAAATTTTGATTTATTAGTACAAAAATATCCAATAACAATTTTTTTCTTTATAGTAAGAATTTATCTTACTTTCGAACATTTAAATAATCAAAGTGAGATTGTATTATTAACATACTAGCTTTAGAAAACCCGTGTACTACACCGGTTGAATAAAAAATATTAAATAAAATAAAATTTTATTAATGTAAATCGATATACTAAAATAACATATGATTGAAATAATTCGTATAATAAATAAAATAAAATTTCTATTTCAAAATAAACGTTTTATCATAATCAAAACAATCTACTTATTAAAACAACAATTATAAAATATTTTGTATTTTTAAAAAAATTTGATGTTCTAATAAATTTTCTAATTTATAAAAAATTATTTCTTAAAAATAAACATTAGTAAAAAGATCACTCTTTCTAATTTATTAAAAACTATTTTATCTAAAAAAAATAAAATTAATTTTAAAAATTAATATGATTATTAAATATGGTGTTGACATGTGTACCTCTTATATACCTTTTTTATAGAGTTGTGAGATTTTTTCTTTCATATTGTACCCTTAATTCAACTTGAAATTTTCCAAAAAAAAAAAAAAAACATAGTTTTTTATATGACAATTTATATCTTATTTAAGTCGTTTTGGTACATAAATCACAACCTAGTTTTAAATAAAGTATCATGATAACCGTATTTAGTTAAAATGATGTTTGAAAAAACAGATATAACTAATCACCCCCCCCCCCCCCGGTCCCCCCAAGAATAAAAAACAAAATTTGAACTTTCTCTGAAATCAATGGATATTTATAAGAAACATATCTAGGACATGGCCCAACGGGCTAATTTAAAGACCACGAGGCCCAAAAATAGACCACGTAAATGAGCGTATTAAAGCCCAAAGCGTGTGTACTTTTTATTTTATAAATACGGTATATACGAAGCCTTCATATAGGGAAATCTTTAATACAAAATTTTGCAATTAGGTTACAACTTTGTTTGCTAAGAATAATACGGTTATACGAAGCCTTCATATAGGGAAATCTTTTATTTGCTAAAAATAATTAGGTTACAACTTTTTTCTACAACCCTGAAACTAAGAGTGGATCATTCTTTTTATTGTTTTCAAAACCAATCAGTTGTTACTTTACAATTTTACTCTCTAAATCAATCCTTAATTTAAAGTTGTTTTCTTGATCAATTTAAATCATTGAACTAAAATTACATTTTCACATATTTCTTGTGAGACGACCTTACTTACTCGTACTAGTATAGGTGAGCTAAGTATTATTTAAATTGTCTTTAAGTAGACCACGACAATCTACATCACTGACCTCATAACGTAGGTTGGTCTTGCAAGTATTTAAACTAAGCATAACTTTCTAGTGCGACACTAGCCTTTCAATCTAAGTGATTGAGCCTACCTTGGGGGGGGTTGGTTGGCCTTGTTGGATCACGTTGAGTATAGCCTTCTAAGTCCTAAGGCAAAGCTGGGATTGTTCTTGCTAGGTGGTTATCTTTTGGCCAGAATTTATTCACGTCATCAAGAAAAAAAATTTATATATTCAACTAACTAAAATCTTATTTTAGTAAACAACTAGAATCCGATTTTGATATATATGGTTACACCAAGCGAAAGTTTGAATAACAAATTTATAAAAATATGGATGAAATTATTACGCAAGAAAATTATATGTAATTACGTGAAATCATCATGTAAAGATAGAATTATCAAACAAGAAATGCCTACCACTTGGTGATTTCATTCCCACGTGATATAATCCACTCCTGTGGTGAATTACTTCTGTGTGTATTCTTTCTTATGCGATAATTTTATATACTTTGATATATATATTTTATATCCTAACTTTTCCCAACAACCAAATTCTATAATGATATACATGTTAAACTTTCAAATACCATATTGCCACCTAATCAATATAATATTACTTTTATCAAGACTAAGAACAATAAATAATGGAATATAATACACAAACGAAACTACTACCGCCGCTAATGAAGATTTTAAGTAACATAAATGATGACAACTCTTAGGAACGCATGTTGCATGTTTTAAGCAACATCAACTCCTTTAGATTTATATGCATGAACACACACATATCAAGCAGACAAGCGGCATCAAATCATTTAGTCTTATATGTATGTACACACACTAATACACATACATATTAATATAATATTATTTGTATATCAACTTTATTTATGATTACTTTTATTTTAAAATGGAGATCATCAAACATATGACAAACTCAAATCATTCTCTTGTGGCCCCATTGAATTTGTTCTCCAATTATTTATATCCTTGTGTAAAAATAAATCTCAACAATTAAGCCATACATTTCAAATAGCTATTGGCTTGTTGTACATAAACTGTTCATGGTTTATGAGACAACATATTATGTCTCTGAATCCTTCATCGGTAAATTATCACATATTACAAAACCGAGCATATCCATCTAGGTGAGTCTATTTAGTTCTACATTTTTCCTAGCTTTTATCATAGTCAAAATTTTTCTACAGAGTCTCGTCTTTATGTTTACTTTTTTTAGAGCTCTTTTTATGTGGATAACATATAAAATCAGGGTAAGCGTAAGAGAGAGTAGACAGCCCACGGTCTAATCTCCCGAAGGGCTTAAAATTTGTAAAATATTTATACACAACACACACACACACAATATATATATATATATATATATATATATATAATATATATTATATATATATATATATATATATATATATATATTTATATATATATATATATATATAATATCTAAAAATTTTCATAAGATTGCTCATTACACCATCTATATAAACTACCAGTTATATACACTACAAATCAAAGGACTGTATATAGCGACGAACAATTCCATCAGTAATCGCTAGTAAAGGTAGAAGTCATCGGCAATTCGTATGTAAAGGTTCACGGAAAACAAGGTGTGGCTAAAGACTTCACCTACGGATCACCGCCGACACAGATTCGTTAGAACAATGACGAGTATCACCAACATATCACTTATGATGTATTACTGATGATCTCCGACGAGATTTAGCTGATATTTGCCAGTTACTTCACAATTATGATGGTTCACCAATGGATAATTCATCTCAAAACTTAAAGCTACCCCTAGGTAGCGTTTTGTCACGACCCGCCAAAACGCAGGTCGCAACACCCTAATTTATCGATTAGGGGCGCTTACGAAGCAAGCAAGGCTGCCCGGAAAACTCCGGAACAGCCCATATAATCTGCAGCAACATTGCAGCCTTGGAAGACTCTAGAACGTCCAGGACGTTCTAGAAACCGAGCATAAAAGGCTGCTATAAAGGAGCAACTTATGCAGCCCTAAAAGACCCCGAACTCTCTAGAAAAGACTACAAAAATCAGCCATGGAAGCAACCTTGAAAGTCCATGATGCATCTAGAGAAATCCTTGTAAATATCTAGTGTTAGATCATTATGCAAAGACATGTTTAGAAATAGAACAATCTAGAATGTATGTCACTAGTATAAAGCTAGGTTGGTGGTGCATCATTTGCACACACCTAAGCTCCTTGTACATCAAAGTCTTGTACTTGTATTGTAGTAATACAAGAAGGTTGACTTAGAACAAATCTAAGTGCGCACTACAAATCTAACGTGAGCTGAACAAATCAGTCCGTGACAGTTAAGTGGTATGTAGAAATTAAAGCAAGAATGTAGAAATTAAAGCAAGAAGGAATAAACCATATAGGGTGAATGAAAAAAAAAGATGTTTTGTTGATTAAGGGAATTAATGAATCATTACATAGTTAATCACACTCTCTAAACACATCAAATTCATTTCATCCATCCCTTTTTTTTATACAATTCCTTCTTTCATCCTTAGTCACCACCACCACTAGTCGCCGCCACCACACGAAACACCACTGCCACGACCACCACCCCCCCTTCCAACCACCACCACCAGCCATCACCAACATCACAACCACCACCACCATCAAATTATTACCTGTAACCATTACCAGGAACACCATCCACCACCACCAACGCCCGCTACCACAACCGCCACCACAACCGGGACCACCAGTCCCCACCACCAACCGCCATCACCATTGGCCGCAACCCATCACTACCAGGAACCGACGATTGCCACTCCACCAGCCACACCCACTGCCACCAGTCACCCCACCCACTGCCACCAGTCACAACCACCCACTGACACCAGTCACAACCACCCACCATCGATAACCACTGGCCAACACCACCGGCCAACATCAACGGCGCCACCATCAGTCACCACGGCCGCCAGCATCAGTCACCACCGGCCACCACCCACCACCGGTTATGACCATCGTAATCACTTTTGAATTTATTTTTTCCAACCTAAGTAATGATTTATTTTATTCTCACAGGTAACCAAACTGAACATGAATTGTAATTATTCATTTCATTTATTTTTTTATTCATTACCTCATCCATACCATTTTTTTCATCCATCTATTACCATAACCAAACACACCTTTGACTCCATCAGTGATCACCGACGGTTGTTAAAAATTATTTTTAACTTTTCTTTTTTTTTTGGATTTTCTCCAACCTGTTGGTGACACACATTTAACAAATAAAATTCTGAAATTAATTTTAATTTTGCTTCCTAAGATTTGACTAAAATAAATATTTTTTGTAAAAGATTAAAAATAATAATTTAAATCCAAAAATTTCATATTTTGTTTCAATTTCACTCCAAACTTTTATTATTTTGAATAAAGTTGAAACAACGACTTTTGAATTAAATGGAAACAACTTAATAAATTTAAACGTAAATTGATATTTTTATTATTTAAAAAATTGTTATTTTTAACAAACTTCAAGAAGTAAAATCGGAGTTAATTCTAATTTATACTTAAATTTTAATAGATCAGAGTGATTAATGATGAAAGTGTCTTTTTTTGAACCTAACATCAAATTAAGATGTAGAAACTTCCCTTTCAATGCCATGAAATAAAGATAAGTTGTCATTTGTCATCCTAATAAAATGTATAGCACCATGATATTATAATTACGAATAAAACAGGGGTCAGAAAGAGTTGGCTATGTTTGGTTTATCAATTATGAGTAGTGATTGTGGGGGGGTTATTTAATGGGACATATTGTGGTGGCCCTTGGCATGAAGTTCTGTCAATTTTAGGGTGTCATCTTAACCTTCTGTAAGGTTTGTTACTAATCAAATCAAGGAAACCACCACATTATGAAATAATTTAAAAGATATATTGTATAGAGTCACGTCTTCTAACAGTTTACTTGTGATCTTGAATTAATGGCTTGGGACATGAGATAAATACGTTGTTATAATATTCGATACAACGTAAGTTTAAAATTTGTTAATATTATTATGGTTGAGAATTTCTGACACAAATCCGGTAACATGACACGACACGACACACAGTTAACATGTTCTGCGTATAAGCTTAACAAGTTTCTTGTTATTAATATGTCAACACGTTTAATATATGATAAAAAGGTTAAACACTTGTTAATCTGTTAAGACATGATGATACCTATTAATTCTAGTTATACCTTAGCTTATTTAAAATAATTAAATATATACATTTATGATATGCGTTATTTAATTTATTTATACCTTAGCTTATTTAAAATAATTATATATACATTTATGATATGCGTTATTGTTGTTAACGTTTGCTTTATAAAACCTACCATTGACTAGCCGCTTCCATCACGTGCGACTACAACGATATCTACTAAATATGTGATTTTTATAGTGTTCTTTAACAGTTGTTGTCATGTACTTTGTTTCTAATAGGTTGTGTTCGTGTTTGAAAAATGAGAGGATAATTTATCATATTGTGTTTGTGCTAGCGTTTTTTGTGTCCTGTGTCTTATCATATACCAGCCCTAAATATTATTACTATTTCTGGAAATGTTTAGTCATGACAAAACAAGATTGATCGGCTGTTTTTGAAAATATGTAGTCATGAAAAAGGTGGTGTCTATTTCGACAACTTTAAGGGTCGACATGTCTATTTTGATGAATTTTTAAAATAATTAAGGGCAGGGGCGGCCCTGAGGGGGTTTGGGTGGGCGACCGCTCAGGGACCGATCTCCTCAGCCCTCAGGGACCCGAATTTTTCTAAAATTTTATATATTATATATACATATGTTTTTTTCTTAAAAAATATACATATACTATTAATAAATCCCACTACAAATCCAATATTATTATGATTATTTTATCCCATTAAACTTTACCTAAGAGGCCATTAATATTAAAATAATTTTACCCAATAACATGTACCTAATTTAATGTAATAATAACAAAAATGCTAATACAGCCTCCCGAGTCTCTCATTAATTTAATTAAATCATTTGCTATAATAACTTTATTTTATTTATTGTTATAATAGTTATAGCCATATTATAAATTGTTTATATACAAGTTATTCAGTTTTGATTTTTATATGTCGTATCATAGGGTCTCATTTTTCTGTTCTCGTCCCCGGGCCTAGACCCTCATGAAAATTTCGGGATCGGCCCTGATTATGGGTTTCTTTCATTGACTCAACGACGACTTTGGAACAAACAAGATTGATCGAGTGTTATAAGTCCTAAAATATGTAAGCGTAATCTTTAACCCTGAATAATTGTTTGAAACTGTAACATTAAACGGTTAAAACGAAAAGTTGATGATACTTAGAGCATTGAGAACACATTTTTGGGTAAAAATTCTTGATGATCTCATAGAAATAGTATTGTTCCATTAGGACGGATTTGTATGCATATTAAAAAGGTATTTAACCCTCCTGTTAAATCCGCATGAGCAGTCTTAAGAGACATCCTGGTCATCTAGTGGTTAAGTGCTGTGCTTTATAGCAAAAATATTAGGGATTCAAATCATACAATGCATATGTTATAATAAATTTATCCTAGGAAATTAGAAAACTATTGTTTAGAAAAAAAAATTTTAATCCGCGACAAGGGGTTTGTCTCATACTAAGGGGTTGTTTGACAATTTTTGAATGACTAAGTGTTGAACCAATAAGAGGTCTGAACCATTAAGTACTGAACTATTAAGATGTCTGAATTATTAAGAGCTAGTATATCGTTTAACTATTCAAAGTCAAATGTCTGACTAATTCAGATAAAATGTTTTAACTATTCAGCATTAGACATCTTAATCATTCAGCATTCGTGCTTAACCATTCAGGGGCAAATGTCTGAACAATTCAGATATTTGCTCGCAAAATAAACAGTCTAAAACATTAAGTGCTGAACCATTCAGACATCTGAACTATTAAGAGGTTGATTCAGATGATGCCAAACAACCACTAAGTGTAGCTTAATTTCTGTAATTTGAAATATTTAAAATACTTTGTAGGCCTCGTTGGTATGTCTTATGGTACGCTTTGAATGTTCCTTAGCGCCTTGCTCCTTACTAATGATATTCTATTTGCTAATGTATAAGAAATATATGTAGCCTTTCGATTATGAGTTGCCTCACTAAATTTTATTCTTTATCTTCTTTAATCTGAGCTAGATGTTATATTTTTCATTAAAAAATCATCAATACAAGATGTGTTAAATGCAGATAAGAAGGTATTAATTTGATCGGTCTCACTCAAAAATGTTTTGAGTTCGTCGGTCAGCTTTCTCAATTAGGTTTTTTCAAAGGTTGATGGTACAAGCCTGACAATAAATAAACAGACGCAATTAAAATAACATGTATCTTTAAAATAAAACATACATTAACCGTTAAAAAATGCAGAATAGAAGGCGATAACTATTGACAAGTTTGCAGTCACATGGTGTTCTTATCCATATTTTCCTTGTCTTTTTATGTAAAGAGTGTGAGGATGACGGTTATTATAATTTTCTAATTGATTTTTTTCATGTTAAGAGTAAGTAGTATTCATGATATTTATTCTAGAATGAGGTATTTGCTTCGGTTAATTAAATAAAAGATGGTTTTATATGCGTCGTTATAATGGTATATAAAATCCTAGTACGTGTATGATTCTCATATATAGAGACATTTTCTATTTCATATATAAATATTTGCCCTTTTAAATTGGAAAGTTTCATAAAACATATGATTATCACATGGATAGTATAAATAAGGTAACAATAGATAAAGTTGATAATAGTACATACAAAATTGAAGTGGACCAAAGTTGACCGGAAGAAGATTTCTGTGATCCAGAGTAGGTTGTAAATTGGAACCTTCGAGCATTCAAAGTGGACCAATTAGGCAATTACATACTTTGAACGAAATTTTATCGTCCAAATAAGATTATTCTAAATAAATTTTTGTTTCTAAAAGCAAAAAAATTAAAATCTAAAAAAACTACATTACATGTGTCGTAAATAATCTAACTAAAGTTGCATGTAAAAACATTTAATTCATAATATTATTATTTTGAAGATGAACTAGCTTGCTTATAAAAATTTCCAGTCACGTTACACATGTTATAGATCTAGTTGTTGTTATTACTATTCTATTTTGTTACTATTACAAGATCATACTTTATTATTGTTATTGTTATATTATCATTACTACTACTATTCTATTTTTAATCTTCTTACTCTAATAAAAAGGTATCTGTGATGACACGTGTCAACACCACAATCACTCTCATCAAAATTTTCCCGCCTCTCTCTCCTATTAAATAATTACCTTAATTACTAATAATACTATTTAACACTTTTTTGATTTAATAAATTAATAAACATATCTATTTATTAATTTATTTCTAAATAATAATTTTTTTATAAAATATAAATTTATTTAAAGCATAAGACTTTTTTTAAAATACCAATTTAAATATTTCGTATTTTAAAAAAAGTCTTATGCTTTAAATAAATTTATTATTTTATAAAAAAATTATTTATTTAGAAATAACATTAATAAATAGATATGTTTATTAATTTATTAAATCAAAAAAGTGTTAAATAGTATTATTAGTAATTAAGGTAATTATTTAATAGGAGAGAGAGGCGGGAAAATTTTGATGAGAGTGATTGTGGTGTTGACACGTGTCATCACAGATACCTTTTTATTAGAGTAGGAAGATTGGTATTATTAAAAAGTTACTTTTTAAAACAAAAAATAATTAAATTTAAGAGTTATAATAAGAAAATTTTAAAAATGATAATTTTATACAGTTTGTTTAGAACAAAACGTTTATTTTTTTTGAAAAAAATAAGTTTTAAAAAGTTGATATCACTATTTATAACTTACAGTTATTTCTAATACATAATTTCAGTGATATCATATCTTAAAATATTTTTTTATAATTAATAAATTTTGTTATATTAATTTTTATTATTCAACTCGTGTAACACACGGGTTACTATAGCTAGTACTATTATAAGACCATACTTTGGTCAAAAATCATACTTCAACTACCAATAATTTAAACAAGAATTAGGACTATATCCGTTCATGAATTATAATTATATTATATTATAATATATATTAAAACAAGATGTCGGTTGCTACAGTGTTTGATATTTTTATATTTTTTAAGTTTAGTTTTTATACTATGTTTGCATAGCTAACAAATAATGCAAGTTAGCGCAGTTGGTGTCATTGCTCCATTTTGACATCGAAGGTTGGACGTTCGATTCTTTGGAATTTTTTTCAAGCCCTTACCTATATTATTATAATAATTTAAGGACACTATAAGGTACATTTGGTCACGTAGGGAAGTAAAATTTATTGAAGGCCAGTGACGGAGCTTGAACATCCCCGTAAGGAGGGTAGAGGCGAAACTAAGTTTTTTAAGGGGGCGAACTCGATATTTATATAAAAATTTACACTACCGAGGCAAAAATTTACACTAACTAACTAAAATTTAACACTACCGACAAAATAAAATAAAAGCTTTCTAAAACACTAAGATTTTTATTACTATAAAAATAAAATTTTATATTAGAAGGTTATGCCGGTTACTGTAACCGACACTGATTGGTCCACGTGTCATTAGCTGGTTTGTCAATATGGTCACTTCAATAGTACAAGCTTTGTGGCAACACGCCATTGTTTCAGATATTGTTAACCAAAGAGTCATTTGGTCTGGTGGTAAGAACGATGTGTTGTAACTTAACGGACTAGGGTTTGAATTTAGCAAACAACTTTATCTTTTCCTATTCTTATTTTTTGTTTTTTATTTGCTTTGTTTGTTATTTTTTCCAGCTAAAACACATATTGTTGAAAGCATGATAATATAAGATTTGAGTTGGGTTTGTTAGAGTTTAATTATATAACTTTTGTTTTACATTTTGTGGTTTGTTTTGTGTTTCTCTTATCTCTTTTTTTTGGATAAACAAAATGATTATGTCACTCTTACAATGTAGTGCGCGTTAATGATTTATGGCGGAGTGAAAGTCGTAGCGGTCTGTTTTTACATTTCTATATGCCAGTGGGTTCTACATTGGAATAACAACAATTTGTAATGATAGCCGTAGCAACGTATTTGGCATGGTGTGTTGATATTTAGGATCATTGTGTAAGTCTCGGCGCAACACGCGAGGAGAAATCTAGTTAGATTTATGACACTTAGCAACGTAATGTCTGTCATATAAACTTTTTTTATAAATTGATTGAATTTTAAGTCACTTACTACCAAGATACTAACACTATAAAACAAATACAAGTTACATAAACTAGTGAATACATGATGTGAAAGTGATTTATCTGTATGCGCGTGTTTGAGGAAACAACATGAACACACCTACCCTAATAGTATTTTAGGGGTAAAAAGACCACACTACTCTATACTTAACAGAAAAACTTAACGATAGTTAGTCTAAATAACGAATCTGTTATAAAAAGTTAACATAACGATGTGTAGGGTACTTTATATAGATATAGGATGATACATTTAACTTTATATAATTTAAAGGGTGTTTTCTATAAATTTTATCCTTAAATAATGATAATAATATAATAATAATTTTAAGAAGTAGAAGAAAACCATAAAAGTAGTCCATCCTACAACCACTTTTGTCACACCCCGACCGACGGCGGAATCATCGGAGCGGACGAGGGAATGATTGATTGTTCATAACACATGGTTGTCTAATAGTGGAAATAATATTAAAATCAGATTACAAGATAATATAAGTTTAACATACACAAATACAACAATCGAAACAACAAATAATAATTGTCTTTTATTTTAACTAAGTCCGTGTCTTAAGTGAGCACGTAGAAGTCCACTATCTTGCTTAACCTGAAATCATGTGAGAAATAAAGTCAGCTAACGAGTTAGCTGGTGAGTAATCACAGTTTTGAATATATATAGATTGATTGATTGATTGAGAATAATTCAATTCACAAGGCATTATTAAGACTTATATGGCAATAGCGAAGCATATAGATAAACCGACACAATATAAACCCCTTGACTTGACACTTGCATATAATAGACTCCACACAAACACCATAGATTGACTAACTGCCTCTGGCATAATCACCACTCGTAAGCCATGTGGGGTGGGTTATCCAAACCAGTAGATCTACCATTGATACCAGGATTGATTGATTGAATTAGGGTAGTACTGTCGTCCAGTTTATCATAGTATGTTCACATAATTGCAAGTAATAACATAACCTGTCTTGAATTGAATTTAGAATGAAACAACAATAGAATATCATGATTGAATATATTGTATCACATGATTTCCCCCAAATAAGAAATGATATAAAAAGGGGCTATGAATACACACTTGATTGATGAGATTAGGATCTGGATGTGATAGATTAGACACCAACGATTTCCTTATGATTAACCTAAGGAACGGTGTCTCAAATTAGAATAATAATGATTTGGGAATTTGGGAATGTATTAGGATTTCCATGGTAGTTTAAATTTATTAATTTTATTTGGTTTGCAATGTCTTGAAATAAACGAATTTGTTGAAAGTGATTATGTCAAGGATTTTAATAAAAATTTATACATATAAGTTATACATATGTACAATTTATTAATAAATTGTATATGTATAATTATATGCATAATTATATATATTCATGTAATTATATCTAATTACATATTTAATTATATACATAATTATATGTATATAACAACTTTATACATAAGTAAGCATAACTATATATTGTATGTTAATTATATACATATGTTATAAATTGTATACTATTGTGTAAAATTATATACATGTAATTTATTCAAATAAAAGTTGTTTTGATAATTGGATAATATACATCTATGTATATATATGGATTCAATTTATTTATTGTATAATTATGTGTCATACACTAATTATAAATTGGTGGAAAATATAAATAGTTATTTTATTTATTTAAAACAAATAAAAATAAATGAATAAAATATAAAATAAATTTCAGAAAGTAATTAAGTGGTTTTAAAAATTTTTAAGGTTTGTAAAAATGTTTTATGATTTTTAGAATTTTTTTCTGAATTTTTAAAGCCTAAAAAGAAGGTTTAAAAAATATGTGTAGGTGGCGGGTCTCGAACCCGAGACCTATTGTTTGACATGAGAGCGTTGTACCAGTGAAATAGAGGGCCTAAGCAGCGGTAACTCTCGGCTTTTAATTCTTTTAAACATAACCCAAAGATCTTCCCCAAAACCGAAGAACCCTAGAAACAATTATACCAAAATTGAACCTTGGATCGATTGTGTAACTGAAATTAAACTTGGGGCTTTTAATCCCCAAGTGAAAACGAGTTCATAGAGGTATTAATTACCTGTTGAGATGGTGTATTCGACGAGTTCGAGTTCGAGATAGGTCCGCGGCTTAAGGAGAATCAAAACTGATGATTGTGTTGATAATAATCAAATTATTTGCACAGACAGTTTCGAGTGACTATGATAAACAAAAGCCCCTTATCAATTTGGGTTTAGAAAGCTCGAAGGTTGGTGTTCGATAAAGCTGCAGTTCGCGATGAAGATGATAATCGATGACAGTGTTTGTGTTTGTTGTTGGTGAAATTGACACCTGAATTCGATTAGGTGTTTATAAAAGATCGTGTTGGTAGTTTAATTTGTTTATTATTGTTGTTTGAGTGTATTATTGAGTGGTATCGAATCCGAGAATAAAGTGAAGATCATAACCATTTGTTTGACCGATTCAACACGTGTTTATGTTGGAATTCCATTCGAATTGGATCCAAGAAACTTTCGGTGTGATTGTGGGGTTCAAAATCAGATAAATTGACTGATTTGGTCGGGAATTTAGTGATTTCGATGTGGAAGCTTTGGATTCGAATTTACCGACGATTACTCGTGTTTAATGGGTGTCGTGGGTTCGAAACTAGTCCACGAGTGCATTGAAACCGGTTTTGTGAGTTGAAATTGTGTAATTTTATCGTTTTGGCTTCGCCGGAGTTCGGCCGGAGACTCACCGGAGTCTCGCCGGAAAAACGGGGGGGGGGGGGGAAGCCGTGGGTTTTGAAATTTTACACATTTGGTCCCTGCAGTTTCAACTTTTATATTTTATGTGTTAAACTTCTTATTAAGTTTCCATATTGACAGAATTTACCCCTGGACTTTTATTATTATTCTTCTTAACATTATTAATGTTGTTATTATTATTATTATTATTATTATTATTATTATTATTATTATTTATATTATTATTATATTATTATTATTAATATCGAAAGCTTACAATTAAAATCCCCATGATCGTATTATTAACAAATATTAACAGAAGTTAATATAAAAAAAATACGGGTGGTTACAGTCTCCCCTGCTTTAGGAAATTTCGTCCCGAAATTTTAATTCACAAGGAGGCTGAAAGGAAAAGATGAGGGTACTTGGTTTTCATTTGGTCCTCACGTTCCCAGGTGTACTCTGGCCCACGTTTAGACTCCCAACGAACTTTGACAATGGGTATCCGACTGCGTTTGAGTTGTTTAACTTCCCGATCCATAATTTCCACAGGTTTCTCAATAAAGTGCATAGATTCATCAATCTGGACTTCGTCGAGTGGAATATGGAGATTTTCATGGCAAGACATTTCTTGAGATTTGAAACATGAAACTTCGGATGTATATTGCTGAGTTCTTGGGGTAGTTCCAGCTTGTAGGCCACTTTCCCAATTCGCTCGAGCACTTTGAATGGACCCACGTAACGAGGTGCTAGCTTCCCTTTCTTTCCAAAGCGAATCACTCCCTTCCAAGGTGACACCTTAAGAAGTACGAGATCACCGATATTGTATTCCATGGGCTTACGTCTTTTGTCAGCATAATGCTTTTGACGATTTCTAGCAGCGACCAAGTTATCACGGATCTTATGAATTTTGTCGGTTGTTTCTTGTATCAATTCCGGACCAGTAATTGTGATTCACCAACTTCAGACCAGCAGATGGGAGATCGACACTTTCGGCCATACAAGGCCTCAAATGGTGCCATCTGGATGCTGGTATGGTAACTGTTATTGTAAGAGAATTCGATCAACGGGAGATGAGAATCCCACGATCCACTGAAATCAATGACACAAGCCCGGAGCATATCCTCGAGGGTTTGTATCGTTCTTTCAGTCTGACCGTCGGTTTGCGGGTGATAGGCTGTGCTAAGATTTAGTTGAGTCCCGAGAGCTGCTTGGAGACTTTTCCAGAAATGAGAGATGAAACGACCATCGCGATCAGAGATAATATCTAAAGGTACACCATGCCGACTGACTATTTCATTAATGTAAATACGAGCCAATTTCTCGACTCGATAATCTTCTCGAATTGGAATGAAATGAGCCGACTTAGTCAATCGATAAATGATAACCCAGATACTATCGTGACCACTAGCGGTACGAGGCAGCTTGGTGATGAAATCCATGGATATGCTTTCCCATTTCCATAATGGAACCTCGGGTTGTACGAGTAATCCAGAGGGACGTTGATGCTCGGCTTTGACTTTGGAACATGTGAGGCATTTAGATACATACAAGGCTATATCCTTCTTCATGCCGGGCCACCAATATTGGTTCCGAAGATTCATGAACATCTTATCTGCTCCCGGATGAATAGAATAACGAGCCTTATGAGCCTTATCCATGATGGTTGTTCGAAGATTATCGCGATTCGGAATCCAAAGTCGATTTAGAAAATACAGTAGTCCGTCCGACTTGGTTTCCAATTGGAGTTCAGCACCGCATGACATTTCCTCATACATGTTGCCCTCGGTGACTGATTCGTGTTGAGCTTTGAGTATACGGGTTAAGAGGTCGGTTTGAATGGTAACACTTTGAAGCATAACTTGACCCTTACGACTTAATGCATCGGCTATGACATTAGCTTTACCAGGGTGGTAACGAATCTCACAGTCGTAGTCATTGAGTAGTTCGACCCATCGTCGTTGCCTCATGTTAAGCTCCTTCTGGTTGAGGATGTACAGGAGACTCTTATGATTGGTGAATACAACACATTTAGTGCCATAGAGATAGTGTCTCCAGATTTTGAGTGCGAATACGACAGCACCCAATTCAAGATCGTGCGTCGTATAATTTTTCTCATGAATCTTCAATTGTCTTGAAGCATAAGCTATAACTTTGCCTCGCTGCATGAGAACGCAACCTAGACCTTGTTTTGAAGCGTCACAATAGACAACGAAATCGTCGTTTCCATCAGGAAGTGTTAAAATCGGCGCTTAACACAACTTTTGCTTGAGGGTTTGAAATGCTTTTTCTTGATCAGGCCCCCAAGAAAAAGGCTTATCCTTGTGGGTCAAAGCAGTGAGTGGCACAGCAATCTTCGAGAAGTTAGGAATAAAACGTCGATAATATCCGGCTAAACCAAGGAATGAACGAATCTCTGTAGGAGTTTTAGGTTCTCCCCATTTCTTTATTGCCTCGATCTTTGCGGGATCAACGTGAATTCCCTTACTGTTTACTATGTGACCAAGAAATTGAACCTCATTAAGCCAGAATTCACATTTTGAGAATTTGGCGTAGAGTTTCTCTTTCCTCAGAAGTTCGAGTATTAGACGAAGGTGATTCTCGTGATCGGATTTTGATTTGGAGTATATCAAGATGTCGTCGATGAATACGATCACGAATTTGTCTAGGTATGGTCGGCACACGCGATTCATTAAATCCATGAATACTGCCGGTGCGTTAGTTAACCCGAATGGCATCACTGTAAACTCATAATGGCCATATCTTGTTCGGAAAGCTGTTTTTGGAATATCATCATCGTGCACACGGAGTTGGTGGTAACCAGAACGAAGATCGATCTTTGAGAAATGAGTGGCTCCTTGAAGCTGATCAAACAGATCGTCGATTCTGGGTAATGGGTAACGGTTCTTGATTGTGAGTTTGTTGAGTTCTCGATAGTCAATGCACATACGGAATGAGCCATCCTTTTTCTTCACGAATAAGACTGGAGCTCCCCATGGTGACGAGCTCGGGCGAATGAATCCTTTGTCTGACAGTTCTTGCAATTGGCTAGCAAGTTCTTGCATCTCAGATGGTGCAAGTCGATAAGGAGATTTTGCCACGGGAGTTGCACCAGGTACAAGGTCGATTCGGAATTCAACTTGACGAACGGGAGGAAGACCGGTTAAATCTTCGGGAAAGACTTCAGGAAACTCTCGAACAACCGGAATGTCTTCAATCTTCTTAGGTTTCTCATCTGCCTTCACGATATGGGCTAAGAAAGCCACGTAATGCTTGCGGAGATACTTTTGGGCTTTGGTACAAGACATGAGTTTAAGCCCCTTGTAAGGTTTTTCCCCGTAGATTTGTAGTATGCTTCCGGTCGGGAGAGGAATACGAATGGTCTTTTCGTGACAAATCACTTCGGCATGATTCTTTGATAACCAGTCCATGCCTACTATAACATCGAAACTACCCAGTTGCATGGGTATAAGATTGATAGGGAAATCGTGCTCACTTAGATTCAAGGTACAGTCGGGAATAACAGAATTAATTGTAATGGGTTTTCCGTCAGCTATCTCTACCGTAAAGGGGTTATCTAGCTTGGTTCGGGCACTAGCAAGTAAGGGCTCAAAGTCTAAGGATACAAAGCTTTTATCGGCACCGGTGTCTCAAAAAGAATCGAAGCGTATCGATTATTAATTTGGAACATACCGTTCACCACGTCGTTGCTAACTTGGGCTTGTTGGGCATTGATGTTGAATGCTCGACCTTGAGCTGCAGGGACGGCCTTGAGAAGCTTCGGACATTGGTTGCGGAAATGGTTAGGATCTCCGCATTGGTAGCAAGCTCTTGTTTGCGTGATTGTCGGGGTATGCTGAACAGTCGGTGTGGTAACTGGAACCCTTGCAGTATTCTTGCACACGTTGAATGTATGGCCGAAACGACCACAGTTGGTGCATTGACGACATTGAACGTTAGCGGGATGGTGATACTTGCAGTTGTTACACTGCGGAAAGGGTCCAGCGTAGGGCTTTTTCATCAGCGGTTGATTGTTAACTACTGGTTGACGAGTTGGAGGGACTTGATTAATTGGCATAACAGGGGTAATCACAGCAAAGTTTTGGGATTTAGCCTTCCTCTTCTTGTTTTGAGAAGGTTCAGGTTTTTCCTCCTTAGGGGGTTCAGCTGAGGGTTTCTCAGGCACCTTCTTAGCACCCTTCCTAGTCAGGGTTCCAGCCTTGACATGATTGTCAGTTAGCTGAGCAGCTAACCGGATGGTATCTTCCAAGGTTGCAGGATTCCTACCCCACACCGTGTCTTGAATTGCATGGGTAGACCACCGATGTATTTCTCGATAGCCCGAGATAAAGGAGTAACCAGGTGAGGAACAAGTAACTCAGTTCATGAAATCGGTTGATATAAGCTAGATTTTCTCCACTTTCTTGAGTTAAGTCCCAGAACTCAGTTTCCAATTTCTTAATTTCATTTCTCGGACAGAATTCCCGAGTCATGAGCTCCTTAACTTCATCCCACGTTAATGCTAATGCGGCATCAGTTCCACGGGTTCGTTTCTCACCGTTCCACCAAGTGAGTGCTCTCTTTTGAAGAACACTTGTAGCATAACGAACCTTGAGATTCTCGGGGCACTCACTATTGAGGAAAGTGTTCTCGATACTCTCAAACCACTGTAAAAGACCAGTGGCACCTTCGGTTCCGCTAAACTTAGTGGGATTGCATGAATTGAAATGCTTGTAAGTACAAACTCGTGGAGGGTTTTGTGCGGCTTGATTTTGAACGGTGTTGTTGCCTTGGTTCAAATGGGTAAGCAGTGTTGGGATGACCGCAGCAACTTCACGTGCCACTACAGCAGCAATCTTGCGGCCAGAGCTTCTAGATCGGGAGCGGTTTTGACGAGAAGACATGCTGTATAATATGAAAAAAAAACCTTTATGAGAAATGGGTAATTGGTTTTTTTTTTTAAAACTTTTCAAAATGGTAAAATCGTTGATGAGATTGTTTAAAATAACAATGAGAGGTTAGGAGTGTAAACGTTCGGCTCGCAAACCAAAGCGAATACGTTGACTTATCAAAGTATTTGTGTCCACCACAACCTTAATGAGGACATGCGTACCTATAAGCGAATACTCATCTCGAGGGTTCCCAGGTAAGGTAAACGGATCCATCGGTTGATTTGGATTTATATGAATACCTTGACTAGACAGAACACCTTAAGATACAGGTATCCCACTCTTCCAGCATTACATGTTCTCGGTCATGTGACACGAATTTGACGAGATTTGAAAACCATGAATAACAATCGAGTTTTGGAGTTTGAAATCACTTGAATTAGGCACACAATGCCTTAGAATATGAGTTGAGATTCGTGTGTACATTGATAAGATTCAAAGTATAAGAAGAGTCACATAAGGTATATAATCACATAATCAAGTATAAACATGTAAGACACATAAAATCCTATCTAAGCATGTACAATACATGATCTAAGCATGTACAATACATGAGGGGACTCATGTGTAAAGGTACTTAGTTATAGTCTAGGTCATTCCATTTCTAATAACCTAATTCCCTATAACCATGGCTCTGATACCAATCTCACACCCCGACCGACGGCGGAATCATCGGAGCGGACGAGGGAATGATTGATTGTTCATAACACATGGTTGTCTAATAGTGGAAATAATATTAAAATCAGATTACAAGATAATATAAGTTTAACATACACAAATACAACAATCGAAACCACAAATAATAATTGTCTTTTATTTTAACTAAGTCCGTGTCTTAAGTGAGCACGTAGAAGTCCACTATCTTGCTTAACCTGAAATCATGTGAGAAAATAAAGTCAGCTAACGAGTTAGCTGGTGAGTAATCACAGTTTTGAATATATATAGATTGATTGATTGATTGAGAATAATTCAATTCACAAGGCATTATTAAGACTTATATGGCAATAGCAAAGCATATAGATAAACCGACACAATATAAACCCCTTGACTTGACACTTGCATATAATAGACTCCACACAAACACCATAGATTGACTAACTGCCTCTGGCATAATCACCACTCGTAAGCCATGTGGGGTGGGTTATCCAAACCAGTAGATCTACCATTGATACCAGGATTGATTGATTAAATTAGGGTTTTACTGTCGTCCAGTTTATCATAGTATGTTCACATAATTGCAAGTAATAACATAACCTGTCTTGAATTGAATTTAGAATGAAACAACAATAGAATATCATGATTGAATATATTGTATCACATGATTTCCCCTAAATAAGAAATGATATAAAAAGGGGCTATGAATACTCACTTGATTGATGAGATTAGGATCTGGATGTGATAGATTAGACACCAACGATTTCCTTATGATTAACCTAAGGAACGGTGTCTCAAATTAGAATAATAATGATTTGGGAATTTGGGAATGTATTAGGATTTCCATGGTAGTTTAAATTGATTAATTTTATTTGGTTTGCAATGTCTTGAAATAAACGAATTTGTTAAAGTGATTATGTCAAGGATTTTAATAAAAATTTATACATATAAGTTATACATATGTACAATTTATTAATAAATTGTATATGTATAATTATATACATAATTATATATATTCATGCAATTATATCTAATTACATGTATAATTATATACATAATTATATGTATATAACAACTTTATACATAAGTAAGCATAACTATATATTGTATGTTAATTATATACATATGTTATAAATTGTATACTATTGTGTAAAATTATATACATGTAATTTATTCAAATAAAAGTTGTTTCGATAATTGGATAATATACATCTATGTATATATATTGGATTCAATTTATTTATTGTATAATTATGTGTCATACACTAATTATAAATTGGTGGAAAATATAAATAGTTATTTTATTTATTTAAAACAAATAAAATAAATGAATAAAATATAAAAATAAATTTCAGAAAGTAATTAAGTGGTTTTAAAAATTTTTAAGGTTTGTAAAAATGTTTTTATGATTTTTAGAATTTTTTTCTGAATTTTTAAAGCCTAAAAAGAAGGTTTAAAAAATATGTGTAGGTGGCGGGTCTCGAACCCGAGACCTATTGTTTGACATGAGAGCGTTGTACCAGTGAAACAGAGGGCCTAAGCCGCGGTAACTCTCGGCTTTTAATTCTTTTAAACATAACCCAAAGATCTTCCCCAAAACCGAAGAACCCTAGAAACAATTATACCAAAATTGAACCTTGGATCGATTGTGTAACTGAAATTAAACTTGGGGCTTTTAATCCCAAGTGAAAACGAGTTCATAGAGGTATTAATTACCTGTTGAGATGGTGTATTCGATGAGTTCGAGTTCGAGATAGGTCCGCGGCTTAAGGAGAATCAAAACTGATGATTGTGTTGATAATAATCAAATTATTTGCACAGACAGTTTCGAGTGACTATGATAAACAAAAGCCCCTTATCAATTTGGTTTAGAAAGCTCGAAGGTTGGTGTTCGATAGAGCTGCAGTTCGCGATGAAGATGATAATCGATGACAGTGTTTGTGTTTGTTGTTGGTGAAATTGACACCTGAATTCGATTAGGTGTTTATAAAAGATCGTGTTGGTAGTTTTAATTTGTTTATTATTGTTGTTTGAGTGTATTATTGAGTGGTATCGAATCCGAGAATAAAGTGAAGATCATAACCATTTGTTTGACCGATTCAACACGTGTTTATGTTGGAATTCCATTCGAATTGGATCCAAGAAACTTTCGGTGTGATTGTGGGGTTCAAAATCAGATAAATTGACTGATTTGGTCGGGAATTTAGTGATTTCGATGTGGAAGCTTTGGATTCGAATTTACCGACGATTACTCGTGTTTAATGGGTGTCGTGGGTTCGAAACTAGTCCACGAGTGCATTGAAACCGGTTTTGTGAGTTGAAATTGTGTAATTTTATCGTTTTGGCTTCGCCGGAGTTCGGCGGAGACTCACTGGAGTCTCGCCGGAAAAACGGGGGGGGGGGGGGGAAGCCGTGGGTTTTGAAATTTTACACATTTGGTCCCTGCGGTTTCAACTTTTATATTTTATGTGTTAAACTTCTTATTAAGTTTCCATATTGACAGAATTTACCCCTGGACTTTTATTATTATTATTCTTAACATTATTAATGTTATTATTATTATTATTATTATTATTATTATTATAATATTATTATTATTAATTATCGAAAGCTTACAATTAAAATCCCCATGATCGTATTATTAACAAATATTAATAGAAGTTAATATAAAAAAAATACGGGTGGTTACAACTTTTATACGTTATAACAAAAACATAAAATATTCATATAAGATGACCAACAATCTCCAAATTTAGTATGTGATATTCCTCTATGCGTGTTCGTGAATGGATTGATCATAATGTGATTATGCACCGGTCATGAATGTGACAACTCCCTACCATCTTGCAACTATCTTCTAGACGTCGCGCTATATCGTAAAAACCACGCTAGATTGTCTGACTATGCAATGGGAATTGATTTAGGTAGGGGTGTAAACAAGTTGAGCCCGAGCTCGTTAAGGCTTGAGCTCGGCTCCTTTATCATTAAATTATAATATTTTCTTATAATTATTTTTTATCATACTTATTATATATAACATAATATATATTAACTAACTAATTTTGCCATAATTTTATATATAATAGTATTATTTATATAAATATATATATCTAATATGTTAAAATTATATAAACAAAAAGCTCGTTTATGCTCGCGAGCCAGCTCGAGCTTGATATGAAGCTTGGGCTCGAGCTTGATATGAAGCTTGGGCTCGAGCTCATTTAGTAAACGAGTGAGCTCGAGCTCGTTTAAGCTCGGCTCGATTCGAGCTTTTTTTCAAGCTGATCCCGAGCAGCTTGCAAGCCGGAACTCATTTACACCCCTAGATTTGGAAAATACGAGGAGGTTGTGTTTTAAAGGCAATACAAGGGTGTAAACTAGCCGAGTAAAACTCTGGCTCGTCTAAGATTCAGCTCAACTCATTTGATTTAAGATGGCTTGACTTCGACTCATTTCAAGATCCTATTCGTAAAACTTAAGCTCGGTTCGTGAATAATTTCACAATCTTGAGTTTGGCTCCTCTATGGTAGAATCAGTCCGGGGACCTGAGTGGCGGTGGTTTACCCTGCGGCGGATGCCAGCGGTTCATGTGTGTCGCCCAGGGCATAAGGAGCATGATGACTTGACGTCATCCTCACCTTCATGGTTTATTGACTATTATTTATTTATATATATATTTATATTTAATTATATATGTATGTGTATAACATATTCCATACTTTTTGTTTTCGTATTATAATCATACAAGTATAAATTATTTATATACAAGTAGTACGATGAATTAGACTCGCAAACCTAATCAAACTATATATATGAAGCTTAGATTCGAGCTCATACACAAACAAATCTTAGATTTTGGATGTTTTGTGTGAGAAAGACTCACTTTAAATTTGAAACTTATATATAACAAGGTTGAAAAGCAGTGGTATGGTGCTAAATCGTTGGGTGCAAACAAATGAGGCGCAAATAATTAGATGCAACTGACACAGTTAAAATCGTGAATTAGTTACAAACCTAAATAAGATAGAATTTTTAATTTCATAAACTTAATTATGAGCAATTGGGTTAATCAGGCCCTTGAAGAACATGCTATTAGGTTTTAGGATGTTTTTTTAGTTTATTTGACTCTCTAATACATATGAATAGTAATAAGTATATTATATTTTTAAATATGTTAATTGCCCGATACTTGAACGATGAAGGGAGAGAAAAAAATTTAGGCCCCCTTAAATATTGGTTCTGAACAGTTGTTTGCCCGGCGCACCCTTAAAAGTCATAAGTGAGATAAACAAACGATACCTATCTTAGACCAGTTTGAATAAAGATTTTAATAAACTAATCTTATATCATTCTATTCTAATAAAAGGATAACTATGGAGGACACGTGATAACATCACATTTATTCTTACAAAATTTTCTCACTTCTCTCTTCTATTAAATAATTACCTTATTTAAAAATAATACTATCTAAGTCTTTTTTAGATTAAAAATATTTTTTTAATAAATTAAGAAAGATATCTTTTTATTAATGTTATTTTAAAAAAATAAATTTTTATAAAATATTTTTTTTCTTAAAAAACATTAAACTTATTTAAAAATATAAAAGTATTTTAAATTTAATTTTTAAAAAGTAAATTTTTTTATAAACAAAAAATAATTAAAAATGAGAGTTATAATAAAGATATTTATTAAAATGACAATGTTTTTAAACAAAAATATTTAATTTTTTTTGAAAAAACATTATAAAGTTGATATCGTTATTTTATTACTCATACGTAATTTAAATAATATCTTATATTAGAATATTGTTTTATAATTAAGTAAAATGTTATTATATTTAATATTGTATTTATTTAACCCGTGTAATATACGGGCTTACTAAAGCTAGTAGCTTATAAAACCATTAGTATAATTACGCCCAAATAAATATTACGGTAAGAAAATATTTAGTTATATATATAACATATATAAAACGTTCAAAAAATAAATATAAAATTCTAAAACACCAAGAAGCCATTTTTTAGAGTGCGTATTCTCTCCGCAAAGAAAACTCTGCCAACATTCTCTTTCCACATTATTCCAATTATTCCATCTACTCTCATTCCTTTTGCTACAAAAAAACAAATACTCCCTTATTTTTACAATATAATTATGGAAAGACAACTTTTAAATTAGAATATATTTTTGTTTAATATCATATATAACTTAAAATTAAAAAATATCTAATTACTAGAGTGAAGTATATAATTTATTTTAATTTGAACAAAACGAGATAAACTTGCATTTTAATTTGAACTTACAATAATTAAAAATCGTGAACTGTATGCTTACTTAAATTTATTTTCACAAAATATACAGAATCCTAAATATACTTAAAAATCCGAGTATCATAATGACCTTTCGTGGGTGTTCCTTCGGCAATCATTTCGTCGGATCGGTGATACGATCATGATAACAACCATTAATCTTTTATGTAATCCGTCGGTGATTCCTTAGTAAATTCTTCTGCTAATCAGCGGAAAATTGTATTACACGTGTCATGTGTTCCAAAGAAGTATCACCGAAGCAATATTACTAACTAGCTTTAATGAACCCGTGTATTATACGGGTTGAGTAAATAAAATATTAAATAAAATAAAATTTTATTAATTATAAAACGATATTTTAAAATATACGATTGATATCAATTCAAAAATTAGTTAAAAACATCTTAAAGTTTGAAAAATAATAATTTTGTTGATGGTAACAAATAAAAAAAGAAAAAGAGACGGTAATAAAATAAAGGACAATTAAAAATATTGATGTCTAATTTAAATACCTTTTTCTAATAGTATTTTATTTTAATTTCTAAAAGCAATTCTTTGTTTTTACTAACAGTAATTTCTATAGAAAAAAAAACTTATAAAACATTATAATTGGTGTGTCTTTGAGTGGTACTATACAATCTTAAAGTAAACATTTATCTTAGAATTATGGCTTATTTTGTCTTTCAAAAATAAAGATTTGATAAGAATATAATTTTAAAAATTAACCAATAGAGTTTGCTAGGGGTAAAAGTAACAGATATATGTTTTCTAGTTTAAAATGGAAGGGTTATAATTTATATCGGTTAATTTTGGATGAAATTATATTTGGAAACAAAATGTATATTTAAAAAAATTAATACAAAAATAGTTGATTGAATTCTTTTGGGCGGAAAAATATTTATTGTTAAATGTCAAGATGTCATGTGACATTAGATGAGTCTAAAAAGTGACATGTGACAATCCTAGTTACCCTTTTATTATAGTAGTAGGATGAGACTCACTTTCACCAATGAGTTTTTCAGTTGTATATTGGTAGTTGATGTATATTATAGCTAGCATTTTTATAGTAAGTTTCTAAATCAATAAAAGAATATACCCTTTCATATATACACACATTGACATAAATAATAAATGAAGATATGTGTGTTTTAAGCAATTCTAGACTTGTAGTTCCAGCATTGACATATATATCCTACACATGTCACAACTCACTCTCACTTAGATGCTCTTCAAAATGTTCCAACTACCTCTCTTTCTTTCATTCTCTTTACTGTCTTTCATCTTCTTCACTCAATCAGTATCAGCCACAATTCCCCTCATCTATGGTGGATGCTCGCAGGCCCGCTTCACGACGGGCACGCCCTACGAGTTGAACGTCAACTCGCTCTTCACGTCTTTAGTCAACTCAGCGTCAGTATCGAACTTCAACAACTTCACCATCTCCCCTTCTGGATATGGGCAAGCCAACAACGTCGTTTATGGCTTGTTCCAGTGCGAAGGCGACCTTAGCAACTCCGATTGTCGCGCCTGTGTGACAAGCGCGGTGAGTCAGCTGAGGACAGTATGTCCTCAGGGGACAGGTGGGGGCATACAGTTACAAGGATGTTTTGTGAAGTATGATAATATATCGTTTTTTGGGTTTGAAGATGTTAATGAGATGTCAAAGAGGTGTGGCCCTTCGATTGGTTATAATTCCGATGCTTTGAACCGTCGAGACGCCGCATTGGTGTATCTGACGGCTGCGAATGGGCAGTACTTTCGCAGTGGTGGGTCCGGGAGCGTACGAGGTGTGGCGCAATGCGTGCAAGATTTGAGTGTAAGTGAGTGTCAAGATTGTCTTACGGAGGCAAGTGGACGGTTGAGATCAGAGTGTGAAACGTCGACTTGGGGTGACATGTTTTTAGGAAAATGTTACATCCGATATCTTGATAGGGAACACCACTCTAGAGTTGGTAAGTGGTTGCTCCATCATTTTAGCCGGCCGCAATCACTGCTGCCGGCTACAACAGGTGGTTTTTTTTCATATTCTTGATTATTATTGAAATTTAACAATTATACATTTGTAGGTGATGAGGATGTGGATAAAACACTAGCACTCACCATTGGAGTCATAACAGGAGTTATTCTACTCATAGTGTTTCTATCTTCCTTAGGCAAGCTTTGTAACAACAAAGGTACATCTTTTTTTTCTTTCTGTAAATTCCAAAAACTTTGTAAAAATAACAACTATCAATTCAATGACTTTTTTCCAAAAGATTACAAAAGCATGGTTAATATAAAACTATAATTTTTTTTCTCAAATTATATAAAATGGAACTAGAAAATACAGATAGTCAATTATTATAATGAATAGCACTTTATTTAAATAGTCAACAAATAACTACTTTGAACTATTCTTGCAACCAAACCAATATAAAAGTAATTATTAATGATAATAATAAGACACACTATTTTCAAATTTTAACTACTTCCAACTTGTTATGTAGTTCGTTCTAAGTACTTTATATTCTTTATGCATATACTTGCGTATATGATTAAAAGAATTCAATCATGAAGTTACTTTTTAGGAAAATAATATTAGGTAACGTGTTAGCTTAACTGATTATGTAATGAAAATATAATATTCATAAATTTTTAAATATATAAATAACGATAAACAATATGTGCCTCAAATTTTATGACATACATATCATTTTTCAGTTTCGATAAATTTATGTATTCTGAATATTGGATATGTACTTAATTAGACAAAAAGAACGTACGTGTTTATGCTTTTGTTTTTGTTATTATACTTCTGTAACGCTAATTCATGATCAAATATATCTTAACACACACGCACATATGTATATAATTACATAATCATATATGTTATATATCTAATAATTATATGTATGATTGTATGTATATGTTTGTGCAGGTGGTAAATAATTAGGAGTTTGTGTGTAAATCTGCAAGAAGATTGCATTAATCCCTACTCTTTGAGCACATATGCCCTGTTATTTTTGTGAAAAATTCCTGGTGTTCTAGAAGGAAGAAAGTAAAGGGATTCCCCCAAAAACTTGAGCTTTTGTACTTTTATCACATCATTTTCTAACTATTTTGTGTGGATCAGAATGTAATTTTACCGTTATTGTGAATATTAATTGCATGTGGAATAGTTGCTACATGTGTGTTGTACCATTCTCAACCTTTCCTTTGATTCTCCTCTATCTTCATCTTCACTTTCGGGAATATGTTTGGCAGTCTTACATGCCTATTGGTCGGACCGTTAGATCGGTTTTAAAAACAGAATGATATTATAGATAATTTATAAATAGAATATGAATATATATATATATATATATATATATATATATATATAATTAAAGTCATTATAGAACATTAAATTATTATAAGAACGAAAGAAAAAAAATCTAAATCGTTTAGGCTTTTTATTGGTGATTTATATATTATAAATTTTACGTTTCTTACATATATGTATGCTTAACTTTTATATAAAAATATCAATCTAATTTGTTCGCACATGCTGTAATGTTGTGCTGTTTTCCTATGCATCTGTAAACAACTACTAAATTGTTTATATTCGTTTTCCTTTAGAATTTAGTACAGAGAAGTGGGAAACTATAGTTATTAATATTTATATGATTTTCTTTTATTTCTAAATGTTTTACCATTAAAAGAATGAATAATTCGTTTTTGTTTCTCATAAATTTGTATTCACCCTTTACTATGTGTGTGTAAAACAAATTTAAAACAAAATACAGATTGCTTTATCCTTTTACGTGATTTTACAATGTTAATAAAATATAAAGTCTGAAATATACAAAATAAAATATAAAGCCATTGAGAAATGAATGATTTTGGAAAGAAAAAGGAAATTATAAATGTGATCCCACACCGGTCCGTTTCATTGATTCAACCAGTCTGACCCATAATCAGATGGTTTTCGATCCGACTGCCCGACGATCCGATTATGAGAACCAATGTTCTCAGAACCGGATCGGACGTCGAACCGGACGGCTTACTGGTTTGGTGGTCGGACCGGTCGGACCGGTCGGACCGGATGGACCGGATTTAACTATATTTTAATTATATTTATATATGTAATTAAATATAAGTAATTTATATATGATTTATACATATATTTTATAGTTATATATAAAACTTAACTATATTTGTATATACAAAGTACTAATTTATGGTTTAACACCCCGTTTTTACCCACTAAAATCAAAAAAAAAAAAAAAATCAAAATCCGGTCGGACCCGAACCGGTTGGCCGGTCCAACCGCCGACTCGGTTCGAATCGGCCGGTTCAACTCTCCAAAAACGAACCACCCTCGACCGGACCGGACAGGCCTCCGAATCCCGGTCGAACCGGTCGGACCGGCCGGTCCGATCCGGTCCTAACAACATTGATGAGAACAGTGCTTTGGGAATGCATGTAATCAGCAGAATATATGACTAATTACCAGAGGTAAAACTAAATTAAAATAGATTCTTAAACACGAGTGATGGAGATCAATCAAGATTGGTTTAAGTCCGGTCAAACATAAAATGTTCTCGAGCGTTGACTGATTCAGACTGGTGACATCATAGACCATGAAAAAGTTGTATTAAATTTAAAATAGACCATTAGCTAAACTATTGCAAGAACGTGACATAAAGAAATGAAGTGATAGGACATTGGACTAATAAGGCTTCAACTTTGGGCCCATTTAGACTGCAACCCAATCATTGATTTGGATCCTTGGTTATCCTAGAGCCATGTATATATTTTGTAAAAAATGCATGAGCCTATGTTATATAGAGTATAAAGGGACCCACATCTAATGTGATATGGGGTTCTGTTAGGGGCTTGGTTGAAAATATTGTTGTCACGTGACTAATATGTATACGTATTTTTTTCTAACCTAAAAGTCCTAAAATGAGTGTGATGGGAGGAGTTTGGTTAGTGATTAAAAAATTATTATTTAATCAAAATACAACATATTAATTACTCCCAACCCTCTTCTAGCGCCATGCCCAGCCCCAAGAGCCAAGCCCAACGTGGTGACCACATCCCAGGTGTAATGGTGGTGTGGGCGTGATTTGTCTGATGTGACAAAGGAAAAAGCCCCGGGACGTTGTGGTAACACATAAACGTATACCGGTGTCATGAAAATAAAATTGTTTGTTTTAGGATATATGTTATCTGATACTCGAATGATACTGAGTCATTGAACATTCTAAGATGTGACACGAATTTAAAAATGCTTAGTTAAGAACTATATATTGTACCACTTGATTCTTGTAGTAGTCGGTTCAAATAAAAGGTGTTCAAAATCTACATCTTAATTTTCTTGGACTTATCATTGAAGCATATAATTTTGATATGTTCATAATTGAAAGGTTTAATTTGGACAAAGTAAAAAATCAATGAATGAAAATAAAAGTTTGGTTTACTTAATTACTAGTTATCAGTATGTTAGAAATAGATAATTATTAGTTATCTGTATTTGAATTGAGTTAGAATTATTTTATATCTACTATAAATGTAGGGTTATGTATTAGTTTATTAAGTCGAGTTCAATCAATGTTGTTGAGACCGGATCGGACCGGCCGGTCCGACCGGGATTCGGTGCCTGGTCCGGTCTGATCTGGGGTGAATCGTTTTCTACTGGTCGAACCGGCCGGTTCGTCCCGAACCGCTGGTCGGACGGGGAAACCGGACCGGTTCGGACCGGTTTTCCTTTTTTTTAGTTTTAATGGGTAAAAACGGGGTGTTAAACCATAAATTAGTACGTCGGATATACAAATATAGTTAAGTTTTATATATAACTATAAAATATATATAAAAATCATATATAAATTACTTATATTTAATTATATATATAAATATAATTAAAATATAGTTAAATCCGGTCCAACCTGTCCGACCACCAAACGAGTAAGGCGTCAGGTTCGACGTCCGATCTGGTTCTGAAAACATTGAGTTTAATAATAAGAAAAATATTGAATTATGGTACTTCAATTCTACTTGTTTACATATATATTGGGTTGATCCAATTGGTTACTCCAACAATTGGTATTACAGCTAAAGGTCACGATCTCTGTGGAGTCTAGCGGAGTTCATGTGTAGAGAAAAAATCGATCCGACTATCAAGGAGAGATAACATCCAAACTTGACCAGAAGAGATAAAGACAAATGGAAAATTGACAAGTAAGTTTATTCGTATATTAGTTATGTTTGATTATCATAGCTGGAAGAAGAAAAGAAAAAAGAAAGAACACATTAATTAGTATGTTTGGAGGGTTCGTCGAATGAACTAGAAAAAAAAAGAAAGAAAATTGCGAAGAACGCAAGGTTGTGTGTTGGCAATCAGGGGAGATTGAAAAACAAGTCGGTAAAGGAGTTTGATTCGATCATTAGCATGTTAGTAGATGTGATTGATCAAGGCTTAACCAGGTTTGTTTGTAGTTAAGAAGTTTTTAAAGGATAGGATCAATAGTGGACTTTTCTTCCTTGCCAAGAAAAAGAATGGGTGGTTAATAGTTGGCAAAAGTAATCTGACAAGAGGTGTGGGGAACGAAACAACGTGGTGGTAGGTTTTCGTTCAGCAGCCGGGTAAAAACAAAAAATCAAGGGGCTAGTTTTTTCAGTTGGAGGTCGGTGAACATGTGGCTTGAACGATCCGGAAAGAAGTAGAAGTCAAAGACGCAGACTTTGATCCAAATAATTTGTTATCGAAAGTAGGGGTTCAAATCGAGAAGATCTAACACGTGGCTGGGGTTAAGGTCCGGGTCCAAAAGAGATTACGGAGATTAATAGTTTCAAACATAGATGAGAGGTGAATGGCAATATCAAAATTAAGGGGGTGAATGAATGATATAATCTTGATATGTTTACAATTGAAGGGTTTAATTTGGACAAAGTAAAAAATCAAGGAGTGAAAACAAAAGTTTGGTTTAAATAGTAGTTATCAGTTTGTTAGTAATAGATAATTATTAGTTTATTTGTATTTGAATTGAGTTAGAATTAGTTTATATCTACCATAAATATAGGGTTATGAATTTAATTTTATTAAGTCGAGTTCAATAATAAGAAAAAAGTAGGGGTTCAAATCAAGAAGATCTAACACGTGGCTGGGGTTAAGGTCCGGGTCCAAAAGAGATTACGGAGATTAATAGTTTCAAACATAGATGAGAGGTGAATGGCAATATCAAAATTAAGGGGGTGAATGAATGATATAATCTTGATATGTTTACAATTGAAGGGTTTAATTTGGAAAAAGTAAAAAATCAAGGAGTGAAAACAAAAGTTTGGTTTAAATGGTAGTTATCAGTTTGTTAGTAATAGATAATTATTAGTTTATCTGTATTTGAATTGAGTTAGAATTAGTTTATATCTACCATAAATATAGGGTTATGAATTTAATTTTATTAAGTCGAGTTCAATAATAAGAAAATGTTGAATCAAGTTACTTCAATTCTACTTGTTTACATATATATTGGGGTGATCCAATTGGTTACTCCAACAATCATTTGTGGTTGATAATTTCTTTTAGTGATAATGAAAGTAATGTCAAAAATCTATTGATAATCTGCTAATTGATGAATTAGGTAAATCAGAGTTTACGATGCACATGTAACTTTTAAAAAATTATGATAAGAGACCAGTGGAAGCAATATAACCCTTTGACAGTTGGTCTATGTATTGTATATATCTATATGGATTGATGACCATAAGACACCCAAAAAGCTCATGGACACAAACAAATTAAATGCATTGAATTAACTTGCATGATGTAATTCTATATTTGAAGGATTAATTGAAAAACTTTACCCTAAATTAACTTTTATGATTAATCTTAAAACATTGTGTGAGATGAAACTTTACCTTTTTCGTTTTTCGTATGATTGCAATTCTTGATATCGCGATATCGGTTTGATGACGAAAATAAGCAAGCAACCATGCATTATGATGCAACATTATAAAATCTACACATGGTCACGATGATGGCCTTAATTTTGCACTCGTCCCTTTACTGATTAAGACTAGGGATCCAAATTTCAAATTTGAGTAACGACCTACATAAAGTCAACATCAACTTATACCAAATGTATATTACAACTTTATATAGATGTATTATTTGTTATTAATTGTTAAACATGGGCAATAAAATATTGTATTATAATTATCATACTATATGAGTTTCTCTAGAAAGAATAAAAAAGCACTTACCATGTTTTTATGTGTGATAAAATACTTATACATTCATGCAATGTTAGAAAAACACTTGATTTGAGACATTTTCTAGTACATTCACACGTCAAGTATAAATGCTTTTATTTACCAGAGAATGTATCATTTGCTAACTAATTTTAAATTAAGTTCGCGAAAAATAGATAAAACCAATCAAAAATAGTTGTAGTAACATTCTTACATATATACAATATTATATGATCTTTTATATATGTGTAAATTAGCATCTGCTAAGATCCAAACACATGTGACGACTTAGAAACTTGTGTTGGTACATGTGTTTCTTGGAGACAATTAGTTGAGACTGTTGTTCATTTGTTGAAAAACTTACTTAAGGAGCCTAAGAATGTTAAGTTTAGAAACATTTGATGGGGAAACCGAAGATTAAAAAGGCGATTGCTGATGTTGATGGAGGTTTGGGTTTGCTAGAGTATGTTTGGTTTGAGCTGAAAGAGGAAAATGGGGAAGATGTGGGCGGTAATGGAAGCTGCAAGTGAAAAAGTTAAGCTGGTTAAACAAGTTGTTTACTTGTTGGAACCGCAAAAGGTTAAAATGCGTCGCCTACAACCACTGAGGCTAAGATGGTGGAGCTAGAGGAGGTGAAAATGTCGTTAGGCAGGTATATTGCACCGTAGTTTTTAATGGTTTTGTTGGTATTATAAATTTATATTACAAATGCTCTTATAGGAATATATGATGGCTTGAACTTTTTAAATACGAAGGCTAACTAGACTAGTTTGAGGAAAACAACACTAGTTATAATTAAGATCATATTCATTTCCATTTTTTGGGTCAAATGGTAACTTTTGGTGAAAATGAAGTTACAAATTTGAACTTTTTAAATACGAAGGCTAACTAGACTAGTTTGAGGAAAACAACACTAGTTATAATTAAGATCATATTCATTTCCAGTTTTTGGGTTAAATGGTAACTTTTGGTGAAAATGAAGTTACAAATTTGAGGCACTTTTTGAAAAATACTAATAAAAAGAATGGAAGATGTATCATGTAGACAGTGGATCATTGTATATTATATTCTTGTTAGATTAAAACTATGGTAGGGTTCTTTTTCATGATAAATAGTTGATTATGGTAACGTATCAAGTATGGCAAAATCTCGGTCAACATAAAGGTATACACGCTTGACAGTCTTTGTTTGTTTGATTGACGATCTTAGTTTTGCTAGCAGCATATCCGTATTTATATTTATTGTGTTATACGGTTTATTGTTTGCCCTTTTCATTTCATTCGACTCGTTAATTAATATGTTTGATAGGAGATGCAGATCTGATTATGGGTCTTATTTATTTGATCAGATAAAACTAAAATGGATCCTGTAAATAGACGATTTGAAAAAATGGGAATAAACAATTTGGGCTGGGCTCAGTTGAGGGCCGGCCCAATGAGCCTAATTTGGCCCATACACTTCTCCATCATGGCATCATATAGAGCCTTCACTCCATCTCCACAGTGCTCTTGACTCTCCTCTCTTCTTTACAGGCTACAACCACTTTTCCTTATTAGAAAGCTAAATGGCTATGCGACGGAGCTAGTAATTTTTTTAACGTACTTATAGTCATTAAGTTGCAGTTTGAATTCCGTGTGCATTGCGGTATGCGCATTAAACCATCCAAAAAATGAGCCCTTGAAAGCTTTTAAACAACACTAACGTGGTTAATTGGGTATAAAGAAGCTTCTGAAGTGGCGGCGACTCGGTTGCAAATCAAATGATAAAAAAAGAACTTTGTAACAATACATTTGAAAATCAAGAAAGAGTTACATCACGGTAGAAATGAACGATAAGGGACGGGAAGTGGACAGTAACTCACGTGTTACGTCTATTGCGTTAAACCATGATAAAAATTGACATGGAAACGTCGATTAAAATATATGAGTAAAATAAAATATTAGTAAAACTAATTATAAATATAAAAATAGATGAAAAAACCAAATCTCGAAACAAAAAGTATTGTTTTTCATTTGTTTGTTAAAACACATCTTAAAAAAAAGGTGATTTTTACATAGTGGGCCTAATGGGCCTGTTGAAGAATGAAAAAGCAACAAAGTGTGCTCCTGGAGGATCGAATGATTTACACAAGCGAGAATCCGATGACCCTTACCATTAATCAAACAACCATTTTTGTAATTAGTTCAAAACCAGTTATCCATATTAACTGAAAGAAAAAAGAAAAAAAAAACCAACATTATATTTGTGTTATTGTAGATCATGATGAGAATCGTGTTAGTATATAATATTTATGTTTTATTAACATAATATTAGTTTTGTCATTTGAATATACCCAGGGGCGTCTCAATGTTTTTGGAGGTCTAAAGCGAAACTGAATTTTGAGGCCTTTTTAAACATTATTATAAAAACCCTCCTCCTTTATCCGGGCTTGGGACCGGCAATAATAAACTAAAAAGTTTATAATTGGCGGAATTTTTTTTGATGTTTTGATGATGCTATAAACTTACTTAAATGAACAAGTTTTAATTTATTTGAGTAAATATTTTTAAATTAAATTTATTTTTCTAGCTTTACTTGTTGCAAATTCTTTAATAATGACCCTTTTTGAGATTCGATTAAAGCTTCTTGTTCTCTTCTTTTTTTCTCTTTGGTCCAACCTGATTCATGTTTTCTAATTCGTTTTGACATGTTCAATCAAATCTAGATGACTAGATAAACCAAAATACCAAAGCTACTCCTAAATCAAACTCAAGCTACTCCTAAACTCCAAAATACCAAAGCTACTCCTAAATCAAAGTCCGAAGCAATTAGTTACCAATTCTAAATTTCTATATTCTAAATTTCTAATAAACAATAATAGTTACCAAATTGCAAATCAAATAAATAGTCAAATAAAAGAGCAGAAGAAGAACAAGCCCCCAAAGCCCCCAAATAAAGAGTCAATTAGGGCAGCACCTTACTAAATTTCTAATAAACAATAATAGTTACCAAATTACCTTATGATGAAGATTGAAGAAGAACAAGCAGCGAGTCCAACGAGAACAAGCAGAGAACAAGCAGGCGTATGAGAACAAGCGAGTCCAGCGAGAACAAGCGAGTCCAGCGAGAACAAGCAGAGAACAAGCAGCGAGTCCAGCGAGAACAAGCAGAGAACAAGCAGGCGTATGAGCAACACAAAACAAGCAGGTCCGTTCGACTGAAAAAAAGAAGCTTCCAAGTTCCCCCTTTCGTTTTTAATCGAAGAGAACAAGCAGAGAACAAGCAGAGAACAAGCAGGCGTATGAGCGATTAATCGAAGAGAACAAGCAGGTCCGTTCGACTGAAAAAAAGAAGCTTTAATCGAAGAGAACAAGCAGGTCCGTTCGATTTCCCATTTCTGATTTCCCAATGAAGCTCTACCGCCTCAGTCCTCGATTGAGGGACTTCGACTCTGCGGTTTCCCATTGTTGATTTCCCAATTCCCGTTCGATTCCTCCCTGAGCTATAGAAAGTTTTTTTGGGCTGGGATTTGGTATATGGAGATGGAGGCCTATTACTTTGGTGGGCCTAAAGCCCTAGCTTGTTTTTACAAGCTAACGGGCCGCCCCTGAATATACCATCAATTACGGGTACCTTTCATGCTATTTTCATGTAGGATATCGTATAAACAAAGTTCTTTAAAAAGCCTTTCAAACTACATCAAGATCAAATTATAAAACTTTGAATAACTATTGCTTTGAGTTGAAAGATCTTCAACAAATCCTAACTAGGAGCCGGTAGTGTTAGAAGGTTTGAAGATGAGTATTGTTGATGCATGAAAAAAATTTATACGTGGGGAGAGTCTAGGAAATATAAACTGACGAGTTATATAAAAGTAATTGGATTTCCCAATTTTCATTTATTAGCCGAATTAATTATAACTAAGAAAATGTTTACAGACATTTTCAATTTTAAGCTTATTTCCTTAGTGAACTAAATAGAGTATAAGGCGCAAAAAAAAATAATACTCACAAAATAAACATATAATACACTACTAAAAGGTGATCGTGATGCCTATGGGAAGTCTTTAATTGCCTGAAAAACAAAAGCATTTGTTGTGTGACTTAGCTTTCATTTTGCATAAGTTTTGAGAAGGAGTTGGATTGTTTTGTAATATGATACATATAGTCGTATCACATACTTTATGCATAATGTTATTACCTACAGTTTAAACTCATGATCTTATTACAATACTGTAATCTCATCGGTTGCTAAAAAAACAATTTCTCTTAACTTAAAACTTGAACTTCAAGAAGTTTACCGAGTTTTATATAAACACTTCGGCAATTTTTATAACTTTACATTTAGTTATTTTTTTCCGATTAAAAACAATAAACTAATTAAGTATAAATAATACCAAATAAATTTTTATAATAAGATTTGACAATTTTATAGTTGAGTGCGTATTGTGATATTCTTTATATATTTGAATTTTTATGCATTTAGAGGTGGTTGCCAACGAGGGGACTATTTAATATAAGACTTGAAAAAGAAAACTTCGCAGGTGATTCTTTTTAGAAATAAAACTAATAATAAAACAACGTTATTTTGAGTGACAACACCAATTACTCTGTAATAAAATGCGATGGTGAATGAACTATAAAAAGGGTATATTGGGAATTTGAGTGTGTTTTGTCGTCCTTTTGACTTTCCAGCTTTGGTCTCAACATCTGAGAGGGAGAAGAAACCCTATTGGCAGAGAAGATAGAGAGAACAGTCACCGCTTTGCATCCGGCTCCATCTGTGCGGTCACCAACGATCGTGATCGTTTATGTTGAGACGAAGGTGAGGGACATGTGTCGCCGACGGATAGGAAGTGTGTTCGATGAGTTTAAATAGGTTGTCAATACCAAGAAAGGTCCGACGAGAAGCTCCGGTGGCGTTGACTTTGACTTGAGGTTTGTCGCATCAAAATAGTCATTTCTTTTAGCTATCGCCAGGTTCATTGTTGCTGCTATTGACGAGAACGATGCGGACAGGAAATTAAAGTGGTGGTACCTTCTTCTTTGCATCAGGTATGTTTTTCTTTTCTCACATTTGATTGACTTTATCCTTTATCGTCGACAATTTTAGGTTTTTATGTGGGTTTTGGTGCGGTTTGGTCTGAGTTCTACATGATGTTTAACTGGTACTTAGGTTATTTTCTTTATGTTTTCTATGTTTTTGTTGGTTTAATTAATTGTCGTTGCTATTTGTTGTTTTTATAAGTATGAGTTGAGTTGCTCATTTATTATGTTTGATTGTATATGCATACTCAGTTGATTTATATTTAGATGACACTAATTAGGATTAGAGATCAATGCATTTGTGTGGTTAACTGCATGTGCTGAATTAACATAGTCTGCCTATTGCTTTTAGCCTGTATGTGTGCCAAAATTTGATGAAATTGTTTGGTTTATTTAGATTGTTTCAACTTTATGCATTCTTCTGCCCTACGTTTGCCACGTTTCAACCATTTTATTTTCACCTATACCAATGTCGGCTCAGGGATGGAAGCAAGCATGAAACAAAGAGTGACAGAGAGGCGCGAAGAGAAAGACGGAGACTTCGTCACCCTGGGTACGCGGGAGCACCGACGACTGTCCCACATAATACGAACCAGCGACATTATGAGGAATATATATGTTTTCTAGAGATCTTGACTGTTCTTCGTTTGATCAGAGGCTTTCTTCAAAGGGATCTTCCATTGCATTAGGTACATATAATTTACCAACACTTAGAGAGAGTGAGGGAGAGAGAGACAGAGAGAGAGAGAGGGGTACGAAGGAGGATAGTTCTCCGTCTTCCTGCTTTCCATCATCACATGACGAAGAAGACGCCGTAGATCGGCGTCTATTCCAATAGATTTTGAAGTAGATGTATTGTTGTAACACTCCTTGGAGCAAAGGACCATAGTTACTTCTAAATATTGCTTATCATAAACCTAAATTGCTTGGACTCTTCACCATATAGCTAGGAGTCTTCACCCCTTATTCTTGATCAAAACACAAAAGCTAGGTATTCTTGCTCATCGTTTATTCTCAAACCGGTCAAGGATGCATAGTGTTTGTTTGTTAATGGTCAGTCAAAACAATGGCTAGAGATATACTTTGAGCATTTTTGCCCTTTTCTTGGTCAAAATATTTCATGAGCTGCAAGTTAGTTGCAATTTACATGAAACAATCTTTAATGTCTACAGATTTAGATACTTGGGTGTTCTCCATCCATTATCACCAGGCTAGGTAGGATAGGTAAGAGCCGTAGGGATCGCGAAAATGTACGAAAAGGGTAACGGGTCAAAACATGTAACTTTTGTTATGGTGGGGTCGGTTTGCATTGATCCGAAACACTTTTTAACTAAAATGTTATGTTCTTTTTGTATATACTTAGCGTGTCAATTTTGACTACAGAAATTATATTATCTTAGTACCGATCTAACTTCTTAATAATTGATTTGGGATGTTTTATGCATTAGAAATAAATCTAGGCCACAATTGACACGTTTGAGTGGTTTATCTTGAAGATGCCCTACACCTAACAAACAAAAGATACTATCAAAAAATAAAGCATATAAATATATTAAAAAAAAGCTCATGAAATAACCCCTTCCCCTCCTTCCCCCTCGCCGATCGCAGCCTGCCGTCCCCCTTCCGACCGCCGGCCTCCGACCCCCCTGCTGCCCTACTCCGGCCGCCGCCAAGCAAAAATGGAAGACCATCGGTGGCATACGGTGCAAAGTAGGAGGAAGAAGAAAAGTCAGGTAAGAGAAGAACACACAACAACTTTTTATGTCGGGAATCTGCCGGATGATTGCACCCAAAACAGATTACGGAGGAGTTGCAGTCACTGTGGAAATATTGTAGATGCATATGTGGCAAGGAAAAGAGACAAATCCAACAAAGCATTTGGCTTTGTAAGATTCGTTGATGTGGTAGATCCGGAGAGAATTGCCAGGGAACTATCAAGAGTCCAGTTGGGTAGTCAAAGGATTGAGGCAAACTTGGAAAGGTACAGAAGGGAGGACAAAGGTAACGTGAAGGGGTATAACCAAAGGCCAGTTCATGCAAAACAATGTAACGAAAGGCCTCTAGAAAATCACAGGATTACTAAGCCTCCGACGAATGTCAACAACACGTACAAGGAAGCTCTGACGGGGGGACATTCCTCTAAGGTCATATACCTAAACAACAGAGATGCAAAAGCCCCGACCAAACATACGGTGATTGGGGAAGCAAAGGATGCCGTGTCCCTGATCAACATCAGACGAGTTATGGAGGCTGATAATGTAATCTCTGCATCCATATCCTATCTTGGAGGCTTATTCATGATGCTAACGTTCGGCTCATCAATAGAAGCTAGAGGTTTTCTGGAAAACAAAGGGGCGCCGGTGCAAAGTTTATTCTCCAGACTATGCATCTGGGAAGGACAGGATATACCCCATCAGAGATTGGTCTACATCAAAATCTTTAGTGTCCCACTGCACCTTAGATCGCAAGAAACATATAATAAGATTGGCGAAGCCTTTGGCAAAATTATGCTTAATGCAGAATTCTCATGGGAAGATTATGATGTGTCCCATGGGCGTTGCCTCATCTCGACTAATAAATTTTTATCCATCGAAGAGGAAATAACACTTCAATGGAGGGGCCTGAGAATAAAGGCCTGGGTGGTTGAAGATAACAGTTCTTGGTGCCCCACTCAAGTTGAATCGAGTAAATCCAGAAACATGGAGGACAGTCTCACCGGAGAAGATGACGATCTATCTTATGTCGCGGCGGAGGAAAATGGTTTTTCCGATGATTGTCGGTCTTCGGAATTCGAACGGTGGATTCTGGAGTCGCCACCGCCTCCCCCACCACCGATGCATGGAGAAGAGCACCAGTCCTCATCCACGTCTGTTCCCGAGACAAACCAAGGCGTGCAACTTTTGCCTCACCATGAATCATCAGTTCCCGATGTTGAGGGGGTGGGCTCCCCACATAAGCCCTTTCGGCCCAATTCTACACCAGCAAGTGTGGGCCCTACAATAACTTCAAATCAAAATAGTTTACCCAAACAAAGTGGGCCTGGTCAAAAAGGCTCAACCAGCAATCCAGATGGCGTAATTAACGGGTTTTCGAAGAATATTCCCGACCTAAATATTAGTGCCTGCTCCAATACATCTCTCCCTCAAGAAAATGCCGATTCTCACCAAAGGGAACAGGCAGAAACAACCCTATCAGAGACCCAAATGGAAAGGCATAAATACGTGGATATGGTGGTGGAGAGAACGATTATGGTTGGGGAGATCTTGGGACTGGACACGAATAGATACAGAGAAGACATCAGGATTGCAGTCCTTGGAGAAAAGGAGATGATTGGGTACCAATGAATTGCATGTCACTGAATATAAGGGGTGCCGGAAGCGACGAAAAAGGCTTCTGGATCAGGCGGCTCAAGCAGCAAAATAGTGTATCCTTTATTGCTATACAAGAAACCCAAATTGCTGATATATCGACAATTAGGGTAAACAACTTCTGGAATAAAACTGCGTTTAAGTATGATGGAGTAAACTCGGATGGTAGATCGGGTGGGTTACTGTGTTTACGGGACCCGGCAGTTTTCACTCACTTAGATACTATAAAGTCTTCTCGTTTCATGGCGGTTAGAGGGAAGATCAAGGAGTTTAACGAGGATCTATATATGGTAAATGTATATGGTCCTCATGACTCAATCCACAAAATGCAATTGTGGAATGACTTGTCCACTCTCAAAGCTGCAAACCAAGGGGTATGGGTATTTCTCGGAGATTATAATGAAGTACGAAACGAAGGGGAGCGATTTAATTCCGAGTTTTGTGCCCGGTCTGCTGCAAGATTTAACTCTTTTATCAGGGCTGCGGATCTATATGAATACCGAATGGGAGGCTCCCGATTCACCTACATGGCCCCTAATGGATCTAAGTTAAGTAAAATTGATCGTTTTCTTGTTTGCTCATCTTTTCTCAACAGGTTTCTAACTGCTGAAGTTCTAAATCTTCCAAGATCTCTCTCTGATCACTCTCCTATTATACTAAAATTAAATTTGGAAGACTTCGGGCCGATACCATTTAAGGTCTTCAACTCATGGTTCTCTATGGAAGGTTTCGAAGAGGTGGTTACAAGAGCAGCTGCCAATTTCAAGTACAACTCCAATTATGCTGTCGATCCGGTTACATTTCTTTCGGCAAAGCTCAGAGCGATCAAAACTGCAATTAAATCCTGGCGGGAAGGTAATCGTAATCAAACTGATCAAGAACTAGGTAGGATCAAGCATGACCTGGAAAGTTTAGAACGTGTTGCTGAGACTAGAACATTGTCATCTAATGAACAAGAATGGCTTTTGAAATGGAGGAAGACGCTGAAAGATCTTGAAAGAAATCGCATGATGGACATAAAGCAGAAAGCAAGGATAAAATGGGCAGTTGAAGGAGATGAGAACACGCGTTTTTTTCATGGCTCGGTAAAAGCAAATCAAGTTCGCAACCGGATGAGTGGGTTGCATTGCGATGGAGTTTGGATTTCGGATCCATCTTTGATCAAACAAAAAGTGTTTGAATTCTTCAACCTAAGATTCAAGGAACCCAGCTCTGATAGGCCTGAGTTTGCAAGTGGAAATTTAGGAGGGTGGGTGACGAACATTGCAATATGTTAATTGCTCCTTTTTCATCACAAGAAATTAAAAATGCGGTATGGGAATGTTCGGGAGATAAATCTCCTGGACCAGATGGCTTCACTTTTGCTTTTCTTAAGAGATTTTGGCATCTAATAGAATCGGACTTCACTAATGCCCTTGCTCACTTTCATTCACAAGGCTCACTAAATAAAGGAAACAATTGCTCTTTTATCACCTTAATCCCAAAGCGGGATGATCCAATGACTCTCTCTAATTATCGACCAATATCCTTAATTGGGTGTGTTTATAAGGTCATTGCGAAGGTTCTAGCTTCTAGAATGAAACCCATCATGGGTATGATAATAAGCGACTCTCAATCAGCGTTTCTGGAAGGAAGATCAATTTTGGACGGTGTTTTGGTATTAAATGAGATTATTGCATGGAAAAGAAGAACAAAAGCAGAATCATTGATATTTAAAGCTGATTTTGAGAAGGCCTTTGACACGGTTAACTGGCAGTTTCTGATAATGTACTTCGGCTTATGGGCTTTCCAGATCAATGGAGAAAGTGGATCCATGCTTGTTTGTCTTCGGCAACCGTATCTGTTCTAGTTAACGGTTCTCCCACAAAAGAATTCAAGATGACCAGGGGAGTTAGACAGGGAGATCCGCTGTCTCCATACTTATTCATCATTGTAATGGAAGCTCTACATATATTCATGACATCAGCCATGGAAGTAGGAACATTCAATGGTCTCAACCTCCTAGACAGTGATGTTAAAATATCACATCTCCTCTATGCCGATGATGCTATTTTTTAGGGGAATGGTCAGAAGGTAATATTCTAAACTTATCCTGCATTCTAAGGTGCTTTAGATTAGCCTCTGGATTGCAGATTAATCTGCAAAAAAGCTTCATTTTTGGTATTGGGGTCTCACGAAATTGGACTGTGGCATTTGCGAAGAGATTAAACTGTCTAGTGGGTGAGGTGCCATTCAAATACCTTGGTCTTCCTATCGGGGCGAACATGAATAGAGCAGTTAATTGGAATTCGGTGATTGAACGTTTAGAGAAAAGATTAAGCAAGTGGAAATCGGAATCATTATCTATGGGAGGAAGGCTAATTCTACTGAAGTCGGTTCTGGGGAGCCTCCCCATCTATTTTCTTTCCGTGTTCAAAGCCCCTGCAGCAGTAATTAAGAAAATGGAATCCATAAGGAGGAGATTCCTCTGGGGTTCGACTAATGGCGTTCGGAAGATGAGCTGGATAAAGTGGGAAAGACTTCTAGCTCCAAAAGACCAAGGTGGATGGGGGATCGGGAGTCTAAAAGCTTCAAACATCTCCTTACTTTCCAAGTGGCTTTGGAGACTGAAAACCGAGCCCAACTCCACTTGGGTTCGAGTAGTTACTGCCCTTCACAGAAAAAAAAACGAAAATCATTGCTTCCCTACCAAGAAAACTATACCAGGCGCATGGAAAGAAATTGTATCGATAATCGGAAGTCTTAATGAAATGGGGCTAGACTTCAGCTCAATGATGTCATGCAAAGTGGGCAAGGGTGATAGTATACTCTTTTGGTTAGATGAGTGGGCTGAAGCTGGAGCCTTAAAAGATGCATGCCCGAACCTCTACAAGATTGAAAGAAACAAGAGGTGTAACATTGCTGATAGAGTGGCTTTTAATACGACCGGAAATCTGTTACAAGGGAACTGGAAACGTGATCCATATACGGTTCAGGAGCTTAGGGAGTTGGCGGATCTCGTGGAAATTGTGAAAACTCATAAGACAAATGTCTTGAATGATACTTGGCATTGGGAGGTGGGTAATGATTTGGGTTTCTCCTCAAAGTCTTTGATAAATCTAATTGAACCCCTTATGTTTCCTTCTTATCAATCATCGTTTAAATGGATAAAATCGGTTCCACTAAAGGTTAACCTTAATGTTTGGAGGGCGGTGGAGAATAGGCTCCCGGTAAATCACCTCCTGCATGTAAAGGGTATTACCAGGCAGGCTGAATGCCCGTTATGTGGGTGGCTATCGGAATCACTGGACCATTTGTTACTACATTGTCCCATTGCTAGTAGAATGTGGGCGGAGATATATGCTTGGTGCAAAGTGCCCCATCAATCTGTAAATTCCGTTAAGGAGTTAATCGGGCAAATTGAGTCTTGGACCTCTAATCCGACAAGAAAAGATCTCCTGTACTCAGTTTGTTATTCGGCAATATACATTTTATGGAAGGCTAGGAATCGGAGAATTTTTGACAAGAAGAACGTGGTGGCATCGAATCTAGTTCAGGAGGTTAAGGTGACAGCCTTCCTATGGGTTAAACATAGAAAGAAAAAAGAATCTATAAACTGGAACTCGTGGTGTTATAAGTTTGAGTCAATCGTGTAATAGAGTTAAATATATGTGTTTGGGTGTACTGTTTTGGGCTCTAGCTCCTTGCTAGTTCCTCTATCAATAAACCTCTGCCGTTCAAAAAAAAATATAAATATATTATTTAGGCAACATTAATGTACAAATGATATATCAATTTAGATGCAGTTATGTTGTAAATCTAAAACGTGAGTCATTTGTCACATGAGGTTTACATGTAATCATTTAATGATTGAGAGAATTGTAATATTGTTTGTTGAATTTGAGTTCAGACTATTTAGTCAATTGTTTCATTTATATTTGCAGGAGACGGGACATACGTGCATCTATATACATGTAGGCTAGAAGCCCACAAAGTTAAATCTATTTTCTTTAGTTACATTTCACATGTTATATTACTTAAAAAACCCAACTCTTCTTAAACTACGGCTGCTCCATATGCTAACCAATGTCTGCAAATAATCTATGAAAGTCAAGCCATTTGTACCAATGCTAATTAAACAATATTGCTACTCCATGCATTGTAACACGGTTATTAGGTTGTGCTTATCGAAGTATGGATACAATTAAATCAAGCGTCCTAACGAAACCCCGCCGCAACGCGCGGGCGGGGAAATACTAGTTATAATTATAAATCTAATTAAAAGGTTTGACATGTATTATAAAGTGGGTTTTATTATATATTTTTTTATTTTAATAAAAAAGTGGATAAGAATAACATATGACAATATCATATTTATGCCTATTAAAATTTCTTTTTTTTTCTCTTATCGAAAAACTATATTAATTATCAATAATATTATTTATTTTTTATATTAAAAATAGTTTTTAATAAATTTAAAAGATATCTTTTTATTAATGTGCTATTTTATAAATAAGAAAATATTTTGGAACATCAATTTTTTTTTAAAAGTATGAAATATTTAATATTAGTATTTTTAAAAAGTAAAATTTTATAAACCAAAATAATAAAATGGGAAGTTAGAATAAGAATTTTTAAAAATGATATTTTTTAAAACGGCTTATTTCGAAACAAAATGCTTAATATTTTTTAGAAAACACAAAAAAAAGTTTAAAATAAAAGTTTAAATGTTGATATCATTTTTATTAATTATAATACATACTCATATGTTTATCTTATCTTATATTACTATTCTTATTAATCCCTTTGTCGGTGGGGTTTTTGGGTTTTTTTTTGTATGTGTTTTTATAGGTTTGTTTTGGGTGTGGGTTTGAGGTTTGGGAGTCATATTTTTTTTGTGTGTTGTCGGTTTTTTATTTTGAATTGTGTCGCATTCTTGCGATTTTGATGTTCGTCTGTTTTGTGTATGGTGTTGGATTTTGATTTAGTTTTTTAGTTTTGTATGTTCTGGTGTGTTATGAATTTGGGGTTTTGATGTGTTTTACGTTGTGTATTTTGCTGATTTTTTGGTTTTAAATATTTATTTTTATTTTGATTTAGGGTTACATTAAAACTCACATAGACGTGGCAACGCGCGACGCCAAAACCTAGTTATCATTTAATAATTAATAAAATTTTATTTTATCTAATATTTTATTCATTTAACTCATGAAAAACACAAATTTATTAAAACTAGTTTTACATATTTAGGTGAGGTTTATTAATTCATTATTATTCCACAACATATCGAACTTTTTTAACTTAAAATAAATAAATATGAAAATAAGAGAGAGTGTTAATACCGCAATGACATACATATATGCATGTGATTTTATTTGTTTACTACTTGCTTATTGTTTATTAAGAGAGAGAAAATGATTCTCTTATGAGTGTTTTTTTACACTTTTATCTCATAACTTGTATAAGTTTTTAAGTCGATTACGAGTTAAAAACAGACTGTTATAAACTTGTGATCTCACTCGAATAATATCATTTGTCACAAAATACTAAAGATCAATTAGCCCAACTTCTTAAATACATTTCTTGAATCCCCGTTTGACACTTCTTTTAATTTTACACTAAATAAATGAAAAAATTAGCCTAAATGTTGAAACTCAAAATCAAAATCACCAAAATTGAAGAACAAGTTAACTCATAAACGCACGAGTGTATTAGAGTTGAATACGAGTTGAACTACCAACTCATTTCGACATGCATTAACTTGAATTTCTAAACAATAGTCTGTCTCCAAAATAAGATGTGTCGATCATTTATCAATAATGTCAAAATCATCATCCAATATTTAAAATTATCCCTTATGTTTATCTAGACAACATTTGTTAATACCTTTTTTGTTTCATAATATTTTTAGTTTTTCCAGATTATTCTTTTGCCAAAACTGATAACATAACACGAGTAAATGAAAGTCATGAAATATCACCAAAACGTTTGACATGAAAATTTTTTATCTAATAAACAATACACTTATTAATCTGAAATAAATTATTTAAGACAACTAATCTTTGTGTATATATTTATAATATAAGATAAATAAAAGGTAGTGATGCGTTCAAGATTTAAAAAATATAATGAATATTTGCAAAGAAAGCAATGTGTAACATGGGGCTATTTAATTTTTGGACCATCAACGTGCATCTATCATAACAATAATAGAATAAACGTAATTGCATGTATCTCAAATTTCACCATCATTGATTTCCTTCTAAAAGCTAACATTTTCGTAAAGCATTGTTTCTATCATACAAACTACTCTAATTGATTTCAATTAATTTCTTGTTTCGGGTTATATTAAAAAAAAACACTTTTACATAACCGGATATTTAAAATATTACCACTAATAGAAATCCTTATCTTGATATTGTATTTAATATTTTATAACGATAATTTAATTTGTGGTGAATTATCCAAATAACAATTAAGATGGTTGTTCCATTGTTAGTCGGTGTTTCAATTGAATTCGATTGAATATCTAGCGTATGTTACATATGCATAGGATTTGAATTCCGACATCGGGATTCAAAGTTTGAGTATTTTTGCCTCAAACAAAACAAAACAATACATGAGAAAAGTGATTCATAACAAAACGTATGATATGTTTTTAGTTTAAATTACTCTTTTTTTACTATTATAATTTATCATATAAAAAAGGTGGGCTTTAAATTTATTATTTCACAAATAGTATATTCATATTTATTTGTCAACATTGTAAATAAATGAATATACAATCAATTTAACTAGCTTAGTCTGTCTTCACTAAAAAAAAGTAAACAAGTTCATAGATACATGAAAAAAGCTATATGACTTGTCTAGAAAAATAAGTAAACAATGACAATTTTATATTATTTAAAACCTGAAAACATATTTAATTGAATAGAAAACACAAGTTTGCAGGGAACTTACAAGTTACTTTACATAAAACAATGACATGAAAGACACCTATAGTGGGCACATGGTAATATACAAAACCATGGTGTTTGTTTGGTCCCAATAATATTATATTACAAAAATAATTCACATGTGCCTTTTTTTAATTCTATTGTTTAATATGCATTGGGTCCACAGATGTTTATGCTTCCACAACGACTTAGTACACACCAAATTTAATAATTTAAAAGACATATTAGATTACTATCTAATAAATTATTATACTTGATTCCTTTCATACACTCCTAAATAGCCCAATTTATTATTCATGTTTCTTATTACACATAAAAAATAAATATATATACTTATATATACGCATATACACATATCTGTACGCTTGCACACAAGAAACACATGCTTAGGGAGTTACTAAATCGTTGAACATTATACAAGCAATAATGTAATATCGCTCAACGGCGGAGGCATACTTGGAGGCATACTTGGAGGCTTCCTCTTTTTTCCGTCGGTAGTGTTAAACTTTAGACCGGTAGTGTAAATTTTTTGCCGAGTAATGTAAATTTTTATATAAAACTCGAGTTCGCCCCCTTAATAAAAATTAATTTCGGCCATGCCCCCCTACGAGAGTGTTCAAGCTCCGCCACTGCATATCGTTTAAAATATAATATACATGCCAATTATGTAACTAGATATATCTCCTTTCATAATTTACTATATCTCTGTAGATGCTTATACGATTTTCATAACTTCCTATTTAATTAAATTTGCCGAGCTATTAAACATGTCTATTCACATATATCTCTCTTTCGATAACATTAACAATTTGAGTTATATGTTACATACATTATCTCCTATAAACTATAATTTATAACAAAAAGAAATAAATTGTAGTTTACATGATTGTAAACTATAATGTATTATTTTACTTTTTATATATAACAGTTTACCTTTTTAGGAACATTTTACGTGATTTATGAATCAAGAATCCTGTATAATTTATGCATGTTTGAAAAAGTGATGAATTGACAGGTGGTGCTAAAACCTCAACCCTTATCTAAACACTATACCTTCACAGAGCCATAGGAACTTACATCTATAAACATCGTTTGAAATACAACTTTGATTAAACACCATACTTTAACATCCTTTAAAAGTATTCTTATTTTATAGCCATTTTTCATGGTTCTTTTACAATTTTAAATTCTTCTTATTTTAAATCATTTTTAACCGTCTAACCACTCATACTTCTAGCATATGATTATATAAAACTATATTCAATTAATGACATGACATGAAAAAAGATGTTAACAGGTTTTAAGCTTAAAAATGTCAATTGATCTTTTTTTTCTCCTTAAAACTTATGATAATTGTTACCACATGTCATTTGAGTTCTCTCTTTGTTTTAGGCATAAAAGACTAAGGGTAGGATATCTTGAAAAACCCAAATGCAACATGGTATGAAGTAAAAGAGGTGACCGTTTTATTAGACAAGTCGACACATGAATTTAAGGGGGTTCAAGGCGACACAACACAAAGTCTCAAATGTATACATAAAATGTATCGTCTTCTATTGAACATTATCAAATTTCAACCTCCCATCCTGAAACTCATCAATCCGTCAACTCATCAACTTGAAATGAGTGACGCCCCTAATAAAAAACTCATTAAGAATTTTCATTAACATTGTTACCTGCAATCTCTCCATTGGTTAATGTATCGTTTTAACATTCGTGATTATACGTTTTATACAATTTAAATTTATTCATGTTATTCTTCTTCTGTAAAGTTGATAAAAGTTATTATTATTCATGCAAAAAATTGATTAAAACGATATTTCAAGAGAATAATATGTGTGTGTTTTTCCACCTTACGAAAGAGGGTTTAAGACCTAAAAAAATAAGGTTAAAGTTTACTCAAATATACTTTAAACAATAAAAAATTAAATCAATTATAAATTATATGATTGGATAGTGGTGGTTTTCACGGTTTTCAATTATAAATATGGTTTTCATTTGATCATTCCCCTATATATACATATATATATATACATATATATATACATATATCTTTATATATAATAAAAGAAAAGGGTTTTGCCACTTGTCATCATATTAAACACCCTTTGACACATGTCAAATTCTTAAACAAATATTGATAATTGTCATCATATTAAACACTCATTTAAACTCCAAAAATTTCTCTTAATTTGTTTTCCTAAAATAAAAAGTTTCTAAAGTTTGAATTAATATTATTTTTATTTTATATTCAAATAAATGTTAAAATGGAAACCATTATTTGTATTCCTCATAATTTATTTTGAGAAAATAAAAAGCTATTTTGTAATATATGTACAATGATTTTAAACCAAAATTATGGTAAACAGAATCTAAATTTTCAAACATAATGTTAAGAGATTAGTTTTTTATAATTTAATTGTATATACAATCACAATACAACTTAAGTTGACCTGTTTTTTCACATTTATAGCTAAGTTTGTTATAACATTTTATCAATTTTATGTTTTAATAAATTATTGGCTTTTAAGTTATATGTTGTCACATGGCACACTTAACGTGTCATTCATATAGTGAAAAGTTGTTTTAATGAAAATTTTGCATCCCTTAAATTTCTTATCCTTATATATCATTCTTATATATTATTCTTATATATTAGAAGATTATTAATATTAGTTCTTAATTTCTAATTGTAAATATTCGTTATTTTAGTTTTTTCAATCTGTATAACACACGGGACGTTAGGCTAGTATATATATATAGGGGAGGGATCAAATGAAAACCATACTTTTAGGAGAAAACCAAGAAAACTAGTTTTAGCCAATCACATAAGTTATTTTGTCTCACATGTTGTTATCATCTTGCTTGTTAGTTAAATTGTTCAACAGAGCAGATCTTTTTAAGTTTCATAACCAATTGCATGTTGGTTATCATTTGAGTGAGCAGTTTCATTAGTGTTGTAGATTGTTTTATTGTGTTGCTTTGTTCATGACTCCGTGGGTTTTGTTATGTTCTTGAGTTTTGATTCTATGTTTAAATGCTTTAATTCTGCATCTGGAACCCATCAGTAGCATTGCTATGGATGCTCTTTGTATGTTCTTTGTATGTTCTTTGTACAATATGGTAATTATACATGTTTTGTGTCGTTGTCCGGTGCTAACACCCTAAATTGCAGGAAGGTCAGCTCGTGCTCCAGCACGCACCACCCCAGCACCAGGTAATGTGTTTTTACTGCTTGTTATATGATCATCACTGTAGAAGTTTGAGATTTGAATGCATATGATCCTTTCTTGAGGACACTATTTTTCACTCATCTAACATGTTTGAATTTTGCTTCTACAGTCAAACAAGCACCCCCTCCTACCCCTGTTCAAGGCGGATCATTGCTTGGTGCTGTTGGTTCAACCATAGCTGAAGGTAGATCCACTACATATCTGCAAACATATACACTTGTTGTAACTGTATCGTTCTACATGCGCATGTGCTTTTCGTCTTATGTTGTTATATTTTTGTTCTTGGTAGGCTTGGCGTTTGGTACTGGTAATGCTGTTGCGCACAGGGCCGTGGATGCTGTAATGGGTCCTCGTACCTTTCGGCATGAAAACGTCCCTGCTGCTGCTGCTGTCCTAGAATCTGGTGCCATTAACAGCTCTTACTCTGATGCTTGTGGCATGCACTTTAAGGCATTTCAAGACGTATATCTCTTATCTCTTATCGAAGTTTAGATCGCTAGTGGTAATTTGCAGTTTAGATCAGTAGTGGAACATTAGATGTTATTTGTTGATGCACTTTTAGTTTCTAATAAAAGTTCCAACTGATGTTCTTCTTCCAGGGTGTGGCCATGCCAGCTATGAATAATCTTTTGTCAAAATGGGTTCATGTTGCAGAGAGAAGTAGATCATTGGCTCTGGTATACAGTGGAATGTACCTTGGGTCTGTCACGGGCCTTGCATTCTCACCGTTCTTAATACATTCGTATGGATGGCCTTCGGTCTTTTTCTTTTTTGGTTCTCTAGGGACAGTGTGGGCTGCATTATGGTTAAATAAGGTAGGTTTTTTTAATAATACAATCACTTTCCTACTTAATGAACATCAATAGCTAGAGGTAGCAGTTATCTTTTTGGCTGAGGGTGGGGAGGGTGTGTGTTGGTTAAAGGGTCAAGAGAGGTGATCTTTTATTAAAGGATCAACTGGTCGGTCAAGTTGGTTGCCCAAAAAGAATTTTTTGTCGAAAAAGTTTACATTTTTTTCTATGCATAACTAATGTTGTTCCTTTGATTAAAAATGCAATATTATTGTTGTTTGACCTTTTGACCTGTTATCTTAAAAGCTAAATTTCCCAATTTTGACCCATGTATAGTACATGGGTCGAAATTGCCACGTCTATTGGTTAACTGTGACAATCTTTTCATCTTACTTATGATGTATCTGTTTTTATTTTTGATAATTCTATTCTGTCTTTTAAATATTTGTGACTTTAGGCGTACAGTTCAACTCTTGAAGACCCTGAACTTCGTCATGAAGAAAAGAAGCTTATATTTCAAAATAGAGTTTCTAAGGAACCTGTTAAAAGTATTCCTTGGGGATTAATTTTGCAAAACCACCTGTGTGGGCTTTGATAACTTGTCACTTTTGTCACAACTGGGGAACTTTTATTCTCCTCACATGGATGCCTACTTACTATAACCAGGTTAATCTTTTTTATTTTGCTATATCAGAGGTTCTTAATTCTTATTGTGGTCTAGAAAATTTGAACCAAAGATTTATTTTGAAATTATCTATGCCTAATCACATAATGTCAAGTAAACACTGCAAAATCCTATTTAAGGACCAGGCTGAAATATGCTTATTACAGTTATCAGAATTAGGAAAACTGACGTGATACATTATAAGGTGAAGTAATTAACTAGTTTGATCTTAATCACAGATTTTCGCCTGAAACGGGTCGTTTTTTTATGAAATCATTACAGGTCCTGGGCTTCAATCTGACAGAATCTGGGCTATTTTGTGTATTGCCCTGGCTAACAATGGCATTTTCTGCCAATCTTGGAGGCTGGATAGCTGACACGCTTGTGAGCAAAGGGTGGTCTGTGACCACAGTTCGAAAGGTAATTTTATAGGTGACAAAATGGGCAGGTGGGCTGGTTGGGTAGGCCCGAAACACTTTTTTTTCAACATTTAACAAAGAACATATATTATTATAAAAGTTGATATTATATCAATAATAATGTAATTTCTTGAATATGATGATTTGGAGGTTTCATGTGATATATGTGTTACACTTTGGGAGACTTTTGACCTGCTTGTTTTGACATGCTTCCTTCTAAGCTATTTTTTAAATTTGCGCTATGGGAGATAAAACACAACCTGAATCTAACATTTTTCTCCTGTTATTTATCCATTTACCCTCCAAGAAACTCAGGTAATGCAGTCAATTGGATTTCTTGGACCTGCGTTTTTCTTATCTTAATTAAGCCATGTTGACTCTCCTGCAATGGCTGTTGTTTGCATGGCGTGCAGTCAGGTTTGTGCTTAATTATATGAATGGTTCTAATTACATCGTAAAATTTCTGATGATTAATCTATGTTCTTATTTCAAATATTGTATGAACATGATTCTTAGGTAGTTAATAAATTCTGTAAGTTTGTAGTCCTTTTAAAGTATTCAACTAACTTTGGAGAGCGAAAGAAATGACTAAATACATTGATCTACAGGGTTCTGATGCATTTTCACAGTCTGGCTTATATTCAAATCATCGGGACATTGCCCCTCGATATTCAGTAAGCATCTCTTTAATCAAATCCTTTCAGATTGACTCTATGTCTCAATCATAACTATTAGACTATATTATTATTAGGGTTTGGTATTGATTATTATTAGGGTTTATAAGAAACCCTAGAAACCTAAACCGGGCACGTGGGCTCAACCCTAATAATAATCAATACTAAACCCTAATAATAATCAATACTAAACCCTAATAATAATATAGTCTAACAATAACTACATAACCAAAAATCTTGAAATCTGTTCAACTTAATGTTTTTTTATGTTAATTAACAGGGGGTGTTGCTTGGTTTGTCTAACACTGCGGGAGTCTTGGCTGGTGTCTTTGGTACTGCAGCCACTGGTTACATCTTGCAACACGGTACTCTTTTGTCCCTTTACTACAACAACAAGTATAATTATTGGTGGCTATCTCGACCCAATTTTTGGCAGTTTAGATCGCTAGTGGGTTTTTGGGTCAAAACTGACAAGTTTAATTTGATGAAATTGGTTTTGTCTTAGGTTGGAGAAGGTAAAGAAGAATACACTGATGGTGATTTGGATGAAGTTTGTGAAGATTGGGCGCGCTATGTATCGAATTTCATTTATATGTAGGCCTGAAATGATATATTTGGACTTGTGTTAGTATTGGTATTGGACTTGTATTAGTATTGGTACTAATTGAATTTGGACTTGTTTTATGCTTTGTAGTTGTTAATTAACAACTTTTGTAAACTTTGTTGGTATTTAATGGATTTCGCTTTTAATGTTATTCGACAATTTGTTTTAGAAAAAAACAGGTAAATTTATTAAAAATAAAAAAAATAAAAAATGCAGCTAATTTTATGACGTGCATTGCGCGTCATCTATTGCACGTCATAAAAATTTCATAGATGACACGCGGATGCGTGTCATCTAGTCATTTATGACTACCCCTTCCTTGACGCGCATTGCCCGTCATCTTTTGCACGTCATAAAATGCGCGTCATCTTTTGCGCGTCATAAACAGATGACGCGCGGATGCGCGTCATTTATCATTTATGACTACCCCTTCCTTGACACGCATTTGCGCGTCATCTGACCCCAAAGATGACGCGCAATGCGCGTCATCTATTGTAGTTTTTCTAGTAGTGACCCGATGAAAAAGACAGACGTGATTTTGCGAGATACGTATATGTAACTCTATTGTTTTAATTTTTATATAACTTTACTATATGTATGTGTAAGTTTTTTGTTTACATATATGTACTTCTTTTTTTACGTATACGTAAGTTGAACTTGTATTCACACACATATATATAAATATTTTTAGGCTTTTCAATGGTTTTCTTTATTACTATATTTTGTTACATGTATGTAAGTATTGGTACGTATATGTAACTCCGCTGTTGCATATATGTACTCCTAGAAATCGTTTTTAGCATTAAAAATTTTTTTGGTAACTATATTAGATGGCAAGGAGTATTTGGGTGATAAGAAGATGAATTGAAGAAGACAATGGTTGTTCAAAGCATGCAAGATACGTATATGTAACTCTATTATTTTAATGTTTATATAACTTTACTATATGCATGTGTAAGTTTTTTGTTTACATATATGTACTTCTTTTTGTTACGTATACGTAAGTTGGACTTGTATTCACACACACATATATATACATATTTTTAGGTTTTTCAATGGTTTTCTTTGTTTCTATATTTTGTTACATGTATTTAAGTATTGGTACGTATATGTAACTCCACTGTTACATATACGTACTCTAGAAATCGTTTTTAGCATTAAAAATTTTTTGGTTTAAAATATATGTGTAACTCATTCTGGATTTTTATATGGGTTCGTTAACAATGATACACATATGTATGATAGTGTTACATATATGTAACACACAATGTTACGCATACATAACACACATTGTTACGTATACGTAACACGATGTTACGAAGGCATAGATAGTCGTTTTCTTTAGTTTATTTGTTTTTATAAGAAACATGATGATCTAATTTTTCAATCTAAAATAAAGAAAATAATACATTGATTATTTTATTTTTTATTAAATATAAGAAAGATGTGAGAGAAAAAAGAAGATGGGAGTAAATTTAGGAATCTTGTTAATTATACTTGGTAGTTACCAAGTTAATTATTTTGTGTTCCTAATTTGCCCTTAATGCATATTTAAACTCTAATAATCTTTTATTTAATTACTTAAATGTCATTAATTAATCTCAACCATAGATCAAAAAGATCAATGGTGAATAAGTGGTTTTCTTAGTTTTCAATTATAATATGGTTTTCATTGGAACCCTCCCCTATATATATATATAGGGGAGGGATCAAATAAAAACCATGTTTATAATTGAAAACCGTGAAAACCACCACTATCCAATCACATAATTTATAATTGATTTAATTTTCTGATTGTTTAAAGTATATTTGAGTAAACTTTAACCTTATTTTTTAAGGTCATTATTTATTTTTTAATTTAAACTCCAAGGTTGACGATGATAACGAATCAGTTACGTATACGTAACTTGTATGAGTTAGAAGTACGTAACTCTTAGTTGTACACTTGGTAACACGTACTTACATATACATAACCCTTACATATATGTATCTATTAGTTATACACTTTGTAATACGTACTTACATATATGTAACCCCTGGTTTTCACGGTTTTCAATTATAAACATAGTTTTCATTTGATCCCTCCCTTATATATATATATATATAGGGAAGGGATCAAATGTTAACCCTTGTTTATTGCGATAATCCATTAACCCAACTAGTGGTCCACAGCAAGCCACGTCACTATTATAACTTAGAGTTACAGTGGTAAAACTAGTGGTCTAAAACGAACGTTAAATTTTTTTAAAAAAAATATAGCAAGACTATACTCAATTAAAGATATTAAACGATCTATTTAATGGTGTAATTTGTTTAAAAAAATAACGTCATACAAAAAAGCTAAAAACGTTATAAAAATGGTGGAGTTTTTAAAAAATGGAGGGAAAATCGTTACATCAGTGGTGTAACGCGATGTAAATGTTAGTTACAATGGTGTAAGTGTTCGCTACATTAGGGTTAACGGGTTATCAGAATAAACAAGGGTTAACAAAGGAACCTTACCCTATATATATACACATATATATACATATATACATTATATATATATATATATAGGGGAGGGTTCCAATGAAAACCTCATTTTAAATGAAAACTAAAAAAAACACTTTTTAACCCTTGATCTTTTTGATCTATGGTTAGGATTAATTAATGGTATGATTGTAATTACATGATATTTAAAAGATTTAATTAAAAGCTCTCAAGGGTATATTAGGAAAATAATAGTTATTTGACTTTGAAAAATACTAAATTAGCAATCTTCTAAAAATATGCATTCTCTCTCCTATCTCACCCTTATTTATGATTTTTCCACCATTTTTCTTTATACAATCAATAAATCATAAACAAAACATTCAAATAAGAAAAATAAAAAAGAAACAAACCTAATGTTCGATCACCTGCTCGCAAATATTTTAAACTATTTACATCCATTGAACATACATGCTTACGTATATGTAAGCATGGGTTTAAATAAGAAAAATGATAATCAAATACTGAGATACATACATGTAACAACAAAAGCTAAATATAAAAGAACAAAACCATCGGTTGTTACATTATATAACTCATATATGTTTACATATACATACCTCACATGCTTACATATATGTAAAACCTTTCAATTCACCATTATCTTTTCAATTTGCTTAAATATTTTGAGCCACTTCATATATAAACGTAATATGTTACGTATATGTAACTAGTAGATTATATATGCGATTATGGTTACATATACGTAACCCATCGTTTGCATCATCTTGTTGTCCAAAATGTAAACATAGTATGAAACATTTGTTACATGCTTACATATGTATCTCATATGCTTAAGTATATGTAAATCCTTTCAATTCACCATTGTCTCTTTAATTTGTTTAGATAAATATTGGGCCACTTCAAATCTAAAAGAAACCTGTTACGTATACGTAACCCGTAGATTATATATGTAATTTTGGTCATGTATACGTAACCCTCCATTTGCATCATCTCGTTGTTGTTTTTCTTCATTTCTTTCCTTTACAACAAATTACCCTTTTATTTGCATCACACAAACATTAACTAAAAGATGTAATAATCGGGTTTCTGCGGAGGTCGATCGACCAGGCCCGATCTTGACAATCTCTGAACCATTGAAGCGGTTACATGTAGTCGTCGCATACATCTGCTTTCATCTCTGGAACCTCGTAGCCAAAAAAATTCGATGATGATTTGAATCTGTTATGAATGTCGATGATTATGATTTGATGAGATACTAGTCAAAAGTCAAATAAGGAATTAAGAAGTAGAAAAATATAGTTACTTAAAATAATGGAATGAAATTTTACTAAAATACCCTTTTTTGAATAAATTAAAATAATTATTAGAAATTATGTGATTGGTTGTAATTAGTTTTTTGGTTTTCTCCTAAAATGTTGGTTTTTATTTGATCCATACCCTATATATATATATATATATATATATATATATATATTATATTCATAAACTATCAAATGTTCTAATCCAAGTAGTTGAGGTGATATACCTTAAAATTTCATTAAAAGAAAAATTTTGATTTCAAGTCTCATTTGTGACAAATATAAGAGTTTCAGGTTGGGTTAGGGGATTTTCTCTCACATACGGTGAGTTTTCTCCTGACGGTGATCTCGATTTACGTACTTGAGCAATAAAGATGACCAGGTTAGTCAGTTCTTATCAATGATCCAATTAGCCGTTAAAAAAACAAAAGCTATCAGCAAGATACAAATAGCTGATATCAAATATATTACAACTAATCAGACATGTGGGACCGAATTTACCTAATTTAAACATATTACAACTAATGGGAATGTTGAAGTTTGAAGTTACACGAGTCCTTAACAATTGTGGTACTTTTCCTGTTTCCCCAAAGAAATTCATAGTATTTGATGTCAATAATGGTCTCCGATATAGATAAGTATTATACGGTTGAGTTTTCCTTATTTATTATCAGGTATGTTAATTTATTATGACATGTGCATGTTAAAACGACACGTATACGGAATCAAACTGGCTTGGTTTTGAGTCTAACATGACAGTTTAGTATCTTAAACATCTCGACACATTTAGACATGATTAAGTTCTTAAACAAGTTAAACATTTATATCTACTTAACATGTCGTAAGACGTATTTAAACTTGTACACACACACACACACACACACACATATATATATATATATATATATATATATTATATTTTTATGTATTGTTAGTTGAAATTATTATTTATATTTGTATCAAATATGTTAATGATATTTATGGATTTAATTTTGTTGACTTTTTTTCTATTTTGTTATTTGTTATTTGTTTTTATGCGTGTCATGTCATGTCGTATCACTAACGGTGATATTAATTATTTTGTAACACGTGATGTCATGTAACGTGTTTATCAATAAGTTCATGATCATGTTTGAAGAAAATGACATGGCTACCTTATCGTGTTATGTTCGTGTTTTGTACTCGTCTTAATCATGTCATGTCATGTTTTGTCGTGTCATTTCGGTTCACGTGTAACTTATTTTGTTAACAACATTTTAGCCTACCGTATGAATGAACATACAGCGATTAAAATCACTTGAAGAATCTACCTAAGAGAGAAGCGATAATCAACTTTAAAATCATTGGTTCAAGTTTCACGTATTTTAACCCTTAGTAAATTTGTTGACCATTAATGTTCCATCGAGAATATAGAGCTAAAGTATTGCATTCCTGCCAGAAATAAAGAAGTTATCAATGTTTATACTAAAATAAAATTCAAAAAATACCCAAGTTTTTTTTATGTTCGAATCATATCGAATCTACGGATCATCTTTTTGGAGATTGTTATATTGTTGATTTGAACATGGTTTGAGATTATTTCCAATTTCAAGGAATCCATCGAACAAATGTTCGTGGGTAGATACTCTCAATAAAAATAAAACAAATTCTTCTTCGTCATTTGAAACCGTGATATCCACATTTACCGCAACGTGTTCGACGAGATTGAATCTAAGTCTAACATGTGTGTTTTCATCCGGCAACTCCAAATTGTATTTTTATTATCAACTGGATTCGTCGGTGTATCTCAAATGTGCACGCGAGAAATAGCATTGTCATTTTCTATAATCATATTGTTGGGCATAACACATGCGTACATTTGACTTCTCATCCGCTCCACAAAATAATAGTTCATAAAACGTTATTAGCCCCAACACGATAACTTTTCAAGATCTTGTTTCTCGAACTTTCAGCCTCATCAACGTGTTCGGCAAGAAGTCTAAAAATTCCAATCAATTAGAATTGGAAACATCGAAGAGGATGAGGACGAAAAAAATAAATATCATCAGACATTTTTTAAAATTGTTACTGAGTAGGGTAAGGGGCTGTTTAATTTTTGGCTGACACGGTTGACTGTCTGACTCAATCAGCCGGTCAACGTGTTTGATGTGACTGTGTTGTGTTCTGATCGGGTCCGTGAGTGCTGACCCAGACCTTAAATTTAAACATGCTGACCCGGAAAAAGAGGCGCTGCCCCTCGCTTCGCCAACCCCCAGTAGCAGTGACCCCCTCGGCCAAACCCCCACCGCGCTACACACTCTCAAACAACCCCTTCAATTACCTAGAAAATGCAAACGAGGACTCCATGAGGTGAAGGGCTCCGACGACGGCGGTGAATGGGTGGTGGTGGTGGTGGGTTTGGAGTCGAAGAGGACGTTGGTGATGTGGAGACAGTGGCACGTGTGGGGAGGGGTGGTGAGTGGGAATGTGAGGCGGTGGCGGAGGGTGAAGGGAATGTGAGGCGGTGGTGAACGGGTGGTGGTGGTGAAGGGTTGGAGTGATTGTGTTTTTTTATTTTAGGTCATAATAAAAGTGTGAATGAAAATGAGTGATGGTGAGAAAACATGTGTTTCATTTGCTATTAAATTGGAGAACTTATGTCAGTATGTGTTAAATGGAGAACCTATATCAGATGTAAAATTGAGGATTTGAAAATGCGATTTTAGGATTTTATCATTCAGCAGTCAGATACTATCAAACCGTCAAGTTTTAGCCAGATGTAGACTCAGTCTGAACTTCTAACTGGGTCAGCTTCTGACTCAGTCAGATATTACTGAATCAGCTGCATCAAACAGCCCCTAAGTAAAATGGAATGGGTGTGTAAATTTTGTGAGCTTTAGGTTGTATATATAGTGTAAATTTTTATTTTTTTGCCAACTAGCAGTTGGGGAAAGGAGGGGGGGGGGGGATTTGGTGGTTAGGGTGGGTGTGGATAAGGGTTTAAAATATCACCGTTCGAGGTGGTAAGGCTCGGCGATGAGTGCCGCTTGGTGTGAAAGATTCACTGCGTGAGAGACCGATGGCGGTGTCACCGCGCGGCGTTGGCCCGAACCTGTCGTGCGCTAACGACGCAAACGGCCCCACCACCCTTACCCATTGCAATTGCATGGTAATTGCATCATAACGTTGATAAAGAAAAATAAATAAATATGTATTGATATGATTAACATTAATGTAAGTTGATTAAAACACGTCGTAAACCAGTAAAAGATTATAGTAAACATATTTAAGAATCATATTCTTTTAAATAACATACGATTTTAATGCTTATTTAATATATATGTATTAGCTTTAATAATTTATCTTTTGATCAAACAAAATGAGTGAAAACTTTTCTTTTAAATAACATACGATTTTAATGCTTATTTAATATATATGTATTAGCTTTAATAATTTATCTTTTGATCAAACAAAATGAGTGAAAACTTTGAAAGTATAATATTTTCTTCAAAGTACTTTTAAAATTGAACTCATTGCAAGCATAAAAGTAGTTTGAATTCTGGTCCGGTGATATGCGATTAATGGTTGAGCATGGGATTTTAAAGGTCTTAGGTTTAAACTTGACTCAAAAAGTTTTTTTTACAGTGATAAGTTTTTACTTTGACAATGTTCCTAGATGAGTCAAGTTTGGAGCGTGAAAATCAATATAAACGGTTAGCATCTCATTTCAATAAAGCTCACTCGAAAATTGAGAGAATTCCAAACATCGTTCATAAAAAGTTACGGGTATAAGAAGAAACAAAATTTCTCAATCTAAAAGTTTAGTAGAAATTTATGTAAATATAAATACATTCGTTAAAGAGTACTTATATTTAAAAGATGAAATATAACCAATGTTGTTAGGACCGGATCGGACCGGCCGGTCCGACCGGTTCGACCGGATTCGGAGGCCTGTTCGGTCCGGTCGAGGGTGGTTCGTTTTTGGAGCGTTGAACCGGCCGGTTCGAACCGAGTCGGCGGTTGGACCGGCCAACCGGTTCGGGTCCGACCGGATTTTGATTTTTTTTTTTTTATTTAGTGGGTAAAAACGGGGTGTTAAACCATAAATTAGTACTTTGTATATACAAATATAGTTAAGTTTTATTTATAACTATAAAAATGTATAGTTAAATCCGGTCCATCCGGTCCGACCGGTCCGACCGGTCCGACCACCAAACCAGTAAGCCGTCTGGTTCGACGTCCGTTCCGGTTCTGAGAACATTGAATATAACTATATAAGTAAACATATGCGAGACACTGAAACCCAAACACGCCTAAAGTCAACATCGTTGTTTCACGAAAAGACGATTATAACGTTATTGTTAAATTCAACTTCTTCTTATCTACAACATTTCAAGATAGAATCTATTTTGTTTGAATAACTTGAAGTAGTGTGATAACTACACTTCTTTCACCGATAATAATAAACCATTAATGACTAATTTATTAAAAAACTAGTTATAGTAACCCATGTGTTACACGAGTAGTTAAGTAAATAAATATTAATATAACAAAATTTATTAATTATAAAATAATATTTTAAGATATAATATCAGTGAAATTATGTATTAGAAATGACTGTAAGATAAAATAGTGATATCAACTTTTTAAAACTTTATTTTTTTAAAAAAAATAAATAAACGTTTTGTTCTAAAACAAACCGTATAAAAATGTCATTTTTAAAAATTTTCTTATTATAACTCTTAAATTTAATTATTTTTGGTTTTAAAAAAATAACTTTTTAAAAATACCAATTTAAATATTTCGTATTTTAAAAAAAAGTCTTATGCTTTAAATAAATTTATTATTTTATAAAAAAATTGTTTATTTAGAAATAATATTAATAAATAGATCTCTTTATTAATTTATTAAATCTAAAAAAGTGTTAAATAGTATTATTAGTAATTAAGGTAATTATTTAATAGGAGAGAGAGGCGGGAAAATTTTGGTGAGAATGATTGTGGTGTTGACACGTGTCATCTCAGATAACTTTTTATTAGAATAGTAAGATATGCCATATGTGTATCTTGTCGTTTGACACTTGACTAATATTAACTACACAAATCAAACAAAAGAGTTATACATAATACTTAAAAACATAATCAAATGTTTTACAAAAAAACAATAAGACAATTAAAAACCTATATTTAGAATTAACGAGTAAGACAGAGAAAGGGAGCAGTGTTAAATTTTGCAATAATTATTCATTCAATTCAATTCTTATTGGTTGTGTTTTTTTATCTTTTGAGGTTTATTTGTTCGAGGGGGCTGGATGGCATTTCCTCTTTCTTAAAGGTGTCTTCTGCACATAAGGAGAAGTAGTGGACCAACTCTGTTTCTTGAAGATCTATATATTCATCGCATCATCTGATGGATGAAGCAACACACAAGAATTAGGGTTATCTCCTTGAAAGCAGTAGGGCTTGCCGTTCATTGATTCTTCGATACCTTTGATCTTCTGAGTCAATCAGTGATAACAAGCATTGAATTACTGCTTGTTCTTGAAGCCTGATTGTCTAGTTTTCATTGTTATCAAGTTCTCTGTTTTTCTTCTTTGTTGTGTTCATTCATACGTTGATCTACAAAAATTGTAATTCTATTGAAGTGTTCTTTGAGAATCCTAGAGATATCGAATCATATAAAGTTTACATGGTATCAGAGCACTGGGTGTGCTCTAGATTTCTGGCTCTGTGATTTGATTCGACATTCTTATCGTTCTCGGACTGTTCGGTTCAAGCTCGGCGCTGTTCTCGGTTCAGAACTGGTATCAAGTTCGGCGTTGTTCAAGCTCGGTTCAGAACTTGTATCAGGCTTGGTTCAAGCTCGGCACTGTTCTCGGACTGTTCGGTTCAAGTTCGGACATTCAAAGCGCTGTTCTCGGACTGGGTGTGCTGGGGTTCAGAATCTCGGTTCAGGCTTGGTGTGCTGGTCTCGGTGCTGTTCTCGGTGAGCTGGGGTTCAGAATCTTGGTTCTGCGATTTGACTCGGTGTTGATTGGTACCGAAACCCTGCTGTTAAAGGTTCTCGGAACTGGTCTCGGTGGTTCTCAGTGATAATCATCCTGGGGTTTGATTCGTGTTAATCATCCTGGTCTCGGTGACCTGATTCGGGTGATTTGGTTCGGTGGATCTTTGGTATTTTCTCTTCTATTCGTCTTGAAACTTTCGTAAGGCGATACCACTGTAAGGTTTTTCTTACCATTGTTTTTTGTTTTCTTTTGTTCCTTAATTTTTATTTATAGGCATACTTGGGCTGGGCTAGATGGACCAGTGTTGATAATACCTACTGTGGGTGTTATCCTTGTTCTTTGTGTGCATATCTCTGTGCTTGCATTCTATCTGGTTTATTTGTCTGGTTTGTGAGTGTGTGCCTATGAGTGTGTATTATATCAGTTTGTATCTGCTGCTCCTTTACCACCTGGCCAGTCATTGTATTGACCGGGTATCTGGTCCCTGAAGGAGCTCTTCTGCAGATTGCTTGTGTGTGTGTTTATTTTTTTACCTGTTCTCGGTTCTCTGCTCTTATTATGGTTGTTGTGAATACTGGTCCGACCTTGATCAGTAGTCTTGACTTTGGTGATCCTCTATATCTGCATGCTAGTGATACCAGTCTTCTCACCATTGTGTCCATAAAACTTAAAGGTACTGAAAATTATAATGTTTGGGCTAATGCTATGGAACTTGCTCTGCATGTTAAGAATAAGTTTGGTTTTGTTGATGGTTCATGTGTCAAGTCTACTACTGATGATGTTCTGGGTAAACAATAGGACAGGTGTAACTCTGTAGTTTTGTCATGGATACTCAACTCTGTGTCTGAGGAAGTACTTGTGAGTCAAATATTTTCTAAACATGCATCTAAAATTTGGTCAGACTTAAAAGAAACATACTCAAAGGGAGATGGCTCAGTTATTTTCAAACTGCATCAACAAATTAATTGTCTGAAACAAAATGGTAATACAATTTCTGAATATTATCACAAATTGTCTTCCATGTAGAAACAACTAGATGTTTTAACTGATTTACCAACTTGCACTTGTGCAGCAGCTGATAAAGCTACTAAGTATAATCAAAATTTAAGGTTGATGCAGTTTCTGATGGGTCTTGATGAAAAATATTTACCTCTGAGATCTTCTATTCTTTCAAAGGAACCATTACCCACTGTAAAAAATGCTTTTACTCTTATCTCTAGTGAAGAGTCTCATAGGGAAATAGGTTCATCAAATCTGTCTCAGCCAGCTGCTTTTGTTGCTAAAAGTAATGGTGCTAAAAGAAATCCTAACAAAGGTTCTTCATTAAAATGCTCAAATTGTAATAAGAATGGTCATACAATTGAAAAATGTTTTGAAATCATTGGGTATCCTGCAAACTATAAGGGAAAGGGGGCTACTAATAAACCCAGAGTTAACAATGTTGTATCTGACCCTTCTGTGAGCTCAGGTGGCTCTTATCAGTTATCTGCCGATCAGTATGCCAAACTTATGAACCTTCTAAATGAACCTGTTGGTGTTGATCAAGGGATATCAAATATGGCAGGTACTATACAAAATAGTAAATGTAGTCCTTGCTTTTGTGGGGTCTCTGAGTCTGGTCTTGATAAATGTAGAGGGTGGATTGTTGACTCTGGGGCTAACCAACACATGGTTTCATCTGATGACTCTATGTTTGATCTTGTTGATGTGTCTAATTGTAACATGACTATTAGTTACCCAAATGGAACTAAAGCTATCATAAAGTCTATTGGGAAATTAAAATTGTCAAACAGTGTTACTCTTGTTAATATGTTAGTGGTCCCTGAGTATAGTGTCAATCTGTTGTCTGTTTATAAACTTGCTAGAGACAACAAACCTGGATGTTGGTTTGATGAATATAAATGTTTAATTCAGGACTTCACCCAAACGAGGATTCTGCTGACTGGTAAACAGGTGAACGACCTGTATTACTTTGGCAATGATTCTTGTACTTTTATGTGTAGAAACAGTATTGGGCCTGATCAATCTGCTATAAAATTATGGCATGCTAGAATGGGTCATCCTTCATATCAAGTTTTGAAACATCTTAATCTTGAAATCAATGTAAAAGGTGTTGACACCAACTTCCCCTGTGAAGTATGTCAACGCTCTAAACAAACTAGAAACTCCTTTTCTAATAGTGATCATGTGTCTCATAATCTAGGTGAATTAATTCACCTTGATCTATGGGGCCCATTCAAGGTCACTAGTAGAGAAGGGTATAAATATTTCTTAACAATTGTGGATGACTATTCTAGAGCTGTTTGGGTCTACTTGTTAAAAACCAAAGATGAAGTTTTTTACAACATTCAATGCTTTGTAAAACTGCTTAAAAATCAGTTCACTGTTGATGTCAAATGTTTTAGAACTGATAATGGAACTGAGTTTGTGAATAATCAATTTGAAATATTTCTTAAAACTAATGGCATCTTACATCAAACCTCTTGTGTCTATACACCACAACAAAATGGTATTGTTGAACATGAACACAGACATTTATTAAATGTTGCCAGGTCCTTACTGTTTCAAAGTGGTATGTCTCTTAAACTCTGGTCAGAATGTATTTTGACTGCTACTTACTTGATTAACAGGACTCCTTCCTCTGTCTTGAATGGAAAATCACCCTATGAATTGTTGCTTAATAAAAAACCTTCCCTTACTCACCTCAGATCCTTTGGTTGTTTGGCCTTTGCTGCTAATGTCACACCCCAACCTTGACGGCGGAAACGTCGAAGTGTGAGGGTTAAGATTGTTCACAACCACATAACGCGATATTATAATGTAAAATGCCATTAATCAATTGTTTCAAACACCACATACATCAAAGTCTCAAAATAACTCAAACGAAAACAGGAAATCCAATTGTTCTTATTAAGCCTAGGTCCATGTTCTAGGTTTAAGCATTTCTTCAATCATCGCTAAGCTTGCACATTACCTGAAACATATTGAAAATAAAGTCAACTAACGAGTTGGTGAGTTCTCATGGTTTTATATACAATAAGTATACAAAAATATGGCAATTCTAGTCAATGGACACAAGATAGTAAGTATATAGAACATACATAGTTACAATCAAACCTCGACTGAATAATATGAATAAGCATGATTAGCTAAGTGTATTTGGTTCCCTAGTACACAAGCATACTGTCACATCCCCGCTGATAGCAGAAACACGGGGAATGTGAGCTAGACAGGATCGTCATAACACATGGTATGCAATAGAGTAGCAATAATAACAATATGATGACAAGCGTGTCATGACGACACCCGAACATAATTGGAGACTTGTGTCGTGTATAATCAATGTTCACGACAGCATAGCCGTAAGCACAACATAAATGATCACATAAGCATTAAGGATAACTTGTAATGTAAATTCCCATAACTCGGGAACAAGTATACAAAAGACCATGTTCAAGCTTTACAAAGGTAATAATTACAAAATGTATCCTAGGGTCTCCTCTAAAATGCAGCACTCCTAGATCTTCAATTACCTTGATCACCTGAAAAGAGATGCTCAAAACGGTCAACATAATTGCTGGTAAGCTTCGCAGGTTTTAAGTAATAAAAGATATTAAAATGAAACCAGTAAGTTTAATAAAAGCCACCGCAGCTATACTTATGTATAGGCGGTTGTACCAGTTATAAGTAGCTACAACCAAACCTAATGTTCGGTTCCTCACGGGAATTGATGGCTGTAAAGAAAATATTCTCAAGGCATAAATAGTTTAATAAGACGTAGCAAGATCCACACAGCGCATACGTATAGTGTATAACCAAACCAGTCCTTAGGTCCCATAACCGGGATTAATGGTTATATAAAAAGGGTTTTCCATAGTAAAATGAGTTCAACATGACGTAGCAAGATCCACACAGCGCATACGTTTAGGTTACAACCAAACCAATCTTTAGGTCCCAAATTCCAGGATTAATGGTTGTAATGGATGTTCGGCTTAGAAGAACCACACAGAAGATCCACACAGAAGAGCCACACCGCCGAGAGCATCCAAGGTCATTAGCATTCACAAGTAGCATCAAACAACACATAACATCAAGTAGTAGCACATAGTAATGTGTTACCACTAAGTAATATACATAGTGGTAACATAGCACATAGTCAAGTTCATATAGCAGCAATCACAAGATAAGCAAGGTAAGGTTCTCATAGTAGTAGCAGCCAACTTCCACTAGGGAAGGTGCATGAAATCAAGTTAAGTAGGTGAGAATTCTTTTCCCCCAAGTTGAAAATATTTGAAAAAGGTTTTATAAGAGTAAAAAGGGGTCACAAACTCACTGAACAGATGATATGCACAATTGATGAAAGATTCCAAGGGTTAGATGCTATGAACCGTCAAACACCTATTGACAATTACTGACAAGCATTAATAATGATCATAAAGCATAAGATGATATCAATAGGCTCGGGAAGTTTCGGTTCGGTCGTGGGTAGTACACACACTAGCAGTCACACACATCTCAGACTAGGTTATTTTAAATAGTATGTGCCAGTTGATAGCGTTGACTTTAATCTTTGTGGTCAAGCTATGACACTTTATTAATGTTACCTTAGCGTCGTAAGATCTCCGAAAAGGGGATCCACACACACACACACACTATTGGTCATACAACAGGACCGGACGCACGACTCAACCCTTCCTTCGTACGAATGGACCTTCAGTCATACGAATCAGCTTTATTCGTACGATTGAACCTTCATTCATGCGACTAAGCATTCAGTCGTACCATGCAAGACCCAGTCATACGACCCAACCTCCATACACACGATTGGACCTTCATTCGCACGAATCAGCTTCATTCGTGCGATTGAACATTCAATCGTGTGACTGGCCTTTCAGTCGTACGACTCACACACAATCGCACACAATTTCATTCGCACTGACTCAATCGTATGCACACTCACTCGCATGGACTCATTCGCACACACATTCATTCGCACAGATCCATAAGCATGACCTAGTCGTACGATTTGCCCAATCGCAAGGCTCAGTCGCGCGGCACACTCATACGCCTGACCCAGTCGCACGACTCACCCCAGTCGCACGGCTCAGTCGGCCGGAAGGCCCAGTCGCCCTGCACAGCAGATCGCGACTGGTGAGACTTCGAGCAGCGTCCAGCTGCTCCGGGCATGGGTTTCACACACCAAGAACCTCCAGAATCCATATCCTAACATGTCTAGACAAGAAGCACACTCAAAAACACAACATGCAAGCCCACACGACCTCATGTGCTCGGATGAACCCGAGCACCCGAAACCATAGAAAACGCAGCAGCTAAATCGAGCAATAAGCAAGGTAAGCGAGGTTATCTACGTGCTAGGAACGAGTATACACGATGACACTCAAGATTAGACGACGAAAATGCAACAAACGGGTCGATTTTTGGTGTAAGATCGATGTAGAGATGAAGAAGAAGAAAAAGAGCGATGAAGAAGAGGATGTGAAGAGAGAATGGCTGGGAAGAGGGTATTTATACCCAGCCTAGTTTGACAATTTGTCAAGTTTAGTCCCTGTACTTAGCCCCGAGTTCCTAAATTTTGTTTCGGTTGAAAACGCTATTTATTAGTCTTGTTTTTATTTAATGATAAAATGTTATTAATGATATTTATAATTTAAAAATGGTTTTATTTGTGACATTATGTACTTATAAAAACGGTGCGTTCAATGATAATGAGGTAAATCTTAGATAATGTTTCAAGGTGATGACGATTTAAGCTACGATAGCACACGCATAAAGTTAACCAAGCAAGCATACAGGCATAATATCCACATAGATGGGCTATAAAGGTGCGGGATGACCGACAACAAAACTAACAGATTATGTCAATAGACTGACCTTTGGTGACGGATGTCACAGTATCCCCCAGTTGAGGGAATTTCGTCCCGAAATTCAACTGGTGCTAGGTCTAAGGGTGTCATTCTCGAATAGGTGTGGATATTTGAGTCTCATCTAATCTTCACGTTCCCATGTAAACTCTGGCCCTCGTTTGGAATTCCATCTTATACGAACGATAGGTATCTTGCTGCGCCTCGACTTTTTGACCTTTCGGTCCATGACCTCAATAGGTTCCTCCACAAAATGAAGGCTTTGATCAATCTTGATATCCTCAATGGGCACGTGAAGTGATTCGTCAGCTAAACACTTCTTGAGGTTCGATACATGGAAAGTATCATGTACACTGTCGAGCTCTTGCGGCAACCTTAAGCGGTACGCCACCGGACCGATTCTTTCTGTGATCTCGAATGGTCCAACATATCTCGGGGCAACTTCCCTTTCTTTCCAAACCGTACGACCCCTTTCCACGGAGAGACCTTAAGCAACACTCGATCCCCAACGTTAAACTCTAGTGGTTTCCGACGGTTGTCGGCATAGCTCTTTTGGCGGTCTCTAGCAGCTTTGAGTCTGTCTTTGATTTGGAAGATCTTATCGGTGGTCTCTTGAATGATTTTGGGTCCTGTTAGCTGGCTTTCACCAATCTCGACCCAACATACAGGCGATCTACATTTCCGTCCATACAACGCTTCGAACGGTGCGCAACCAATACTAGTATGGTAACTGTTATTGTAGGAAAACTCGATCAGCGATAGATGAGTATCCCAACTGTCACCAAAATCAATGACACATGCCTTCAGCATGTCCTCAAGCGTTTGTATCGTTCGTTCACTTTGGCCGTCTGTCTGGGGGTGATAGGCTGTACTCATGTCTAGTCGAGTGCCCATCGCTTTCTGTAACGTCTGCCAAAATCGTGAAGTGAATCGACTGTCTCGGTCGGATATGATTGACACTGGCACCCCATGCCGTGTCACGACCTCTTTGATTTACACCCTTGCTAACTTATCCATCTTATAGTCTTCTCGGATAGGCAAGAAGTGAGCGGATTTTGTCATTCTATCCACCACGACCCATATCGTGTCGTGTCCGCTTGGCGTTCTCGGGAGTTTGGTAATGAAATCCATAGTGATGTTCTCCCATTTCCACTCGGGGATTTCAGGTTGTTGCAATAATCCTGATGGTTTCTGGTGTTCGGCCTTGACTTTGAACATGTCAAGCATTTGCTCACATATAAAGCAATATCTTTCTTCATACCTGGCCACCAGTACAGCTCCTTCAGATCGTGGTACATCTTGTCTTCACCAGGATGAACAGAGTATCGAGTCTTGTGTGCTTCATCCAAGACTAGTGTACGTACACCTCCCTATCTGGGGACCCATATACGATCCATGAAGTAATGTACACCGTCATCCTTGCGACTCATTTGTTTATCCATCCCTCAGAATTCTTCTCCCGCAAGGTTTTCTTCTTTCAAAGCCTCACTTTACGCAATTTGAATCTGAGCCTTTAGATTGGTCTGAATAGTCAAACCTAGCGCTCTAACACGTAATGGTTTCACGCTTTCTTTACTGCTCAAAGCATCAGCCACCACGTTAGCCTTCCCGGGATGATACCGGATTTCACAATCGTAGTCGCTAAGTAACTCCACCCAGCGTCGCTGCCGCATGTTAAGTTCCTTCTGGTCGAGAATATGTTGAAGGCTCTTATGATCCGTGTAAATGATGCATTTGGTTCCATATAGATAATGCCTCCATATCTTGAGTGCAAATACTACAGCGCTCAACTCCAAGTCATGAGTTGTGTAGTTCTTTTCATGCACCTTTAGTTGTCGCGATGCATAGGCAATTACCTTATCTCTTTGCATTAGCACACATCCCAACCCTTGATGTGAACCATCGCAGTATACCACGAAATCATTAGTTCCGTCCGGGAGGGACAGTATTGGAGCATTGCACAGCTTTTCTTTCAATGTCTGGAAGGCTCGTTCTTGTGCATGTCCCCAATCAAACTTCTTGTCTTTCTGGGTTAGCAGCGTTAAAGGTTGTGCGATCTTCGAAAAGTTCGCAATAAAACGACGGTAGTATCCGGCCAATCCTAGGAATTGCCGTATTTCTGAGGGTGTTTGGGGAGTATCCTATTTCTTCACAGCTTCAATCTTACCAGGGTCCATATAAATTCCATCTTCGTTAACCACATGACCCAAAAACTTCACTTCTCGAAGCCAGAATTCACACTTCGAGAACTTGGCAAAAAGTTTCTCTTGCTTCAACAGTTCTGGAATTGCTTGGAGGTGTTTTTCGTGATCCTCCTTCGAACGGGAGTAGATGAGTATGTCGTCTATGAATACAATCACGAACTTATCCAGATAAGGCTTGCACACCCGATTCATTAAATCCATAAAGACAGCTGGTGCGTTGGTCAACCCAAACGGCATGACCAAGAACTCATAGTGCCCGTAACAAGTTCTAAATGCTGTTTTTGGAATATCGTCCTCGAATACTCTTAGTTGATGATATCCAGATCGAAGGTCGATCTTAGAGAAATACGAGGCTCCTTGCAACTGATCGAACAGGTCGTCGATTCTAGGAAGAGGATACGGATTCTTCACGGTCAGTTTGTTCAATTCCCTGTAATCGATACACATACGGAACGACCCATCCTTCTTCTTGACAAATAACACCGGTGCTCCCCACGGTGAATGACTCGGTCGAATGAAACTCTTCTCCAGTAGTTCCTGTAGTTGGCTTGATAACTCTTGCATCTCTGAGGGTGCTAACCGATACGGTGTCTTTGCTACCGGCGTAGCTCTAGGAACCAACTCTATATGGAATTCCACCTGTCGTGGAGGAGGCAATCCAGACAAATCATCAGGGAACACTTCCGGGTAATCCCGTACAATCGGAATGTCGGCCAATTTCGTCTCTTCTTCCTTCTTTTCTACCACGTGATCCAGAAAAGTGTAACACTGCTTCCGTAGACCTTGGCGTGCTTTCATGCAGGTGATAAGCTTTAAGTTCTTTCCCGGTCGCTCCCCTTGTATTCCGAGCACTTTCCCTCTGACATGGGGATCCGCATTACTTTATCTCGGCAAACAATCTCGGCTCCATGCTTAGACAACTAATCCATTCCCACTATTACGTCAAAGCTCCCTAACTCAAAAGGTATCAAATCTATGTTGAAGACCTGGCCTTCCAATATTAGGGTGCAGTTCTTAATAATTTCCTCTGCCTGTTTAACCCTACCATTTGCCATTTCTACAGAGTAACTAGTTTCTAGTCTACTGACACTCAAATCAAGCATTTGCACAAACTCAGATGATATAAAACTATTGTCTGCTCCAGTATCAAAAAGTACAGATGCGAAGTGGTTATTGAGTAAGTGCGTACCCGTGACAACGTTCGGATCTTGACGGGCATCATTAGCTCCAATGACGAAGGCACGACCCCGTGCAGCACTACCTTGGTTTCCTTGGCCTTGAGCACCTGCTATGGCCATTATCTGTTGTTGGTTGTTTCCTTGCTGAACCGGTGCCCTATTCAGTCGGGGGCACATATTCCTGAAGTGATCGAGGCCTCCACACTCGTACCAAGCCCTGGCATTCCTGGCGGGGTTAACCGCGTTGATGGGTGCCACCATGTTTGGCGCTACTCTGCAGTCTCTTGCTTGATGTCCCGGGCGTCTGCAGTTCAAACACACCCGGCACGGCCCTGCTGGAGGATGATGAAGATTACACCTGTCACATTCGGGTGCGGCCCAGCATATTCCCTGTTCCCTTGAGTCACGGCCACAAAGTTTCTGGTCGTTTTGGCCCTCTTATCAGACTTTCCAGTGCCAGACCGACTTGTTTCCCCAGTCTCCTTCCTTTTCTCCGCTCCCCTACCCAATACTCCTGTTCTTATCATCTCATCAGTGAGAGCGCCCGCTTTCAGAATAGCGCTCTGGATTGTAGGAGGAGCAGCTGCAGTTACCATTGCCCGGATTTGAGGCGCGAGTCCCCAAATGTACCTTTCTATCCTCTTAGATTCCGGAGTGACTAGGTGTGGAACTAGTCTAGCCAGCTCGTGGAATCGGTCAGTATAAGCTGCGTGCCCTTCCCCCACCATAGCATGATTCCAGAACTCTTGCTCAAGCTTCTGCATCTCGTTGAGAGGGCAGTATTCCTCGGTAATCAAGGCTTTGAATTCATCCCAGGTCATCTGCATCGCAGATTCCCTTCCCCTAGCTTGAACCTGGGTGTTCACCAGGTTAGTGCTCTGCCCTGCAGTGAGCATGTAACATACTTGATCCGCTGGCTGTCGAGGCATTCACTGATGTCGATCACAGCCTCCATTTTCTCGAGCCATCTAGTCAGGGCTATCGCCCCACCTTTACCATCGAAATCCCGGGCTTACAGGCCATAAATTCCTTATAAGAACAGCCCCTTTTGGCGTTAGCAGCCCCAGTTTCATTACCTGCTGTACCACCATTTTCGGTCTCCTGATTGCTTTCATTCCCAATCGGGTTCCCAGTATCCTCGTTTTCATTACCACCATCCCGTGGGGGTGGTTTTGCTGTTGCAGAGCGTCGCTCACCTGAGCTATGATAGTTGGAATCAGGGCAGTCAATTGTTAAGCAATTAAGGCTGCCATATCAGGGTTTCCAGTCCCTTGGTTATTGTTAGAAGGGCCTTCATTTGCTATTGGAGGTCTACCCCTGCCTCTGCCTCTGCCCCTCGGGGCTTCACTTCCGCTACTATTGCTGCGGGTAGATCTTCGAGGCGGCATGTTCTATCCATACAAGAGGCAACAAATAAACTTTAGTCACCTTAAGATACACAAGTACTCCACTTATCAAGTTCCAACGTTTCATGTTCCGGTCAGTCAAGATCACCATGCAGCCCATTTCAAGCATATTCTCGGTATACCGGTGATGTTTATATATAGGGTTCCCCGCAGCGTTCGCACCACACCCACGATGTACCGAGAATGATGCCTAATCCGGTTACATGACGTCCGACCTTCCTTCACATCATATCCATAATAATCCATCAAGTCAACTGAGCCCAAACATGTAATCACGTATAGTCTGGCGGAGGTTGTCTATCTCGCGTCCTTGAAAGGACTCAGACATAGCCTCCTCGGGTCGGTCTCAGTATCTGAGGTCAAGCGCAATGTATGATCTGTGACGATCTTTTCGGGTCTCAATACCCGAATTTGGTTACGATAACTTGGCGCACAGAGGGAACGGAAGATCCAATAGGAAACATCACATAGGGGCTGAGCACAAGGGCTCAAGCACAAGGTTAAAGATCACATAACAGAAGGATAATCAAACACGTAAGGAGGAACACATACACGAGATATATAAATGCACACAAGCTTAAGCATGCAAATCTATATGAAGGTTCCTAGGTTATAGTCTAGGTCAAGTGTAATTGCCTAATTCTCTATAACCAATGGCTCTGATACCAGTCTGTCACACCCCCGCTGATAGCGGAAACACGGGGAATGTGAGCTAGACGGGATCGTCATAACACATGGTACGCAATAGAGTAGCAATAATAACAATATGATGACAAGCGTGTCATGACGACACCATAACACAATTGGAGACTTGTGTCGTGTATAGTCAATATTCACGACAGCATAGCCGTAAGCACAACATAAATGATCACATAAGCATTAAGGATAACTTGTAATGTAAATTCCCATAACTCGGGAACAAGTATACAAAAGACCATGTTCAAGCTTTACAAAGGTAATAATTACAAAATGTATCCTAGGGTCTCCTCTAAAATGCCGCACTCCTAGATCTTCAATTACCTTGATCACCTAAAAAGAGATGCTCAAAACGGTCAACATAATTGTTGGTGAGCTTCGCAGGTTTTAAGTAATAAAAGATATTAAAATGAAACCAGTAAGTTTAATAAAAGCCACCACAGCTATACTTATGTATAGGCGGTTGTACCAGTTATAAGTAGCTACAGCCAAACCTAATGTTCGGTTCCTCATGGGAATTGATGGCTGTAAAGAAAATATTCTCAAGGCATAAATAGTTTAATAAGACGTAGCAAGATCCACACAGCGCATACGTATAGTGTATAACCAAACCAGTCCTTAGGTCCCATTACCGGGATTAATGGTTATATAAAAAGGGTTTTCCATAGTAAAATGAGTTCAACATGACGTAGCAAGATCCACACAGCGCATACGTTTAGGTTACAACCAAACCAATCTTTAGGTCCCAAATTCCGGGATTAATGGTTGTAATGGATGTTCGGCTTAGAAGAACCACACAGAAGATCCACACAGAAGAGCCACACCGCCGAGAGCATCCAAGGTCATTAGCATTCACAAGTAGCATCAAACAACAATAACATCAAGTAGTAGCACATAGTAATGTTTACCACTAAGTAATATACATAGTGATAACATAGCACATAGTCAAGTTCATATAGCAGCAATCACAAGATAAGCAAGGTAAGGTTCTCATAGTAGTAGCAGCCAACTTCCACTAGGGAAGGTGCCTGAAATCAAGTTAAGTAGGTGAGCATTCTTTTCCCCCAAGTTGAAAATATTTGAAAAAGGTTTTATAAGAGTAAAAAGGGGCCACGAAACTCACTGAACAGATGATATGCACAATTGATGAAAGATTCCAAGGGTTAGATGCTATGAACCGTCAAACACCTATTGACAATTACTGACAAGCATTAATAATGATCATAAAGCATAAGATGATATCAATAGGCTCGGGCAGTTTCGGTTCGGTCGTGGGTAGTACACACACTAGCAGTCACACACATCTCAGACTAGGTTATTTTAAATAGTATGTGCCTGTTGATAGCGTTGACTTTAATCTTTGTGGTCAAGCTATGACACTTTATTAATGTTACCTTAGCGTCGTAAGATCTCCGAAAAGGGGATCCACACACACACACACACACTATTGGTCATACAACAGGACCGGACGCACGACTCAACCCTTCCTTTGTACGAATGGACCTTCAGTCGTACGAATCAGCTTCATTCGTACGATTGAACCTTCATTCATGCGACTAAGCATTCAGTCATACCATGCAAGACCCAGTCATACGACTCAACCTCCATACACACGATTGGACCTTCATTCGCACGAATCAGCTTCATTCGTGCGATTGAACATTCATTCGTGCGACTGGCCTTTCAGTCGTACGACTCACACACAATCGCACACAATTTCATTCGCACTGACTCAATCGCATGCACACTCACTCGCATGGACTCATTCGTACACACATTCATTCGCACAGACCCATACGCATGACCCAGTCGTACGATTTGCCCAATCGCACGGCTCAGTCGCGCGGCGCACTTATACGCCTGACCCAGTCGCACGACTCACCCCAGTCGCACGGCTCAGTCGGCCGGAAGGCCCAGTCGCCCTGCACAGCAGATCGCGACTGCTGAGACTTCGAGCAGCGTCCAGCTGCTCCGGGCATGGGTTTCACACACCAAGAACCTCCAGAATCCATATCCTAACATGTCTAGACAAGAAGCACACTCAAAAACACAACATGCAAGCCCACACGACCTCATGTGCTCGGATGAACCCGAGCACCCGAAACCCTAGAAAACGCAGCAGCTAAATCGAGCAATAAGCAAGGTAAGCGAGGTTATCTACCTGCTAGGAACGAGTATACACGATGACACTCAAGATTAGACGACGAAAATGCAATAAACGTGTCGATTTTTGGTGTAAGATCGATGTAGAGATGAAGAAGAAGAAAAAGAGCGATGAAGAAGAGGATGTGAAGAGAGAATGGCTGGGAAGAGGGTATTTATACCCAGCCTAGTTTGACAATTTGTCAAGTTTAGTCCCTGTACTTAGCCCCGAGTTCCTAAATTTTGTTTCGGTTGAAAACGCTATTTATTAGTCTTGTTTTTATTAATGATAAAATGTTATTAATGATATTTATAATTTAAAAATGGTTTTATTTGTGACATTATGTACTTATAAAAACGGTGCGTTCAATGATAATGAGGTAAATCTTAGATAATGTTTCAAGGTGATGACGATTTAAGCTACGATAGCACACGCATAAAGTTAACCAAGCAAGCATACAGGCATAATATCCACATAGATGGGCTATAAAGGTGCGGGATGACCGACAACAAAACTAACAGATTATGTCAATAGACTGACCTTTGGTGACGGATGTCACAGTATCCCCCAGTTGAGGGAATTTCGTCCCGAAATTCAACTGGTGCTAGGTCTAAGGGTGTCATTCTCGAATAGGTGTGGATATTTGAGTCTCATCTAATCTTCACGTTCCCATATAAACTCTGGCCCTCGTTTGGAATTCCATCTTATACGAACGATAGGTATCTTGCTGCGCCTCGACTTTTTGACCTTTCGGTCCATGACCTCAATAGGTTCCTCCACAAAATGAAGGCTTTGATCAATCTTGATATCCTCAATGGGCACGTGAAGTGATTCGTCAGCTAAACACTTCTTGAGGTTCGATACATGGAAAGTATCATGTACACTGTCGAGCTCTTGCGGCAACCTTAAGCGGTACGCCACCGGACCGATTCTTTCTGTGATCTCGAATGGTCCAACATATCTCGGGGCAACTTCCCTTTCTTTCCAAACCGTACGACCCCTTTCCACGGAGATACCTTAAGCAACACTCGATCCCCAACGTTAAACTCTAGTGGTTTCCGACGGTTGTCGGCATAGCTCTTTTGGCGGTCTCTAGCAGCTTTGAGTCTGTCTTTGATTTGGAAGATCTTATCGGTGGTCTCTTGAATGATTTTGGGTCCTGTTAGCTGGCTTTCACCAATCTCGACCCAACATACAGGCGATCTACATTTCCGTCCATACAACGCTTCGAACGGTGCGCAACCAATACTAGTATGGTAATGTTATTGTAGGAAAACTCGATCAGCGATAGATGAGTATCCCAACTGTCACCAAAATCAATGACACATGCCCGGGCTTATCTGTTGTTGGCCTTGAGCACCTGCTATGGCCATTATCTGTTGTTGGTTGTTTCCTTGCTGAACCGGTGCCCTATTCAGTCGGGGGCACATATTCCTAAAGTGATCGAGGCCTCCACACTCGTACCAAGCCCTGGCATTCCTGGCGGGGTTAACCGCGTTGATGGGTGCCATCATGTTTGGCGCAACTCTGCAGTCTCTTGCTTGATGTCCAGGGCGTCTGCAGTTCAAACACACCCGGCACGGCGCTGCTGGAGGATGATGAAGATTACACCTGTCACATTTCGGGTGTGGCCCAGCATATTCCCTTTTCCCTTGAGTCACGGCCACAAAGTTTCTGGTCGTTTTGGCCCTCTTATCAGACTTTCCAGTGCCAGACCGACTTGTTTCCCTAGTCTCCTTCCTTTTCTCCGCTCCCCTACCTAATACTCCTATTCTTATCATCTCGTCAGTGAGAGCGCCCGCTTTTAGAATACCGCTCTGGATTGTAGGAGGAGCAGCTGCAGTTACCATTGCCCGGATTTGAGGCGCGAGTCCCCAAATGTACCTTTTATCCTCTTAGATTCCGGAGTGACTAGGTGTGGAACTAGTCTAGCCAGCTCGTGGAATCGGTCAGTATAAGCTGCGTGCCCTGCCCCCACCATAGCATGATTCCAGAACTCATGCTCAAGCTTCTGCATCTCGTTGAGAGGGCAGTATTCCTCGGTAATCAAGGCTTTGAATTCATCCTAGGTCATCTGCATCGCAGATTCCCTTCCCTAGCTTGAACCTGTGTGTTCCATTAGGTTAGTGCTCTGCCCTGCAGTGAGCACGTAACATACTTGATCCGCTGGCTGTCGAGGCATTCACTGATGTCGATCACAGCCTCCATTTTCTCGAGCCATCTAGTCAGGGCTATCGCCCCACCTTTACCATTGAAATCCCGGGGCTTACAGGCCACAAATTCCTTATAAGAACAGCCCCGTTTGGCTTTAGCAGCCCCAGTTTCATTACCTGCTGTACCACCATTTCCGGTCTCCTGATTGCTTTCATTCCCAATCGGGTTCCCAGTATCCTCGTTTTCATTACCACCATCCCGTGGGGGTGGTTTTGCTGTTGCAGAGCGTCGCTCACCTGAGCTATGATAGTTGGAATCAGGGCAGTCAATTGTTGAGCAATTAAGGCTGCCATATCAGGGTTTCCAGTCCCTTGGTTATTGTTAGAAGGTCCTTCATTTGCTATTGGAGGTCTACCCCTGCCTCTGCCTCTGCCCCTCGGGGCTTCACTTCCGCTACTATTGCTGCGGGTAGATCTTCGAGGCGGCATGTTCTATCCATACAAGAGGCAACAAATAAACTTTAGTCACCTTAAGATACACAAGTACTCCACTTATCAAGTTCCAACGTTTCATGTTCCGGGCAGTCAAGATCACCATGCAGCCTATTTCAAGCATATTCTCGGTATACCGGTGATGTTTATATATAGGGTTCCCCGTAGCGTTCCCACCACACCCACGATGTACCGAGAATGATGCCTAATCCGTTTACATGACGTCCGACCTTCCTTCACATCATATCCATAATAATCCATCAAGTCACTGAGCCCAAACATGTAATCACGTATAGTCTGGCGGAGGTTGTCTATCTCGCGTCCTTGAAAGGACTCAGACATAGCCTCCTCGGGTCGGTCTCAGTATCTGAGGTCAAGCGCAATGTATGATCTGTGACGATCTTTTTGGGTCTCAATACCCGAATTTGGTTACGATAACTTGGCGCACAGAGGGAACGGAAGATCCAATAGGAAACATCTCATAGGGGCCGAGCACAAGGGCTCAAGCACAAGGTAAAAGATCACATAACAGAAGGATAATCAAACACGTAAGGAGGAACACATACACGAGATATATAAATGCACACAAGCTTAAGCATGCAAATCTACATGAAGGTTCCTAGGTTATAGTCTAGGTCAAGTGTAATTGCCTAATTCTCTATAACCAATGGCTCTGATACCAGTCTGTCACACCCCCGCTGATAGCGGAAACACGGGGAATGTGAGCTAGACGGGATCGTCATAACACATGGTATGCAATAGAGTAGCAATAATAACAATATCATGACAAGCGTGTCATGACGACACCCGAACACAATTGGAGACTTGTGTCGTCTATAATCAATGTTCACGACAGCATAGCCGTAAGCACAACATAAATGATCACATAAGCATTAAGGATAACTTGTAATGTAAATTCCCATAACTCGGGAACAAGTATACAAAAGACCATGTTCAAGCTTTACAAAGGAAATAATTACAAAATGTATCCTAGGGTCTCCTCTAAAATGCAGCACTCCTAGATCTTCAATTACCTTGATCACCTGAAAAGAGATGCTCAAAACGGTCAACATAATTGTTGGTGAGCTTCGCAGGTTTTAAGTAATAAAAGATATTAAAATGAAACCAGTAAGTTTAATAAAAGCCACCACAGCTATACTTATGTATAGGCGGTTGTACCAGTTATAATAGCTACAGCCAAACCTAATGTTCGGTTCCTCACGGGAATTGATGGCTGTAAAGAAAATATTCTCAAGGCATAAATAGTTTAATAAGACGTAGCAAGATCCACACATCGCATACGTATAGTGTATAACCAAACCAGTCCTTAGGTCCCATTACCAGGATTAATGGTTATATAAAAAGGGTTTTCCATAGTAAAATGAGTTCAACATGACGTAGCAAGATCCACACAGCGCATACGTTTAGGTTACAACCAAACCAATCTTTAGGTCCCAAATTCCGGGATTAATGGTTGTAATGGATGTTCAGCTTTGAAGAACCACACAGAAGATCCACACAGAAGAGCCACATCGCTGAGAGCATCCAAGGTCATTAGCATTCACAGGTAGCATCAAACAACACATAACATCAAGTAGTAGCACATAGTAATGTGTTACCACTAAGTAATATACATAGTGGTAACATAGCACATAGTCAAGTTCATATAGCAGCAATCACAAGATAAGCAAGGTAAGGTTCTTATAGTAGTAGCAGCCAACTTCCACTAGGGAAGGTGCCTGAAATCAAGTTAAGTAGGTGAGCATTCTTTTCCCCCAAGTTGAAAATATTTGAAAAAGGTTTTATAAGAGTAAAAAGGGGCCACGAAACTCACTGAACAGATGATATGCACAATTGATGAAAGATTCCAAGGGTTAGATGCTATGAACCGTCAAACACCTATTGACAATTACTGACAAGCATTAATAATGATCATAAAGCATAAGATGATATCAATAGGCTCGGGCAGTTTCGGTTCGGTCGTGGGTAGTACACACACTAGCAGTCACACACATCTCAAACTAGGTTATTTTAAATAATATGTGCCTGTTGATAGCGTTGACTTTAATCTTTGTAGTCAAGCCATGACACTTTATTAATGTTACCTTAGCGTTGTAAGATCTCCGAAAAGGGGATCCACACACACACACACACTATTGGTCATACAACAGGACCGGACGCACGACTCAACCCTTCCTTCGTACGAATGGACCTTCAGTCGTACGAATCAGCTTCATTCGTACGATTGAACCTTCATTCATGCGACTAAGCATTCAGTCGTACCATGCAAGACCCAGTCATACGACTCAACCTCCATACACATGATTGGACCTTCATTCGCACGAATCAGCTTCATTCGTGCGATTGAACATTCATTCGTGCGACTGGCCTTTCAGTCGTACGACTCACATACAATCGCACACAATTTCATTCGCACTGACTCAATCGCATGCACACTCACTCGCATGGACTCATTCGCACACACATTCATTCGCATAGACCCATACGCATGACCCAGTCATACGATTTGCCCAATCGCACAGCTCAGTCGCGCGGCGCACTCATACGCCTGACCCAGTCGCACGACTCACCCCAGTCGCACGGCTCAGTCGGCCGGAAGGCCCAGTCGCCCTGCACAGCAGATCGCGACTGCTGAGACTTCGAGTAGCGTCCAGCTGCTCCGAGCGTGGGTTTCACACACCAAGAACCTCCAGAATCCATATCCTAACATGTCTAGACAAGAAGCACACTCAAAAACACAACATGCAAGCCCACACGACCTCATGTGCTCGGATGAACCCGAGCACCCGAAACCCTAGAAAACGCAGCAGCTAAATCGAGCAATAAGCGAGGTAAGAGAGGTTATCTACCTGCTAGGAACGAGTATACACGAACACACTCAAGATTAGACGACGAAAATGCAATAAACGGGTCGATTTTTGGTGTAAGATCGATGTAGAGATGAAGAAGAAGAAAAAGAGCGATGAAGAAGAGGATGTGAAGAGAGAATGGCTGGGAAGAGGGTATTTATACCCAGCCTAGTTTGACAATTTGTCAAGTTTAGTCCCTGTACTTAGCCCCGAGTTTCTAAATTTTGTTTCGGTTGAAAACGCTATTTATTAGTCTTGTTTTTATTTAATGATAAAATGTTATTAATGATATTCTTAATTTAAAAATGGTTTTATTTGTGACATTATGTACTTATAAAAACGGTGCGTTCAATGATAATGAGGTAAATCTTAGATAATGTTTCAAGGTGATGACGATTTAAGCTACGATAGCACACGCATAAAGTTAACCAAGCAAGCATACAGGCATAATATCCACATAGATGGGCTATAAAGGTGCGGGATGACCGACAACAAAATTAACAGATTACGTCAATAGACGGACCTTTGGTGACGGATGTCACACATACGGCTCCTAGGAGCAGACAATCCCTCGGCTTTAGCACCAAATAGGCTTGTCAGGCCCAAAGATCTAAGACTTCACCAGGCTAGCAATAGTTAATGATTGCACACGTATGTCACATCTCATATAATACTTAATCATATTCAAGCAACCACGACTATGTAAAGAATTGCACGTGTGTAATAAGTATCAAAGCGTGTATGTGTAAGTTTGTATAAGCAACATGTTTCACCCTGAAAGGTGTGAAATAAACATAAAGCGGGGCATAAGAACTCACTTGTTTGAATAATAGAAGACTCATAGATGAAATAAGAGTAATCACGAATAAGATTTCCAACACAACGTCACAAGGCACCTAAATAAAATAAGGTAACGCGTTATA